>JARQOD010000001.1:788159708-788237577 GCA_033576555.1 Oophaga sylvatica | reverse complement strand
TTCACTTTGGAGCTTGCTGTTTCGTGCCTGCATCTTCTGCTAACAGATAGGACGTTTTCTTCTTTTAGTTTTTTGGTGCTTGCTTTTTGCATTTTGTCCTGCACTTCTATGGGGGTCTGCCGGGTCCCCTCCGGGGGCTTGTGCTCCTCTCAGTTTAGTTCACCCACTGTTGTTTGTTCATTTGCCTTTTCCAGTTTTTT
Source organism: Oophaga sylvatica (assembly GCA_033576555.1). Classification (NCBI taxonomy): domain Eukaryota; kingdom Metazoa; phylum Chordata; class Amphibia; order Anura; family Dendrobatidae; genus Oophaga; species Oophaga sylvatica. The sequence goes on along the minus strand of JARQOD010000001.1, from coordinate 788,237,377 downwards.
CAGTGGCTGCTGTTTAGTTTTGTTACACTAGAGAACTAATTTAGGTGGTAGAGGTCGTGTGATCTCAGGTGTTTTTGTAATTAGTAGTGTTGGTACTTTTTGGGGTTTTTTGGGATTGCAGTAAGTGTCCTTCCTATCCTTTTCTGTCTAGCAAGTTTGGGCCCCAACGTTTGCTCATACTATTTTCTGTCTGTGTCTGTATCTCCTCTTGTCTGGCTGCCATTACATGTTTGGGGGCTTTCTATGTTCTTTGGGGATCTGCTCCGGGGCAGATAGTTTTCCTCTTTCTGTCTTTGGGTGTAGTTAGCTTCTCAGGCTGTGACGAGGCGTCTAGGACCGACGTAGGTACGCTCCACGGCTGCCTTTAGTTGTGGTGGTTGGTCAGGGTACTGCAATCCAATAGATTCCAGCCTCTCTGGTGTATTTCCTTTTTTGGCTGCTCTCCTCAGCTACCAAATCTTAACACATCACTGTGTGCATTCTCCTAGAACTGTGACACCACTGTGTGCACTCCTAATACTGTGACAATGCTGTGTGCATTCTTCTAGTACTGTGACATCACTGTGTGTATTCTCCTAGTACTGTCACATTACTGTGTGCATTCTCCTAATACTGTGACATCACTGAGTGCATTCTCCTAGTACTGTGACATCACTGTGTGTATTCTACTACTACTGTGACATAACTGCCTGCAGTCTCCTTGTACTGTAACATCTCTGCGTGCATTCTTCTAGCACTGTGACATCACTGTGTGCATTCTCCTGGTACTGAGACATCACTCTCTGCATTCTCCTAGTACTGTGACATTACTGTGTGCATTCTCCTACTAATGTGACATCACTGTGTGCATTATCCTAGTACTTTCATATCACAGTGTGCATTCTCATAGTACTGTGACATCACTGTGTGCCTTCTCCTTGTACTGTGACATCACTGTGTGCATCCTCCTAGTACTTTGACATCACTGTGTGCAATCTCCTTCTACTCTGATATCACTGTGTGCATTCTCCTAATACTGTGACATCACTGTGTGCATTCTGCTAGTATTGTGACATCACTGTGTGCATTCTCCTGGTACTGAGACGTCACTGTCTGCATTCTCCTAGTACTGTGACATTACTGTATGCATTCTCCTAATAATGTGACACCACTGTGTGCATTATCCTAGTACTTTGATATCACAGTGTGCATTCTCATAGTACTGTGTCATCACTGTGTGCCTTCTCCTTGTACTGTGACGTCACTGTGTGCATTTTCCTAGTATTGTGACATCACTGTGTGCATTCTCCTTGTACTGTAATCTCACTGTGCACATTTTCCTAGTACTGTGAAATCATGTGCTGTAACTTCACTGTGCTCTTTATACTATTACAGTGACATCACCGTGTGCATTTCATTTTCCTAGTACTGTGACATCACTGTGTGCATTCTGCTAGAACTATGACATCACTGTGTTCATTCTCCTAGTACTGAGACTTCACTGTGTGCATTTTCCTAGAACTGTGATACCACTGTGTGCATTCTCCTAATACTGTGACAACGCTGTGTGCATTCTTCTAGTACTGTGACATCACTGTGTGTATTCTCCTAGTTCTATCACATCACTTTGTGCATTCTCCTAATACTGTGATATCACTGTGTGCATTCTCCTAATACTGTGACATCACTGTGTGCATTCTCCTAGTACTGTGACATCACTGTGTGCCTTCTGCTTGTACTATGACATCACTTTGTGCATTCTCCTAGTACTGTGACATCACTGTGTGCAATCTCCTTGTACTGTGATATCACTGTGTGCATTCTCCTAATAAAGTAACATCACTGTGTGCATTCTCCTGGTACTGTGACAAAACTGCATGCATTCTCCTAGTACTGTGACATCACTGCGTGCATTCAAGTAGTACTGTGACATCACTATGAGCATTCTCCTTGTACCGTGACATCACTATGTGTATTCTCCTACTACTGTGACATCACTGTGTGCATTCTCCTAGTACTGTGACATCACTGTGTGCATTTATCACAAACGTCACACAGACGGAGGCCTGAGGGAATCACGGCTTAGGATCCCACCGCTGCCACCAATATGTTGAACGCAGGGATTTATACTTATCCCACTTCCCAGTTCCACTTAGGAACTTGTAGCTCTCTGGCGCCCCCTTACCCTCAGGTCAGTCAGGGAACTGCACCTAGGATAATTAGTCGCCGGACGGGCCACTTAGACATGTACTGGCTATTGGGCACGCTACAGTGAGGGAATTATAACTACTCCTAGCCGCAGCCAGGCAATACACTTATAAAACCCTCTCCGTCACTGTCAACGTCACCCGAAAGCCCAGCACACACACTTGCCAGCTGCCACCAGCCTCTTGGTCTAGAATATGGGGCAGAGGCCACCACAATTTAGTAGCGTAGTATACATCAAGCACGTGCAAATTCGTTATAGCGCATAGAGAAACGAACTAGTAATTTTATATTTTTACTCCAAAAAAGTTACGCAGTGTTTATAAAGATAAAAAAAAGGTTTTACAAAAGTGAGACAATTAAAAGAATATGTACGATACGGTTACAAAATAAAAGGGGTTAACATGAGAAAGAGATCAACTTACAGTTCTTAGATCATTGCAGGCAAATCATGCGGTTGGTGGATGGGTGACACGTCACAATGCATCACAGACGTGCTCTGCATCTGGTGTCCAGGACCAATCTGAGGCAAAATTACCTGGCCCTGCCTTATAGACCTCTGGCCGTGACATCGTTAAAGGGGTTGAGTTACCAGGGTCCTCCCCTTGCCTGTAAGTTGCAACTTTGGTTCTGAAAACTTATAGCGACCATAACTTGGCTTGAGAACCTAGCAGAATCTCGGCAGAACCTTCATGCACCTTATTCTGAAAATAGTGTTCTAATGAGTTCAAACTCGGATTAGTTATTTCACTCTGCTCCAGAGAAATCCATTTCTCTGGTTCTATTGGGGCTAGAACTTAGAAAATTCACTGAGTACCGGCTTCATCGATGAATTGGCAGATATGAAAATTTCATACTTATAACATACACAGGCGCCAAGATATTTAAACTTGAATAACTATCATACAACAAAGGAACAGACAATGTGGTTTCTAAACTGCTTTTAGCTGGCTTCTCAATGGGGGCTAGCCACCTGGTATCAGATTACACTGAGTGTGTAGTGAGCTGGAGAGGGTGGGGGGGAAGCTCACAGCCTGAGACTGCAAAGCATAATGAATGTAGTAGTTGTGTGGAAAATTCTAGAAAACCTGGAATGGAAGCTCCATTCCTTATACTTATCATCACACCTACCCCTCTTAGAGTGCGCTAAGGAGGCATGACCTGTCAATAATCCGCCATGCGCACCTCAGCGGGTTCGCCCCTCTGGGACAACCCATCAGCATTTCCATGTTCGCTGCCCTTTTTGTGTTGCACGGTAAAGTCGTACTGCTGAAGGGCAAGGCTCCAGGGTAGGTGAGCCCGTACAGGTAGGGCTGCAAACGTTGCAGTGCCCATTGTCACGCTGTATAGCAGATATATATATATGTGATGACAGTAATCTATATCAAAAGGGCAACATACAATATAACATGCGCATAGATATATGATAACATAGAATTACCTGACAGAAAGTCCAGTGGGTCAATACGGAATCCGTTATACGCTGTCTCCGGCTAGAGGGTGACCGGGGTCTATGCTGACCCTAAACTGGGGTCCTAACTAATCCCTCTACCTGGAGGTACTGTTAAAAGTACAGAGGTCCAGGCCACCAGCGTAAACCCTGTCTCCTATCAATCCCTGCCAACTGTAATCTAGTCCTAAGAAGGACCCTGATTTCCACCAAAGGGAATGAACAGGTAACGGTTAATGAACAGAAAGACATACAAGAAAGACAAGAAGTAAAGTAAATAAAGTCTTACATACAACACTCACACACAGTAGGAACACCTAAGGTCTCAGAGATAAACTATAAGCTATAAGAGTAAAAACAACTAAGGAGCTCTTAGCTTAAGTATTCTCAGAACCGATCCAGTCTGCTAGACTACATAAAGGCTTTCACCGGCATCTAACAAGCAGACTGGCAGGTATATGAAGGAATCTAATTAGAACATAATCAAAAGCAGCCGGGCGAGGCTGGACCTAGTCTTAGCAAAGAGCTAGGTAAAATTAACTCCCTCATTACCAAACACAAAGAAACAGCAACTCAGCTGTGAAAAGTCAGAGTGTGTAATCGCGACGATCCTTGTGGCGATACACCCATGACAGTACCCCCCCCCCTCTACGAGGGACTCCGGACCCTCAGGGCCAGGTCTGCCCGGGTGAGTTGTGTGAAAGGTCCGAACCAATCGATCTGCGTTAACATCAGACGCAGGGACCCACGTCCTCTCCACAGGACCATACCCCCTCCAATGAACCAAGTACTGAAGGGATCGGCGACTGAGACGTGAGTCAATGATTTTCGACCCATGAAATTCCACGTTATCATTGACCACCACTGAAGGCGGAGGTAGAGGTGACGGTATGACTGGTGCCACATACTTTTTAAGTAATGACTTGTGAAACACATTATGAATTTTAAACGTAGGAGGGAGGTCCAGACGAAATGCCACAGGATTAATTATGGAACTGATCCTGTACGGCCCGATGAATCTGGGACCCAACCTCCAGGAGGAAACTTTAAGTTTTATATTCCTGGTAGACAACCAAACTAGATCGTTCACCTTCAGATCTAGACCAGAAACTCTCCCCCTATCAGCCATCCGTTTGTAACGGTTCCCCGTAACCTTCAGTCTTAACCGATCTGGAACTATCAGTCTCCCTGGAAGTCCCACCGGGGCGTCCCCCTGAGCCCCCAATACCTCCCCCTCAAGCTCAGAGCATACAGCTGACACTACAACTCCCTCCTGAGGAATAGGAACCGGATCATCCGTCTTCCCGGCCCCTGGGAAAGAACGAGATAAGGCATCAGGAAGCAACTTTATTGAGCAGTCATATGCGCGATGAGGAGGTAACTCTTTACACCCCTCCTCTGAGAACATCTCCCCAAAGTCCTCCAGAAAAGGAGACAAAGTCCTAGGCACAACCGCACCGATGACCGTGCTCATGCAGTTATTCCTGCAAAATTCACCCCACTGGCTTATCTTTCCGGATTGCCAATCAATCACTGGGTTATGTTTAGCCAACCAAGGAAGTCCCAACACAATAGGAGTAGGTAGACCCTCCAACACATAACAAGACAATTGCTCTTTATGTCTTGCCCCTACTCGAAGATCTATGTTATGAACAGCTTGTACCAAGCTACCTTGACAGAGAGGTCTAGAATCAATAGAGACTATAGGGACCGGTTTGGCCAATACACTCAGTTGCATACCATGCACCTGGGCAAACCGAGCGTCCACCAGATTAGCCCCGGACCCACTATCAAGAAAAACAGAAATCCTCTCAGTTCTAGTACCAATCACCACCTCCGCAGGCACGAGAAACTGAGAGGGATTTGGGGACGAAATACACACTCCCAGGTTAACTCCTTTGCTCAAAGAGGCCCGGGATGGACACCCCCCAACAAAATGTCCCTCTCTCCCGCAAAAGAAACACCTTCTAGTCTTGCGGTGCACCGCCAATTCCCTCCTACAAAAAGATGTCCCTCCCAACTGCATGGGTTCCTCAGAACAGACCAGGGGAACCTCAGTATAAGGGACTTTAGTAGTAGGTGGAGTCATCACGGGAGGCGGAGTTACCTCGCGTCTTCTCCGAATTCGTCTATCCATGCGAATAGCGAGGGCCATAGCAGCCTCCAGTGATGGAGGAGAATCATACTGAGCCAACACATCTTTTAATTTGTCAGACAACCCTTGACAAAACTGGCTCCTAAGAGCTGGGTCATTCCACTGAGTATCTGTTGCCCATCTACGGAACTCAGAAGAATATTCCTCCGCTGGACGATTTCCTTGCCGTAATTTACGTAACTTTGTTTCAGCAAGGGAAACTCGATCCGGATCATCATATACCAGACCCAGGGCAGTAAAAAATCGATCCACTGACTGGAGATCTGGGGAGCCTGGAGGAATAGAGAACGCCCAAGATTGAGGGTCCCCTTGTAAGAGCGAGATAACAATTCCCACCCTCTGCTCTTCACTCCCAGATGACCGAGGCCGCAGCCGAAAGTACAATTTACATGCCTCCCGGAAAGTAAAAAATTTGTCCCGCCCACCAGTGAACCTGTCCGGGAGAGCAACCTTAGGTTCAGATCTGGTTTGCTCCGGGGGGAACAAAACCTTGGACTTAATGTCTGCAAACTCCATGGACAACCCCTGCAACTGCCGGGCTAGCTGGGCTACTGGATCCATGACAGCTGGAGAGAATCTTTAGTATGGCCGGCGAAAATGTCACGCTGTATAGCAGATATATATATATGTGATGACAGTAATCTATATCAAAAGGGCAACATACAATATAACATGCGCATAGATATATGATAACATAGAATTACCTGACAGAAAGTCCAGTGGGTCAATACGGAATCCGTTATACGCTGTCTCCGGCTAGAGGGTGACCGGGGTCTATGCTGACCCTAAACTGGGGTCCTAACTAATCCCTCTACCTGGAGGTACTGTTAAAAGTACAGAGGTCCAGGCCACCAGCGTAAACCCTGTCTCCTATCAATCCCTGCCAACTGTAATCTAGTCCTAAGAAGGACCCTGATTTCCACCAAAGGGAATGAACAGGTAACGGTTAATGAACAGAAAGACATACAAGAAAGACAAGAAATAAAGTAAATAAAGTCTTACATACAACACTCACACACAGTAGGAACACCTAAGGTCTCAGAGATAAACTATAAGCTATAAGAGTAAAAACAACTAAGGAGCTCTTAGCTTAAGTATTCTCAGAACCGATCCAGTCTGCTAGACTACATAAAGGCTTTCACCGGCATCTAACAAGCAGACTGGCAGGTATATGAAGGAATCTAATTAGAACATAATCAAAAGCAGCCGGGCGAGGCTGGACCTAGACTTAGCAAAGAGCTAGGTAAAATTAACTCCCTCATTACCAAACACAAAGAAACAGCAACTCAGCTGTGAGAAGTCAGAGTGTGTAATCGCGACGTTCCTTGTGGCGATACACCCATGACACCCATACCATGGCCAGGCACTCCTTCTTGATGGTGGAGTATGCCACTTCCCTTTGCAGAAGTTTCTGGCTCAGGTACAACATGGGGTGCTCCTGGCTCCCCGAGTCGACTTGGCTGAGTACAGCACCGAGGCCAAATTCGCAGGCATCGGTCTGTACCAGAAATGGCCGACTGCTGTCGACTGCTTTCAATACTGGAGAGCTGCACAGGGCTGTTTTCAAAGCTCGGGATGCCGCCTCACAGCCATCTGTACAGTTGACTGGGGTAGATACCGCTTGGTGAGGTTCGTCAAGGGTTTTGCAAGGGTGCTATAGTCCTGTACGAACCGCCTATAGTACCCTGCAGTACCCAAGAAGGACATCACTTGTTTTTTGGTCCTGGGGGTGGGCAAGGACACGATCGTGTCCACTTTCTCTGGCTCTGGACTCATGGAACCCCCGCCTACTCGGTGCCCCAGGTAGTGGACCTTGCTCATGCCCATCTGGCATTTTCTCAGCTTGATGGTCAGACCTGCCTGGTGAATACGCTTGAGCACCTCCTGGAGATGCTGAAGGTGTTCCTCCCAGGTGGCACTGAAGACGGCAATGTCGTCCAGGTATGCCACTGCGTACTTCTCCAGTCCCTGAAGCAGGTGGTTGACCATCCGCTGGAAAGTGGCAGGGGCATGCTTCATGCCAAAGGGCATGACTGTGGACTCGTACAGTCCAAAAGGGATGATAAAGTCGGATCTCTCCTACGCCGCAGGGCTCAGAGGAATCTGCCAGTGTACCCGGCTTAAATCCATGATGGAGATGTACTCAATCAGATCCTCGATGCGCAGCATCGGGTGTGCATCAGAGATGGTGATGGCATTGAACCCATGTAGTCCACGCAGAACCGGGTGGTCTGATCCTTTTTAGGCACGAGAAGTACAGGTGAGGCATACGTGCTTTTGAACCGTTGAATCACCCCAGCTGCAACATCTCATCGATCTCTTGGCGCAGAACTTGCTGCACCTCCTCAGAGATCCGATAAGGTGTCCACCATAATGGGGCATGAGTCCAGGTGTCCACCTCGTGAACCGCTAACTTCGTCCGTCCTGGTCGGATGGAGAACACGCCCCGGAAAGGTTCCAGGGTGGCCAGCAACTGTGACCACTGGGGTACGGTTAGCTAGGCACTTACCTCCATGTCCTCAAAGGACCCATTGGCCTTGGCTTGGGCCAGCATGTCCAGGAGGGGGTCTTCCTCGCAGTCCTCAGGCAGGTTGCAAACCGGTAGGATGTAGTCTTCACGTTTGTGATTAGCTTTCATCATGTTGATGTGAAAGGCCTTGCGCCTACCCCGAGCGTGGTCAAGCAAGAACTCGTAGGTGACTGGGTTGAGCTGTTGGTGCACGACGTATGGGCCTACCCAGTCTGCCTGAAGCTTATCATTTTCTATGGGGACCAGCACCCACACCTTTTGACCCACCTGGTCGGTCCGCACCCGGGTGTTCTGGTCGTACCAGTGCTTCTGGTCAGCCTGAGCCTGCGTCATGTTGTCATGCACCAACTGCATCAAGGTCTGCATCTTGTCGAGGAAGCGCATGACATAATCCACGATGGACACTTACGTGGGGTTTGGCTCATCTTCCCAGGATTCTCTTACCAACCCAAGGGTCCACGGACTCACCTGCCATACAGGAGCTCGAAGGGGAAGAACCCCGTCGAGGCCTGTGGAACTTCTCTGTAGGCGAATAGCAGGTGTGGAAGGTACCGTTCCCAGTCGCGTCCCTGGGTCTCAACCAGCATGCGGAGTATCTGTTTGAGGGTACTGTTAAAGCACTCACACAAACCATTGGTCTGTGGGTGATACGCACTCGATACCATATGCTTCACCTGCATTCTCTCAGAGAGAGCCTCCATTAGGCGAGACATAAATTGAGCCCCTTGATCGGTAAGCATCTCCCTGGGAAATCCTACCCGTGAAAAGATGGTCACCAGTGCATCCGCCACCTTATCTGCCCTAGTTGAGGACAGAGCTACTGCCTCCGGGTACCGGGTAGCTGGTACGGGACGACCAGCTGTTTTTTCCCTCAACCACTCCTTTTGGGAATCTCCGGGTACTGTCTCCCGGTACAACCTTCCTCGTTCCCAGAACACCCTCTCCTTATCAGTCACGGAGGTGGGCGTCTCGGCGAGGTGCCTCAAGTTGATCAGGCTCACATCTGAGTGCAGAGCGGCCTGGAACTCCTGGCTGGAGGCAGCCTGAAGTGACGTCAGAGTTCCTTCCTCACTGGGACCCTCTGGGAACGGCTCTGGGTCCACCTCTGATTCAGTCACTCTTCTAGCGGAGGATGGTCCAGGTGGCAGGGCGCTTCCTGCGATCCGGGCACTCTGACTGCGGGTGACAGCAGCTACATATGCGGTCTCTCCGGGATTGCTACAGACCCTTCAGCCTACGCTGCTATGGGCTCTAGCTCCTCATCCACACCCAACACTTCAGGAGCAGTGCTACTTATGGGCCAGTTACCTTCCTCGGGGGCACTGGTCAGTGGCATGGCGTCACCTTCCTCACGGTTCCCATGCACCTCCCCATTTCCTTGAGCACTGTCGCTTGCTCCTGCTAGGGGTTCCTCAGCCATCTCACTCCACAGAGCTATGTGGCTGAGCGCTCCTGTACCTGTGGACACATCTACCACTTCAGAGAAAGGGTTAACAGGTTCAGATGGCACAGACACATCATCATCAGCATCATTCCTAGGAAAGAATGATTATCAGTTGCATCATCACTTAGCAAAGGATTGGCAGGTAATACATTCAGTTTCCCATCATCATCAACATCATCATGGTTAACGTTAACCTTATTACCAGATTGGGGAGGGGTGTCAGGAACATAGTACGCAACCATCCTCCCAAGATCAGTCCCCAATAGAACATCAGTGGGCAGGTTTTCGAACACCCCCACTTCCTTCACCCCGCTCCCGGCACCCCAGTCAATGAAAACTCGGGCCATCGGCAAGGGGCAGTGGACATTCCCAATCCCAGTGACAGTTAGGGTTTTCCCCGGAATCAACTCTTCAGGGGCCGCCAGTTCGGGTCGGATGAGGGTTCGTTCAGCCCCGGTGTCCTTGAGGCCTGTAGCAAGACGGGCCCCCACGCGGACGTGCTTCATGTTGTCATCAACCCTCCCCACTACACCACTCACCAAAAGAACAGAGGCGTTGGGCCCAGAGGCCTTGGCTGGGGGGTTCTTCTGCCTCTCCGGACAGGTGGCGCTGATGTGTCCAGTCCGTTTACAGGAGAAACACTGGCGATGGTCTGATGTAGGCCTGGCGCTGGCAAAGGGGATAGTGCCTCCAGAGGGACGGCTGGCAGGGGCACTGGAGTTGGTTGCAGGCTTACCCCCTTTCCAGCTGGTGGTGACTGGCTTCCACACCTCGGGTATCCGGTTGGCCTCATAGCTGTCGGCGATCCACGCTGTTTTGACCGCGTACTCTGGTTCTCGGTCCAGGATGAACTGTCGGACCTCAGCTGGGCACAGATGCAGAAACTGGTCTTTGATCATCAGGTCCTTCAGCTGCTCAAAGGTGTCGACGGACAGTCCATGGATCCACTTGTCAAAGTGGGTCCTGAGTCCTTGCACCACATTGCTATAACTGTCGCGTGGGCCACGTTGGTGGTTCCGGAACTTCTTTCGGTATACCTCAGGTGTTAGCTGGTACTTGGAGATCAGGGCCTGCTTGATGGCCTCATAGTCACCATCTTGGCCTGGTGGAAGTGAAGCAATCGCCTCCAGAGCTTTGCCCTTTAGCCCGGGAGTCAAGTACCTGGCCCATTGGTTCTCAGGCAGCTGTTACTGTCTGCAGACTTTCTCAAAGGCCCGCAGAAAAGTGTCCAAGTCTCTGTCCTTTTCCATCACGGGAAAGTGTTCTGGCCGGGGCTTCGGACTCTGAGAGCTGCTGGGTTCACTGGTGGGCTGGGAAGGCCTCTGAACCTGGATTCGGGCTAACTCCAGCTGGTACTGCCTCTCTTCCTGCTCGGCCTCTCGCTGGGCTTGGCGCTCTGCTCTCTTTGCCTCTCGCTGCTAGGCCTCTCACTGGGCAGCTCTCTTGAGCTTGCTGGATCAGCTGCAGACGTCTATCCTGGTAGTCTGTGGGAGTTGATCCAAGGCTGCCTGCAGGTAAGGGTCCAACCCGCCCTGGGTGTAAGCATTCAGGAGTTGGGCCTCTGCCCCTGCGCCCTCCTCGCTCTCAGCGTGGTCCCGTGCCATCAGGGCCTGGATCAGTTGGGCCTTGATTTGGTCCGTGGGGACAATCTGCCTCAACTCGCACATGGCAAGAAGAGCTTCCTTGCTACACCGATTATACCAGTCTACTCCCCTCGTAGCCATGGTTGCCAAATAAAAGATAGGATAGAAAAAAAGAGGAAGGGGTAACCACCAGTACACACTTAAATTGTCTCAGGACTAGTAAACACTGAGTTTGTTCTCCAAAACTTTTGCTGCAGGATTCCCTGGAAGAACCGTGCAAGTTTTTTAGTGAGAGGAATGATTGCTCAGACCAGATCACTAATGCTCTATAATCCCACCGCTGCCACGAATGTGACGAAAAAACACAGACGACGGCTGCTGCCGCCCGACCCACTGTGTCAGGAATAATCTGCAGGGGTTTATACTAATCCTACTTCCAGCTCCACATAGGAACTTGCAGCAAACTTCCAAATGAACCAGGAACCACAATTGAGACAAGAACAATTGTGGTTCCTGGTTCATTTGGAAGTTTGATGGAGTCTTGCCTGCATCTCCTGCTTTCAGATAAGATATTTTTTGCTTTTCTTTTTGTGCTTGCTTTTTGCATTGTTTTCTGCACTTTTGTGGAGGTCAGCCAGGTCCCCTCCTGGGGCCTGAGCTCCTCAGTTTTTCTGCAGCCACTGTTATTTGCTCATTTGCTTTTTCCTGTTTTTTCAGCGGCTGCGGCTAGGTTTTTGTTCACACTGAGATCTGATTTAGTGGGAGGCGAGATCGTGTGATCTCAGTATTTTTGTAATCAGAATTGTTGGATTTTTGTAGGGTTTTCTGGGTTGCAGAAAGTAATCTCTCCTGTCCTATCCTATTTAGTCATCTTGTGGCCCCAGAGTTTGCTCTGTCTATTTTCTGCCTATGTTTGTGTTTTCAACTTGTCTAACCGCCATTATATGTTTGGGGGCTTCCTATTTTCTTTGGGGATCTGCTCCGGGGCAGATAGCTTTCATCTTTCTGCCTTTAGTTGCAGTTATCTCTCAGGCTGTGACGAGGCGTCTAAGATCAACGTAGGAACGCTCCACGGCTACCTCTAGTTGTGTCGTTAGATTTGGAATCTGCAACCCATGAGTTACCAACATCTCAGGTGTTTGGCTGCCCTGCTGTTGTTCCTATCCTCCTCAGCTACCGAAACATAACACACGTGCTAATTCATTTATAGAGCAGGAGAACCAAACTAATAATTTTATATGTTTATTCCTAAAATGCAGGCAGTGTTTATACAGTATAAAAAGAGATGTAACAAGCTGAGACAATACAATTATGTACAATGCAATTAAAATAAAAACAGGGTTAAAGGTGAATAAACTTACATGGCACTTAGCTCATTGCAGGCAAGACAGACTGGGGGAGGAGCCACATGTCACAATGCATCACAGAGGTGCTCTACATCTGGTGTCCAGGGCAGATGTGAGGCAAAATTACCTGGTCCTGCCTTATAGACCTGTGGCCGTGACATCATAAACAGGGTGGAGTTACCGGGGTCCTCCTCTTGCTCTAAGTGTTAGTCTTGGTTCAGAAAACTCATAACTATCATAATTCAGAGATGGAGTCTCTTACGGCGATGCACAGCGTACCATTGTACTCTGCAAGACGTTGGCGTGCATTTAGCTCTAAACGCAGAGTGCCTGGGTGGATCGGCTAGGCAGGAATCTGTTTCTCGGGTTCTGCTGGTGCCAGCGCTTAGAAAATTCACTGATAATCGGCTTCATCGATGAATTGGCAGATATGAAAATTTCATACTCATAACATACACAGGAGCCAAGATATTTACTCTTGAATAACTACCATACAACAAAAGAACAGACCATGTGGTTCCTGAACCGCTTTCAGCTGGCAATCTCAGTGGGCAGGTGAGTGTTGCTGCCTTTATTTTGTTATTTATATTGAATTTTTGGAGACCTTGAATCTCCTTTAGTGACTTTGCTGGATAGTGTAGAGTAGGACTTGTAAGCGTGGGGACCTTCGGCGCAGGTTACAAGCTTACGTATTTTGGCCAAAATATTAACTAATGCCCCACTGTTTTTGTATTTTTTGCACTTTATTTTTCGGGTGCAGCCAGGCCCAGGCACGTCTGGTCTCGCATGAGGGGTGTTCACACTGGTGCGATTTGAGAGTGTACTGGCCAGCCCGCCTAGTCGAAAAGTAGGGGCATGGTTAATAGGCTGTGAACCAGACACTATGCAGTATCCTTGTGTGAACGGAACCCTATGCGGGCTTCTATTGTGCAATTGTATACTGGGCAGTCACCCCCTCCTTGGATGGGTATGTGGAGAGTGGCTGTTTAATCTGGTATTTTGCACCTGTGCTGCTAACATCTTGCTTTATGGGCTGGCTGCATCTGTAGTGCATTTGTTCTGGATCTGGCAGGTGAGTGTTGCTGCCTTTTTTTGTTGTTTATATTGAATTTTTGGAGACCTTGATCTCCTTTAGTGACTTTGCTGGGTAGTGTAGAGTAGGACTTGTAAGCGTGGGACCTTTGGCGCAGGTTACAAGCTTACGTATTTTGGCCAAAATATTAACTAATACCCCACTTTTTTGTATTTTTTGGACTTATTTGGGTGCAGCCAGCCTTCTCGCAAGGGTCACATGGCGTGAGAGGTAGGCGCCGCCTTGATGTAGGCTGTTAATGCTGTGACGACCTGTCAGTATCCTTGACCACCTAGCGGGTTTGTGCAATATATGGGCGTCACCCTCTGAGGTTGAGCTGTTTAATCTTATTTGACCTGTGCTGCTACATCTGCTTATGGTGTGCTCGTACTTGTGAATGGAGTGAGGCTGCTTTTTTTGTTGTTTAATGATTTTGGAGACCTTGAGTTCCTTTGTGCTTTGCTGATAGTGTAAGTAGACTTGAAGCGTGGGGACCTTTGGGCAGGTTACAAGCTTAGTATTTTGGCCAAATATTACTAACCCATATTTTTGTATTTTGCACTTTATTTTTCGTGGGCAGCCAGGCCAGCACGTCGTCTCGCATGAGGGGTTTCACACTGGTGCATGGAGTTACTGCCAGCGCTGTCGAAAGTAGGGTGTTATAGTGTGACCAGACACTGTGCAGTATCCTTTAACGCACCCTAGCGGCTTCTATTGTGCAATTGTATACTGGCATCACCCCTCCTTGATGGTATGTGGAGAGTGCTGTTTAATTGGTATTTTGCACCTTGTGCTACTCTTGTTTATGGCTGGCTGCTCTGTAGTCTTTGTTTGGATCGGCAGGTGAGTGTTGCTGCCTTTTTTGTTGTTTTATTGAATTTTGGAGACCTTGAGTCTCTTTAGTGACTTGCTGGATATGTAAGTAGGACTTGTACGTGGACCTTTGGCGCAGGTTAAGCTTACGTATTTGGCCAAAATATTAACTAATACCCCACTATTTTGTATTTTTTGCACTTTATTTCGGTGCAGCCAGCCAGGCACGTCTGGTCTCGATGAGGGTGTCCACTGTGCAATTGAATGTACTGGCCAGCCGCCTGTCGATAGTAGGGCTGATTAATAGCTGTGAACAGACCTGTGCAGTATCCTTGTTAGCACTATGCGGCTCTATTGTGCAATTGTATACGGCAGTCACCCTCTTGGATGGTATGTGGAGAGTGCTGTTATCTGTATTTGCACGTGCTGTAACATCTTGTTTATGGGCTGCTGCATCTGTAGTGCATTTGTTCTGAGATCTGGCAGTGAGTGTTGCGCCTTTTTGTTGTTTATATTGATTTTTGGAGACTTGAGTCTCCTTTATGCTTTCTGGATAGTGTAGGTAGGACTTGTAAGCGGGGACTTTGGGCAGGTTACAAGCTTACTATTTTGCAAAATATTACTAATACCCCATATTTTTGTATTTTGACTTATTTCGGGTGCAGCAGGCCCAGGCACGTTGTCTCGCATGAGGGTGTTCACATGTGCATTGAGAGTGTACTGGCAGCCCGCTAGTCGATATAGGGCGTGATTAATAGGCTGTGAACCAGACATGTGCAGTATCTTGTGTAACGCACCTTGGGCTTCTATTGTGCAATTGTTACGGGCAGTCACCCTCTGGATGGTAGTGGAAGTGGCTGTTATCTGTATTGCACCTGTGCTGCTAAATCTTGTTTATGGGCTGGCTGCATCGTAGTGCATTTGTTCTGAGATCTGGGCAGGTGAGTGTTGCTGCCTTTTTTTTTGTTTAATTGAATTTTGGAGACTGAGTCTCTTTAGTGCTTTGCTGGATAGTGTGGTAGGATTGTAAGCGTGGGACTTTGCGCAGGTTACAGCTTACGTATTTGGCCAATATTAACTAATACCACTATTTTGTATTTTTGACTTTATTTCGGGGTGCAGCAGGCCAGCACGTCTGGTCTCGCATGAGGGTGTTCACTGGTGCGATTTGAGGTGTATGGCCAGCCCGCCTAGTCGAATAGTGGGCGTGATTAATAGCTGAACCAGACATGTGCAGTATCCTTGTGTGAACGCACCTATGGGCTTTATTGTGCAATTGTATATGGGCAGTACCCCCTCCTTGGATGGTATGTGGAGAGTGCTGTTTAATCTGGTATTTGCACTGTGCTGCTAATCTTGCTTATGGGCTGCTGCATCCTGTAGTGCATTTGTTCTGAGATCTGGCAGGTGGTGTGTGCTTTTTTTTTGTTTATTGATTTTTGGAGACCTTGAGTCTCCTTTAGTGCTTTGCTGGATAGTGTAGAGTAGACTTGTAAGGTGGGACCTTTGGCGCAGGTTACAGTTACGTTTTTGCAAAATATACTAATACCCTTTGTATTTTGGACTTTATTTTGGGGCAGCGCCAGCACTTGGTCCGCATAGGGTTCACATGGTGTTTGAGAGTTATGCCACCGGAATAGTAGGCGTGATAAGTGTGAACAGACACTGCTCTGTGAACGCACCTTGGGTTTGTCATTGTATATGGCTCACCCCTCCTTGGTGGGTATGTGAGGCTGTTTAATGTTTGCACTGTGTGCTACACTGCTTATGCGGGCATCTGTAGGATTGTCTGAGATCTGGCAGTGAGTGTTGCTGCCTTTTTTTGTTGTTTATATTGAATTTTTGGAGACCTTGAGTCTCCTTTAGTGACTTTGCTGGATAGTGTAGAGTAGGACTTGTAAGCGTGGGGACCTTTGGCGCAGGTTACAAGCTTACGTATTTTGGCCAAAATATTAACTAATACCCCACTATTTTTGTATTTTTTGACTTTATTTTTCGGGTGCAGCCAGGCCCAGGCACGTCTGGTCTCGCATGAGGGGTGTTCACACTGGTGCGATTTGAGAGTGTACTGGCCAGCCCGCCTAGTCGAATAGTAGGGGCGTGATTAATAGGCTGTGAACCAGACACTGTGCAGTATCCTTGTGTGAACGCACCCTATGCAGGCTTCTATTGTGCAATTGTATACTGGGCAGTCACCCCCTCCTTGGATGGGTATGTGGAGAGTGGCTGTTTAATCTGGTATTTTGCACCTGTGCTGCTAACATCTTGCTTTAATGGGCTGGCTGCATCCTGTAGTGCATTTGTTCTGAGATCTGGGCAGGTGAGTGTTGCTGCCTTTTTTTGTTGTTTATATTGAATTTTTGGAGACCTTGAGTCTCCTTTAGTGACTTTGCTGGATAGTGTAGAGTAGGACTTGTAAGCGTGGGGACCTTTGGCGCAGGTTACAAGCTTACGTATTTTGGCCAAAATATTAACTAATACCCCACTGTTTTTGTATTTTTTGGACTTTATTTTTTGTGGTGCAGCCAGGCCCAGGCACGTCTGGTCTCGCATGAGGGGTGTTCACACTGGTGCGATTTGAGAGTGTACTGGCCAGCCCGCCTAGTTGAATAGTAGGGGCGTGATTAATAGGCTGTGAACCAGACACTGTGCAGTATCCCTGTGTGAACGGCACCCTATGCGGGCTTCTATTGTGCAATTTTATACTGGGCAGTCACCCCCTCCTTGGATGGGTATGTGGAGAGTAGTTGTTTAATCTGGTATTTTGCACCTGTGCTGCTAACATCTTGCTTTAATGGGCTGGCTGCATCCTGTAGTGCATTTGTTCTGAGATCTGGGCAGGTGAGTGTTGCTGCCTTTTTTTTGTTGTTTATATTGAATTTTTGGAGACCTTGAGTCTCCTTTAGTGACTTTGCTAGATAGTGTAGAGTAGGACTTGTAAGCGTGGGGACCTTTGGCGCAGGTTACAAGCTTACGTATTTTGGCCAAAATATTAACTAATACCCCACTATTTTTGTATTTTTTGGACTTTATTTTTCGGGGTGCAGCCAGGCCCAGGCACGTCTGGTCTCGCATGAGGGGTGTTCACACTGGTGCGATTTGAGAGTGTACTGGCCAGCCCACCTAGTCGAATAGTAGGGGCGTGATTAATAGGCTGTGAACCAGACACTGTGCAGTATCCTTGTGTAAACAGCACCCTATGCGGGCTTCTATTGTGCAATTGTATACTGGGCAGTCACCCCCTCCTTGGATGGGTATGTGGAGAGTAGCTGTTTAATCTGGTATTTTGCACCTGTGCTGCTAACATCTTGCTTTAATGGGCTGGCTGCATCCTGTAGTGCATTTGTTCTGAGATCTGGGCAGGTGAGTGTTGCTGCCTTTTTTTTGTTGTTTATATACAATCTCAGTGGGGGCTAGCCACTTGGAATCAGATTACACAGAGAGTGTAGTGAGCTGAAGGTGGGTAAAGGGCCCGTCTCACATAGCGATATCGCTACCGAGATCGGTGCTGAGTCACTAGTTTTGTGACGCAGCACCGAGCTCACCAGCGATATCGCTGTGTGTGACATTCAGCGACGATCAGCGCCCCTGCTGGGTATCGCTGATCGTCGCTGAAATGTCAGGACATTTTTTTGATCGCTGGTCTCCCGCTGACAGGCACGCATCGCTGCGTGTGACATGCGGGAGACCAGCGATCCGCTGGTAACGAAGGTACACAGCGGGTTTCCAGGCACTGCGCAGCGCTTGGAAACCCGCTGTGTACCTTGGATACCAGCTCCCTGCATCAGGGCGCTGGTATCCAAGGTACACTGCGGGTAACTAAGCGATGTTAACCCGCAGTGTCCTTGTGCTGATCACTGCTCTGAGCTGCCTGTTTGGCAGCTCAGCAGCGATCATGTAGCGATACACCAGCGATCCTGACAAGTGCATATCGTTGTCGGGATTGCTGGTGTATCGCTATGTGAGACCCAGCCTTAAGCCCACAGGCTGCGGTTGCAAAACCTACTGAATGCAGTCTTTGTGTGGAAAGTTATAGGGAAGCACAAAGAATGGAGCTCTCACTCCAAGTTATCGTCACAGAGGAAGTATGGTGAAAGAGGCCACGGACGTGGGCGGGAGGGGCCAGCTGGGAATGATGGTGGTGATGCATATGCTGGTAGTGCCAAAAGCCCAATAGCACCTAAGGCAGGAGGTGTTGAGACTGCGTCATCATCTGGCTCCAAAAGGCATAGAAGGCTCCCTTTTCTGGGAGTAGGTAAACCGCTTTTAAAGCCGGAGCATCAGGAACTGGTTTTGGCTTACATTGCCGAAACAGCCTCCAGCTCTCTATTGCCTCCTCTTCTGAAGTTTCAAAAAATGCAAGCACTGAGTCGTCAGTGCAGCCTCCTGGTTAGGAACAACACCTTTCCTTGTGTCCTTCACCCCCACCAAAAGTGAAGGATGCGGCAGGCCACACTTCAGAATACTCCATGGAGCTCTAAACACTTACCATGCCTGGGTTATCAAGTCAAATCCTGAATTCCCCAGTCCAAGATGAATATGACATGGAGTGCACTGATGCACAGCCACTGCTATCTGATTCTGCTGGTACAGTCACCCAGAGCACTACATTACCCTCGCAGTCTACTGAGCTAGAATCTGACCCTGATGAAACTCAGGTGCCCCTTCCTGCATACTCTAAGGCTGTGGTTCCACGGTCCGGAACCACAGCGCTTTGGACGGAGCGGAAATTCCGCTCCGTCTAAGCCCCGCCCCCTTTCTGACGCGCGCTCTTTCCGGAGGTGTTCAGGACACCTCCGGAACACCTCCGGAAAGAACGCAGGGCTACATAGCCCTGTGTGAAATTCTGTTGCGGCGACGCACCGTCGCCGCAACACGCGAGGACATGCTGCGGTCTGAAAAGACGCGCCGCATGTCCGTTTACGCAGGTCTGCCACCCGCGTGTTGTTACGCATAGTGGAGACGGGATTTCTTGAAATCCCCTCCACTATGCTGTAACATCTGGACGCTGCGTGTTTGGCGCTGCGCCAGCGCACAGCGCCAAACACGCAGCGTTTACTGATCGTGGAAACTCACCCTTAGGACGGGATCACACATGCGAGAAACACGGCCGAGTCTCGCATGTGAAATCCCAGCTCTGGCACCGGCACTCGGGAGTGGATCGAGCAGCTGCATACAAATACAATCAGCCGCACACTCCACTCCCGAGTGTCGGGGCCAGAGCTGGAATTTCATATGCGAGACTCGGCCGTGTTTCTCGCATGTGTGATCCTGGCCTAACACCTTACACGGTGACACAGAGGAAGGTGCAGATGAAATTGAAGAGGAGGTGATGGATGACCCAGTTGTTGGCCTGGATTGGCTCAGAAGAGGAGCAGGATCCGCGGCAGGCATCGACATCGCAGCTGCGGTTATCTGGCAGGCCTGTAGCAGTCCAAAAACGTGTTAAAAAAACAAAAAGGGTTGCAGGACAGCTTGGCTAGACGGTCAAATTTGCACAGCGTGCAAGCCCTGAAAGTTTATCCCATAGTAGGAAGAGTGCAGTGTGGCACTTTTTTAACCTTTGCCTCATCAATAGGATTTTGGTCATCAGTAGGAAGTACGGAAGGACCTTTAGCCGAGGGAAAAATCTCCGAAAATTGAATACCTGTTGCATGCTTAGACATTTAAACACCATGCACTTGCAAGTGTGGACGGACTACAAAACCTCACTGGCTTTGAATGCCTACGTTGCCAAATTGATCTCCTTAGAGATGATGCCCTTCTTTTTGGTTGAAAGCGCACCGTTCCGAGAGCACATGGCCTATGCTGTCCCACACTATGACCTACCCAGTCGGCACTTCTTTTCTAGAAAAGCCATCCCTGCCCTCCACTTGCATGTGAAAGACCGCATTGTCTATGCACTAAATCAATCAGTGAGTGGAAAGGTGCACCTCACAACAGATGCATGGGCCAGTACGCATGGCCAGGGCCATTACGTGTTCATCACTGCGCACTGGGTTAATGTGGTGGATGCAGGGTCCACAGGGGATAGCGGCGGTGGTACAGTGCTGCCTAGCCCACGGCATAGGCAACAGTTGGCTGTAGGCATTCGAGCCTCCTCCTTCTCCAGAAGCAAAAGCTAGTCGACAGAGCGCAGTCACACGAGCACTCCATCCACAGCTGCCAGTGTTGCACACGAGGTGTCCCACTATCGAACAGCTAGTGGTAAGCGTCAGCAGGCTGTTTTAATGATGATGTCTTTGGGCGACAACAGACACACCGCAGAGGTACTGGCCGACTACTTGCAGCGAGAAACTTGGTCATGACTGGGCAGTCTACATCTTGAGCCAGGCAAGGTAGTCAGTGATAACGGATGTAATATTGTGGCGGCCATACCCCTGGCAAAACTCATACACATACCTTGCCTGGCTCACACCTTGAACCTGGTGGTGCAGTGCTTCTTAAATAATTATCCAAAGTTACCAGCCCTGCTCCATAAGGTGTGAAGGCTGTGCTCGCACATCCGTCGCTCGCCTGTAGACTCCAGTCGTATGCAAAGGCTGCAGCGATCGCTCCACCTCCCCAAGCACCGCCTAATCATAGACGTTGCAACAAAGTGGAACTCCACCATGCACATGGTTGAGAGGCTGTGCGAACAGAGGCAGGCTGTAATGCATTTGTGGGAGGATCCACAGGCAGGCAGTTTGAGGGCGGACATGGAGTTGTCGGGTGGGCAGTGGTCAAAGCTGAAAGACCTCTGTAAAGTCCTTCAGTGTTTTGAGGAATGCACACGGCTGGTAAGCGCAGACGACGCCATCATAAGCATGAGCATCCCACTTATGCGTCTGCTCATGCAAACTTTGACGCACATTAAGGATCAGGCGTCTGCAGCGGAGGAGGAGGAGGGATGCCTTCATGACAGTCAGGCATTGTCTGCTTAGGGAACTGTCCTGGACGAGGTGGAGGAAGAGGAGGAGGATGAGATGGATGATTATTTTGGGGAGGATGATGCTTCTCAGGGGGCAAGAGAAAATGTTGGCTTGCCAATGTCAGGTACAGGGTTTGTGCGTGAATGGAGGGATGTGGATTTGGCAGAAAGTGCTCCTCCACCCACCACTGGCAGTGCATCATTGACACCTGGAACATTGGCCCACATGTGTGATTATGTCTTGCGGATCCTAAAAAGAGACCCCCACATTACCAAAATTATGAAGGATGACTACTAGTTGGCCAGCATCCTCGATCCACTCTATAAAGGCAAATGACAGAACATCATGCCACAGGAGAACCTAGAGCTAATATTGGTGAACAAACAAGCAACTCTGGTAAACCATTTGTTAGAGGCATTCCCAGAAAACAGCAGCGGTGCAGGTTCAACCACGAGCCGTACTGGGCCAAATGGAAGAGGTGTTTGTGGTGCATCAGAAAGAGTCTTCAGTGTTGCTGGATCAATCCTGACAGATAGAAAAGACCCAGCTGTCGACCCAAAATGTAGGTGATCTCACCTTCATTAAAATGAACCATGCCTGGTTTTCAAAGGATTTTGTACCACCTTCCCCTGATGACACATAGGTTGCCAGCAAAAAGGCTTGTTTTGCCCTCCTCTTCCTCCGACTTCTCCAATTCCTCCATTTGCAGCTGCTAAACGTCCAGCCTACACCTCAACATATGCCACTTTTTCCACCTCCCTAACTGAGCTGTCCCCCCCAGGGCCGGTGTCAGCAATTGGCGCACTCGGGCAAGTGCCGGGGCCCTGAGCAGGTGGGGGGCCCACTCGCCGTCAGAGACACCGGCGTACTATGAGGGGCCCTGTGGCAGTTCCCGGCGCCCACGAGTGTGCCCCCCTGATTGCTCAGGGCCCCACCACTTGCAATACTTACCTCTCCCTACTCCACCGCTGTGACGTCTTCCGCGTTTCCTGACAGTGACATTCAGGTCAGAGAGCGCGATGGTGTCACGTCTGTGCGCCCTCTGCCTGAACAGTCACAGTGCAGAGAGCTGGAAGATGGCGACGCTGAGGAGTCCAAATTAGAGCAATGCCCAGCGAGGAGAGGTATTTCATTTTTTTAATAATTGGAGCAATATATGAGGAGCATTATACACTGGAGAATTATATATGGGGCCCATCATACACTTGAGCATCATAGATAGGGCCCATTATACACTGGAGCATCATCCATGGGGCACATCATATACTGGAGCATCATATGGGACCCATTATATATGGCGCATCATATGGGGCACATTATATATGGAGCATCACATGGAGACCATTATATATGGGGACCATTATATTTGGAGCATTTAATGGGGCTCATCACACATTGGAGCATCATATATGGGGCTCATCATATACAGTCATGGCCAAAAGTTTTGAGAATGACACAAATATTAATTTTTACAAAGTCTACTGCTTCACTTTTTCTAATGGCAATTTGCATATACTCCAGAATGTTATAAAGAGTGATCAGCTTAACAGCAATTACTTGCAAAGTCAATATTTGGCTAGAAAATGAACTTTATCCCCCAAAACACATTTCAACATCATTGCAGCCCTGCCTTAAAAGGACCAGCTAACCTCTTTTCAGTTATTGCTCCATTAACACAGGTGTGGGTGTTGATGAGGACATGGCTGGAGATCAATCTGTCATGATTAAGTAAGAATGACACCACTGGACACTTTAAAAGGAGGCTGGTGCTTGGCATCATTGTTTCTCTTCTGTTAACCATGGTTATCTCTAAAGAAACACGTGCAGTCATCATTGCAATGCACAAAAATGGCCTAACAGGGAAGAGTATCGCAGCTAGAAAGATTGCACCTCAGTCAACAATCTATCGCATCATCAAGAACTTCAAGGAGAGAGGTTGCCAAAAAGGCTTCAGGGCGCCCAAGAAAGACCAGCAAGCGCCAGAACCGTCTCTTAAAAGTGTTTCAGCTGCGGGATCGGGCTACCAGCAGTGCAGAGCTTGCTCAGGAATGGCAGCAGGCAGGTGTGAGTACATCTGCACGCACTGTGAGGCGGAGACTCTTGGAGCAAGGCCTGGTCTCAAGGAAGGCAGCAAAGAAGCCACTTCTCTCCAGAAAAAACATCATGGACAGACTGATATTCTGCAAAAGGTACAGGCAGTGGACTGCTGAGGACTGGGGTAAAGTTATTTTCTCTGATGAATCCCCTTTTCGATTGTTTGGGACATCAGGAAAACGCCTCATTCGGAGAAGACAAGGTGAGCGCTACCACCAGTCTTGTCTCATGCCAACTGTTAAGCATCCTGAAACCATTCATGTGTGGGGTTGCTTCTCAGCCAAGGGAATCGGCTCTCTCACAGTCTTACCTAAAAACACAGCCATGAATAAAGAATGGTACCAGAATGTCCTCCAAGAGCAACTTCTCCCAACCCTCCAAGAGCAGTTTGGCGATCAACTATGCCTTTTCCAGCATGATGGAGCACCTTGCCATAAAGCAAAGGTGATAACTAAATGGCTCAGGGAACAAAACATAGAGATTTTAGGTCCATGGCCTGGAAACTCCCCAGATCTTAATCCCATTGAGAACTTGTGGTCAATCATCAAGAGACGGGTGGACAAACAAAAACCTAAAAATTCTGACAAAATGAAAGCATTGATTGTGCAAGAATGGACTGCTATCAGTCAGGATTTGGTCCAGAAGTTGATTGAGAGCATGCCAGGGAGAATTGCAGAGGTCCTGAAGAAGGGTCAACACTGCAAATATTGACTTGCTGCATTAACTCATTCTAACTGTCAATATAAGCTTTTGTTACTCATATGTTTGCAATTATTATATTTCTGTCTGTGATAAAAACATCTGTCAAACACACATAAAAAACAGAGGGCAGCAGATCATGTGAAAATATAATATTTGTGTCATTCTCAAAACTTTTGGCCATGACTGTACTAGAGCATCATATAGGGCCCTTTATATATGGAGCATCATATGGAGCACATATGGGGCCTATTCTGTATAGAGCATTATATGGAGCCCATTCTGTATGGAGCAATATATGGGGCTTATTATTCTGTATAGAGCAATATATGGGGCTCATTATTCTGTATGGCGCACTATGTGCTGCCCATAATACTGTATGGAGGACTATACTATCCGTTTTTTGAGCTATTGTAGAATTTAAAGCAGATATCACTCATGTAATGTAAGAAGTGAAGTATTTGGCATTGTACTGTACCTATATTTCTCTGCCGTATCGGAGCATCATGAATTGTGGTATGTGTTAAAGGGGCCTACTGAGGCTCTTTGGCCCTGGGCCCATGAAAACCTGGAGCCAGCCCTGCCCCCCCACAACTTTAGCCAAATAACCCCCTGTTCAATGCGTTACTATTAGTGTTGAGCGATACTGCTCGATATCTAAAAATATCGGATCGGAATGGTATCGCCGATATCACTAAATATCGTCGATATCCGATTCCGATACCGGAAGTCCCATGTAAGTCTATGGGAACAAAATATCGCAACAAAAAAACCCTTTCTTTCGTTGTAAACACAAAATATACACACATAGAATACATATATATATATATATATACATGTCATTGTGACATATATATACATATATTTATAGTTTATACACTTCTACATAGTAAAATAGACTCTGATTCAATTGCCGGGTAAAGCCGTGACATACCTCATAGAAGTCGACGGGCTCGGTGCCGAGTACTCCCAAAACCTCTGGCTCTGTGCGACTCAACTTGGGCGTCACAAACAGGATTCTGTAGCTCGCTTTAAGCGAGTCCTGTGTGCCTGAATTGAACTGGTTTTGTGCTTGAGAATTGCTAAAATCATCAGAGAATGTATTTGCCATTTTTCCGCTATATCTGCGTCACGACGAGGCACTAGTGAAGAAGAAGGGCGTGCTCTTCGTGGGTGTACACTCACTCAGTGGCGTGAAAACGATGGCCGACCACTCTAAATGGTACTGCAATGTAAGATCGTGCCCCACAGCTCTTCAGTTCCGCCTCCTCATCCTCCTCAGTGTGCGGAAACTAACACGAAGGTCCCGCCTCACTACTACAAAAGAGGGGCCCTCTCCAGATGCTAATGACACATGTGACTTGGCAGAGATGGCTAATGGACACGAGCAGAAGTGTGAAGGGATGGAGCAGTCAGAGCTCTCCCCCCACGGAAGCGACCCGATCGCCACGGAACCACCGTTGGGCACCCGGCCTGGAAACCCTCCTACGCTGCAAGAAGCGGAGGATACCCTAAGAGGCCTGGCCCGGCACCGGGAGGAGGTCGCCAGGATGGAAGCCAGCTGGCGTGCCCTAAAACTAAACTTGGAGCGGCACCAATCCCTCTTACCTGAAGTGTCTGTACCGGAAGGTGAGGCACCCGTTCTAGTAGAGGAGTCCGTGCGGGCATCCCAGCCCTTGCAATGTGATCCGGTTGACGTTGTCGCAGTGGAGGCACCCGTTCCTGCAAAAAACTCTGCACCGGCAGCACCCCAGATCCCGCTGTCTGCCCCCGTCGCTGAGACAGAAGAAGCGACACCCGTCCTCATGGAGGAGGCCGCGCAGGCACCAGAGGTCTACCTGTCTGTACCGGAGCCCCGACTGTCATCTGTTCCAGAGCCGGCTGCTTCCGCCACAGGTGAGCGCCGCCAGGACTGGGGGGCGCCAGGAGAGCTGCCGCAAACCGGGCATCGTAAGCTGGCATTTGATGGTGGAGACATGGAGCAGCTGGTGGAGGAGAATTACAACCGGCGTCAGGAGGAAGAGTGGAGACGTTGGGAGCGGGAAGCAGAGCGACAAAGGGAGCAGCGAGAATCCCAAAAGCTTCGGCAACGTCACCTGGAGAAGGACCGGGCAGATAAGGACCGGATGAGAAAAGATAAAGGAACCCTGTGGGAGCCGCGGCGTAAGGGTGCAGTACGGAACTTTAAGTTAAAAGGTGGTTGGGGCTTCATCCAGGAGCCTGGACTTTATTTAGAAGTCTTTGTGACCCGGCGGGACGTGGAGACTCACCTCCCAGAAGGACACCCGGGGAGGGACCTGTTGCCAGGAGACTTGGTGACTTACACCCGACACTGGGGTTACAATGGATGGTACGCCCTAAATGTTACCAGGTGCGACCCCTACTCCCCAGAGTGTCAGGAACCTGTGAGACCCTCGGAGCCTTCAGCCTCCCACATCCAGGCCTCTGCACAAGTGCCCACCCCACGCCGTAAATCTCCCCAGCCTCCCTCAGTGGTCTCCTCAGCAGCCCCAGCTATGGACATGATAACTATAGCTGGCCCGTACCCGGCGCCTGTTAGGCCCCCTGGGGTTCGTTCAGTCCGTGACATAGGGCTCCAGACCCGGAGGAGATGAAAGAGGTGGCCACACAGACACAGATAGCGGGTCACGACTTGACTGTACAGGCCACACGACGTCATCAGGTCCTGGTGGTCCTTGGTGTCTCGGATGTTTGGCAAGCATCAGAAGAGTACCAGGTGGTACCTGGAACACCCCTGCCAAAGAATTATAAATAACCCGGACAGGGTCCCTGTATGTAAATAGTTAAATTGTTGATGTACCCGGACGGGTGAATGTTCATAAAAAAATTTTTTAATTTAATAAAAAACACAACACAGTTTTCATTACTTTTATTACAGTCTCATCCTGCGACGCCATCGATCTCCTGTAAAAAAATGAAAAAAAAAAACAGCAGTATACCACCTGTCCGACGCAGTCCATAGTAACGAGTGTCCCACGACGATCCAGCTCTGCTACATCAGAATGACAGGCAGAGCCTGTCATCCCGGCGCAGCACAGCTGATTACCTGCTTCCCCGGCGGTGACGTCATCGGACTGGTTTACGGCCGGGATTACCCTGCAGTCACTGCAGTTATCGCGAAAAACTGCATGTGACCGCCAGGGAGAAGATAATGGCGGCCATCAAGCAGTCCAGGACGTGACCGCCGGAGATCTTCTGCCAGGTAAGTGCCGCTGACTCCTGACAGACCCGACCGACGGACACTCACAGTGACAGTGACAAATCCGATTCCGGTATCCGATATGACGAAAATATCGGTACTCGGAATCGAAAGCCCGATACAGCTAATATCGGCCGATACCCGATATTTGCAGTATCGTATCGCTCAACACTAGTTACTATTATTATAAAGTTAATTAAGGTTGACAAGCTTAAGTAATAAGAATTGATGTTGTTGGCATTGAAATCGGCACTGTAGTTGTGTTTACTGTCCTCCACTCCCTGCCAACTTTTATTCCCAATTGACTTGCATTGGGGTCGGATTTTCGACTCCGACCCGACCATTTCCGTTAGTCGGCCGACTTCGTTCGACTCGACTTTTGAAAAAGTCAGGTTTCACGAAACTCGACTCGACCCTATAAAAGGCAAAGTCGCTCTTCTCTATCCACCAGTGTTCTTTTTTACCACTTTTTCAATTTTTTTTCAGCTTCTTTTTACTGATGTTTTCTGGACAATTTAGAAATCCAGTAAACAATTTAAAAAATTCTGTTTTTATTTTAAACAAACACACTGAAAAAATTCTCAAAAAGATGTCCCGGCATTTTCATGGCTTCGTTTTAGCCTTCCCATTGAGTTCTATTGTAAAATGTTGAGCATCTTTCAAACAGAAGAAGCCAGAAGATGTCGGAATCGTTGGCTCACTACTTTTTATCCACTTAGGGTATGTTTCCACTATCAGGAAACAGTCCGGATTAGCTGCGTGTTTGACGCTGTGCGTTGGCGCAGCATCAAACACGCAGCGTCCAGATGTTACAGCATAGTGGAGGGGATTTCAAGAAATCCCGTCTCCACTATGCTGCAAAACACGCAGGCGGAAGACCTGCGTTTCCGGACATGCGGCACGTCTTTTCAGACCGCAGCATGTCCTAGTCCCTTGCGGCGACGCAGCGTCGCCGCAAGGAAATAACACAGGGCTATGCAGCCCTGCGATCATTCCGGATGTGTTCCGGAGGTGTCCTGAACACATCCGGAATGAGCGCGCGTTAAGAAGGGGGCGGGGCTTTGGGCGGAGCGGAATTTCCGCTCCGTCCAAAGCACTGTGTTTCCGTACCATGGAAACACAGCCTTACAATTTTTGAAAACCTGAAGCTTTTCAATGACGCTCAAAAAGCCTGAACATACGCACAGCAAATCTTTTTTTTTTTCATAGAAATGAATAGGAAGATTCTGTTTAGCTTTATCTGAACACTTTTTCAGGCCGTATTTGCAACAAACTCTCTCCATACCTGACAAAAAGAAAACATGGTGTGAATATACCCTAATTCACCACTTTTCTGATATGTAAGAATCCTTTTCAGCTTACTTTTGTTGTGCTGATATGAGTCAATAAACCTGGATGAGGAAGACCCATGTACATTACAGAAGGCACTATATATTCTTTATGCCACCACAGATGTATTCCTCGTGAATGCTAAGTTGATATTACTTACCTTAAATGAAAAAAAAAACACTAAACAGAAAAGGATTTAATGTTGCCCTAAATGTAAAATGGCAAATAGGAACCATCAGGAATTTCCATTTTTATTAAACTAGCAAATGGACTTGCAAGCTGAGCTATGCGCTCATTATAGCCAACATGTTACAGTCTGAAAATTGTATCCCCCAGGCAACAGGAACCCAGCTTTTTGGTTGGACCCTTTTTAACTATTTAGTTGCTGCAATAACTTTGGTTTGCGGAAGATACATCGCTAATTCATACCACCAATAATATCCTGAGGATATGGCTTTGCAATCACAATTTCAATTTGTCTATTTTTTTTTATTCATTTATTAAGAAAGAGCAGCCAGTAGAATATCAATCTCTTATCAAATACTATAATTGGATATGTGCAACTCATGAACAAAAACCTTATTTTCTTTCCTTACAGAAAATAAATAGTCCAAGGCAGGGACTGGTGGTATTCACTTACCAAAGTCATTATAAAGCATTGCTGGCGTCAGTCATGCTGATGGCACAGTTTTGTCATTACACTGCAGCACATGACAGAAGTGCACATGAAATGTCATATACAGTAGCTACAATGTAATGTTTTTTAGGCACCTCAGTTAAATATTTACCTACATATATTATTGATTCTCTAGTCTAGATAGATAGATAGATAGATGATGTAGTAGTAAAAAAATTACAAAATATAAATAATATATTATGTCTGTTGTTTTCTAGCAACAATTCATATATGTTTAGGATCTTGCTTAGTAATAGTGATCATCAGTAGGAAATTAACAAATTGATTATATGTGAATGAAGTTCAGGACAACTTTTTTCAAGCTTGTAATTACAAATAATTTGCAATTAGTTTCTGATTAATCACCCATATTTACCACTACTATGTTACAAATATAAGAATGAGAAGAAAGATCACATATTCTTGTATGCTGCCTGAGCGGGCATACCCATAGTGCCTTACATTTACCCCACCCACACCACAGCCAATCATGTGGGACTACAAGTCAGAGGCCATTATGAATCATATAAAAGTATTAAAGCCCAATCAGGCAATACTGCTTCTATTTTGTAGGGAATATGGATATGAGAGTGGAACTCACAGCTCAGTCAGAGAAACATAGTATCTATTATGAGGATACTGGAGCATTCACACTGGCTGATAATCGGGAACAAATGTGTTTAGTTTTGCCCGTTCCTGATTAACGGCCTATGTAGACAGGCTGACAGTCACTCAACAATCAAACAAAATGCTTGTTCATTAGGTAAAATGGTCACATAGAACATTTTATGGTAAATAGAGGTAACAATTAAAAAACAAAAGGCATGATTTTGTAGGGACAATGTCCTCTATAAGGCAACGTGTCTAGTTTAAACTATCATATTGGGCACCCTCCATTGCAGTGGATATTTCTGTAATCCGCAATAACCTCTGGAGGATTTCATCTCTGGTGGCAACACCTACAGGGTAGGAGACAACCTCTCAGAGTTTCTTCAGTTGCTGCCGTTGTAATGGCCATGAGAACTAAAGTGACTGACTCAAGACTTCTCTTCAGCTTGCTCCTTGGCAGGAGCACACCCTTTTTCACAAGGCTTTCACCAGACACTTTGAGGCAGTCTCCAAATTGGTCTTGACCTGCACACACTCCTAGATTGTAGGTGATCGCATCCCCACTCATAATACAAAATGGCTGACACTCCCTTCAGCTCCCATGCTTCTGCTCAATTGTGGTGCTACATCAAGCAGCTCAATAATGCCACTGCAAGGCAGTGCTCTTTCTTACCTCAGTGACTGTACCAAATTGGTAGCATCATGCAGGCCAATATGGAAGTGTTTGCACCCCTTTCAATGTGACAATAGTATGCTGTGGAAGAGTGGCTATTGCCCCTCTATAGTTTGGCTCTTTGGTGGTATTATGTTGGAGGTATTAACTTTCCATGTAGTATTATACCCAACCATGAGAGTTATCATATTTTCTCAACAAATTTCAATCATGGAAATAACTTTTTAACTAAGCAAGTTCCTTCAGCATGTCATTAGCATGAGTGCGTATAAAGTGTTACATTTTGGGGTTTAGGCTGACTCTGAATGACATAAGAGTAAATCACATATGGAGAATCAGACATACTGCCTCGCCTCCTTTTTGTTTTAACATGATGAAAACCTTTTTGGTTGGTCTTGTTCTATAGGGTACATTTCGATATTTGTTAAGGTCTAGGTTTTCAGAAAATGGGCCAAGATGAGTGCAGTATGGGGGGAATATATACTGTATCTAGTATTGAGCAGATGTGAGCAGCGCAGCTGATGATTAGCCATTCAGGAACGCATCTGTCACAAATTAGTAATTCTGTTTTGAGTAGGCAGAAAATGAATGCAATACACAACACAGGACAATGGCCGGGCAGCTGTATTATCTTATACATTCATTCTACTGGGCTGAGAAATCGGAGGTGCTGTAAAATACATAGACAGGAATGCGAACGTATGCTGACGTGTGCAAAGTTCATTGTAAAACTTTCCCATCTCCATACTAGGAATGTAAATCAGACTCATTCCAGAGCACAAACAGCGTTCACAATACGTACATGTATATTTTTTTTCCATCTCCTCATTCTTGGTGCTGTTCTTTGTGTTTCATGTCCACATTTTCATATGAATTCATCTATATTTTTTAAAGGCATATTGAAACAAGATGATGCCTATGGATGAGTTAGGCAATGCTGCACAACATAGACAGAAAACGGCCCATATCTGCTCTTTGAACATCTGACTTAAAAAATCATAGGCTTTTATAATCCCTCTTTGCTTCTATTGCAGCTCCCAGTCTCTTGGGAGGTCTTTCCTTTAGATTTTGAAATTTAGCTGCAGGCGTTCTCATCCATTCAGCAACAAAAGCACTAATGACGTCAAGTATTGATGTTGACTAATAAGGTCTGACTTGCAGCTCGTATTCCCATCTACATCAAAGGTATGTCATTTAAAATCTGCAAACATTTTGTGTTGTGAATATGGCTAAAATAAAAGGTATGTGTCATTAGAAAATGAATTATTGTCTTACTGTTAAAGCCGTATGGTGATAGTTAGTTAGCTGTTAGTGGTCGTAACCATGGATACCTACGTTTCTGAATGCCTGCACAAGGGGTACGCAACATAGCGAATCAGAAGAACCATATTACATTACTAATTGGTGGAATTTGCTAATATTATCATTACACCTACTGCATATTGGGATAGGATCTTGGAGATGGGAATTCCTCTTTAAGTCAATAAGTCAAGTTTTAAATTGTTAAATGTTAAATTCATTCATGTATCACATCACATGTTCTAGCACAGGCAATCACAGGAACTATAAAATATAAGGGAAGGGAAGCAGCAACCACTTTATACCAACTCTAATAAAGATTGTATCTTTGAGAATCACTTTGGTTTGGCAGCTCTGAAGCACATGGCAAGCTAGCGATTTCTTTGTCCTGATACCGTGTTCCTTTAAGATCAAATATAATGACCCCAATTAGAGATATAGGTGTGAGACTTACATATCTGCATGTCCATCAGTAGAACCAACAACCAGTGAATTTTCTAAGCGCTCGCAGCAGCAGAATCCAAGAAATGGATTCCTACTTAACCGATCCATCCAGGTACTTCGCGTTTAGACTTAAATGAACGCCAGCATCATGCTGCCTAAGATGATACCCTGTATGTCGCTGTACTAGGTTCCCTCGCGTAGTTATGTAGTTTATAAGTTTTGTAACAAAATCTTCATTCCGGCAGAAAGAGGAGGGCTTCCATAACTCAGCCCCTTTAATGATGTCACCACCAGGAGGTATAAGTTAGTCCCAGCTCATTCTGGAGCAATCTTTCTCTGGAAACCTGATGCAGTGAAGCTCTGTGATGCATTGTGATGTGCTGCCCATCCCCCAACCGCATGGTGTGCCTGAAAGGACTTAAGCAAGTGTAAGTGCATCTTCTACTGTTAACCCTTATCGCTGCAGCATGCCTAATAGCCAGTACACATCCAAGCAGGCCCGTTTGACAACTAATTATCCTAGGTGCAGTTCCCTAACTCACCTGAGGGTAAGGGGGCGCCGCAGAGCTGCGAGTTCCCAAGCGGAACTGGAAAGAGGAATAAACATAAATCCCCGCAGTTCATGATATATTGGTGGCAGTGGTGAAATAACTAAAATAAGCCCCCCTGCGGTAAAGTTTAAGGTCAATAGACTTGTTTTCTGTTTTTCATCACATTGGTGGCAGCGGTGGGATTATAAACTGCATCCCCATGCCCCGTTCTTGATAATTGGTGGCAGCGGTGGGATAACTAAAATAAGCCCCCCTGCGGTAAAGTGTAAAGTCAATAAACTTGTTTGCTGTTTTTCATCACATTTGTGGCAGCGGTGAGATCATAAACCACATCCCCGTGCCCCGTTCTTGACAATTGGTGGCAGCGTTGGGATATCTAAAATAAGCCCCCTGCGGTAAAGTGTAAGGTCAATAGACTTGTTTGCTATTTTTCAACACATTGGCGGCAGCGGTGGGATCATAAACCACATTCCCATGCCCGTTTCCTCACATTTGGTAGCGTGGCAGAGCGGTGGGATAATGCAGCATTAAGGGTATGCCACACTAAAAAACATCGCTAACAAGATCGCTAAAAAACGTCACTATTTAGCGATCCCGTTAGCGATGTTGTTGTGTGCGGCATCTGCCAGCGACGAGCTTCCTGCTGTGATCTCGCTCGTCGCTGGAATCGTTCCGGACCCTATTTTATCGTCGGCGCTCCCGCTGGGTAAGTATTATCGCTGAGTGTGGCACCTTTTTTAGCGATTTAGCGGTACTTTTGTACCGCTAAAGTCGTTAAGGAGATTGCTAACCGCGATAGCGTCCTAACGACATCGCTAAAATAGGTAGCTACTAGCGATATAGAAACAATCCCGCTAGCGATCTCATTAGTATGCGACGCTAACGAGATCGCTAGCGGGATTGTGTAGTGTGGCAGTACCTTTAGTGATTTGGTCTGAGCAATCATTCCTCTCACTAAAAACATGCATGGTTCTTGCGGGGACCCTGCAACAAAAGTCTTGGAGAATGGACTCAGTGTTTGTTAAGGGTATGCCACACTAAACAATATCGCTAACGAGATCGCTAAAAAACGTCACTATTTAGCGATCCCGTTAGCGATATTGTTCAGTGCGGCAGCTTCCAGCGACGAGCTTCCTGCTGTGATCTCGCTCGTCGCTGGAATCGTTCCGGACCCTATTTCATCGCTGGCGCTCCCGCTGGGTGAGTATCTTATCGCTGTGTGGCACCTTTTCTTAGCGATTTAGCGTACTTTTGTACCGCTAAAGTCGTTAAGAAGATCGCTAACGGCGATAGCGTCGTTAACTATATCGCTAAATGTGGCCGCATTTAGCGATATAGAAACGATCCCGCTAGCGATCTCATTAGTATGCAACGCTAACGAGATCGCTAGCGGGATTGCTTAGTGTGGCAGTACCTTTAGTCCTGAGACAATTGTTTGTACTTCCGATTACCCCCTCCCATTCTCTTTGTTTTTCTATCCTATCTTTTATTTGGCAACCATGGCTATGATGAGAGAAGTAAAGAAAGTTGGCATGCACACAAACCGTAATTAAATTGAGGTGCTGGTAGAAGGGACACATTAGTCCAATATCATACTAGTGAATTTTCACCGCACACTCACTGAGATAAATTTGCAATGTGAAAATTTATTAACAGTGTCAGAGCAAAAACAGAAATACAAGAGCTAAAGCGATATTAACACAACGTTTCGGCTCTGCCAGAGCCTTATTCATGTATTCGCTGTTGATAAAAAAGAAACATATAAATGTTGTACCAAACAAAATTGAACAAATGAACAATGGATGTATATAATAAATAAATAAACTCTAAAGATACATCTCCAAGGATTTATATGAATATACGACAAGTAGTGGATATATAGGATATAATATAATACATAAATACACCAATGCACCGAGTCTAAGTGACTGGTACCAATGTGAGTTTTTTTACAGGCATAAAAGAAAAATAAAAATAAATATAAAATGCACAAAATGAAAAAAAGGGGAGAAAGAAAATACAAAGCAATAACAGTAATTACCTCAGTCCAAAGTAAAAGTGAAGATGAGTGCATATGGAATAGTTACTCCATAGTATATATGATAGCTGTAAGGAATAGTGACATTGTTAAAACTAGAACAAAAGACAGGTATATGTGAAGAGGAGAGAGGGGATACCTTAGTTATGCAGCCTTATTAGGGAATTTTTGCCCAGTGTAACTGTGATTTAAAATAAATTACACTTGTAAGTGGCTGCCATATTGAATGCTTATATGTTTATATGTCAAAACTCTGAAAAAGGTACCTGTTGTCCAGTTAAATAGTGGGTCAGAAGGTTAGTCTTACACCTAGAAAATATTATTTTGTATGAGTATGGTCAGACAGCAAAACCGCTGTGTATTATTGGTAAAGTATACCATCGCCGCACAATTGCTGCTGAATGGTAATAAGAATAAAGCGGGACGGAGGCACCATACCTGGTTAGTAGCTAGTCCAGTAGTAGGAAAATACAGCGGCG
Organism: Oophaga sylvatica; assembly: GCA_033576555.1. Taxonomy (NCBI): domain Eukaryota; kingdom Metazoa; phylum Chordata; class Amphibia; order Anura; family Dendrobatidae; genus Oophaga; species Oophaga sylvatica. The sequence continues at coordinate 788,201,778 of JARQOD010000001.1, read as the reverse complement.
CTCCCGCGCCTTGCTGTGTGGATGTGGTGTGCTCAAAACTGAACAAGCGCTCATTTTGTGAGCGCTAGACCGAAGTGAGGTATCGAAACCGGAAGTGACGTTACGTCACCTTAGCGTTGATCCTGGTCATGCGCAGTGGCAACAGTAGGAGACTAGAATGTAGTGGGCCATGGTAGTGCTCAATACCGCTCTAATAAACTTATAATAAAGTTAAATTTGTAGATTATTAACATGCAACTTGTTATTACGGCTAATAATGGCATATATGATGAAATATAAAGTCCAAAATTTGAAAAAAATATATGGAAAAAAGGAAAATATATAATGATAGGACAAGTCATAAGGGCATATAATGATTGGACTGGTGAAGCAATTAATTAGTAAAATAAGGAGGGGGGGAAGGGGAAGGGGGAAGGCAGATACCAGAGGGATGAGTAAACTCACCTAAGGCCATAAATTATTATCGGGTCTGTAAAGGAACAAAAGATATTAATATATATTATGTTGATATTCTGATTTAAGTCATACAAGCCAATCTATTTCTCTGTTGAGACCTTTAGGTGTCAACGTATCCAGTCTATGTATCCAGAAGGTTTCTCTCTGTTTAAGCATTTTTATTCGATCACCACCTCTTCTGGGACGTGGTACACCTTCTATCACTTGGAATTTTAGTTGTGCCACTGAATGTCTTGCTCTAGAGAAGTGGTCAGGTAGCGGGAGCCAGTTTTTTTGGCATCTGATAGTGGACTTATGACCGGCAATACGATCCTTAATGTGCTGGGTCGTTTCCCCGACATAAAGGAGGCCGCACGGGCACTTGATAAGGTAAACCACGAAATTTGAATTGCAAGTAAAATAGTCATTGATAGGAAATGATTTGCCAGTTCTTGGATGGGTAATATTGTCAGAACGAATAATGTTGGAACATGCCGCACAGTTGAGACATGGAAAAGTACCATGTCGGCGAGGGGTTAAAACCATTTGGCGGTCCCCTTGTTTTGCACTACCAATATCAGCCCTCACAAGTTTATCCTTAATATTTGGTGGTCGTTTTGTGCACATAAGAACGGGTGCATCAAAAGATGGAATATTCGGATAGGCTTTATGCAAGAGTGGCCAGTGTTTTTTTATTATCGAGTAGGCTTTAGGCATCAGGGGATGAAAAAGGTGTACAAATGGTATCCTTTCTTTAGGAGGCATGTGAGGATGAGGAGAAAGGGGTGTGAGGGCCCGATTTTTCTCTTCAATCAATAGTCTAGTTGGATAGCGTCTGTTTCTAAATTTAAGAGACATGGTATCGAGTCTGGTTTCAAGTGTTGGTCTGTCGGACACTATGCGTGATACTCTTTTAAATTGAGATCTTGGCAAACTATTTCTGGTGGATTTAGGATGACAACTAGTATATAGTAGAAGGTTGTTCTTATCCGTAGGTTTGCAGTAAAGATCTGTAGATAAATTGCCATGGGAGTCCTGTGATACTCTGGTGTCTAGAAAAGGGATAGATTCCGTACTATAATCTAAAGAGAATTGTAATTCCGGAGAAATGGAGTTAAGATAGGAATGAAACTCTAAGAGGGAGGTAGCTGAACCTGTCCATACAAAGAAAACGTCATCAATATAGCGGTGGTACCCCAATGCAAAGCGGAGAAACATTTCATTGGAGTATATATAATTTGTTTCAAACAAATTCATGTATGCATTTGCATAAGCCGGCGCCACGTTCGCGCCCATGGCGGTACCACGTTTCTGGACGTAGTATGTGTCCTCGTATAAAAAATAATTCTCGTGTAGTATGAGATGGAGGAGGGCCAGGCAAAATTGTACAGAATCAGTAGATAGATCAGAGGACTCTAGCAATGTTTTAACTGCTTCAATGCCTTTATCATGAATAATAGACGTGTATAGACTATTCACGTCTAAGGTGGCGAGAATACTGCCTGGTGGTATTGATTTTAATTGCTGGATGATAGTCAAAAAATGTCCCGTGTCAAGGAGGAAAGACTTCGTACATTTGACCAGTGGTGTAAGTATTCTTTCTAAAAAAATAGATAAGGGTGATAATACAGAGTCGGTTGAGGCCACAATCGGTCTTCCAGGTGGATTATGTAGCGATTTATGAATTTTAGGTAAAGTGTAAAAAACAGGCGTAATTGGATGAAGGTTAGTGAGGAAATCGACAGTTTGCTGATCAATGGTTTGACGATCAAGATAGATCTTCAAAAGAGACTTAATCTTATTACTGATTGTAAATAAGGGATCACTAGGAATAATATCATAGGTATTGTGATCAGATAGTTGTCTCTGAATCTCATCTCTATAGTCTGTCCGATTCATCACCACGATGGCACCCCCCTTATCCGCGGGTTTTATAATGATATTCCTATTTTTGCTGAGATTGTTGAGAGCTTGTTTTTCTAATATTGTCAGATTTGAATGTGGTGGGAAAAAACCAAGCTGTGCCTGGTGTGAGAGCATTCTGATATCTCGGTGGACCAAAGAGATGAACGTCTCGGTTGCGTGATAAGTATGTGGTGGTGAGAATTTACTAGGATTACAGAGACCAATTTGAGAAATGGAGAGCTGAGAAGAAGTAGTAGTAGCAGGAGGTATTCTGTCATCAAGGTTAGAGAGTGTACCAAAGTGCGTTTTTAGTCTAATGTTACGAAAAAAACGTTCCAAGTCCCGTTCCAATTGGAAGGAGTCCCATTTTGGTGTTGGACAAAAGGATAATCCCTTTTGCAACACTTCAAGTTCCGCAGGGGAGAGCAAGTAGTCTGAGATATTGACCACTAGGTCTGACCTCTCACCTGAGAGCGGGTCACTGCGCGGTCTCCTTGATCTCCTTGTTGGTCTTCGTGTCGATGTCCGCCCCTGCGTGGTCGGGATAAAAAACGATTCCGCCCTGAATTGGTAGATGAATCGCTCTCTGAACTGAATGAACCATTGCCTCGTCGGTATTGTGGTCTGCGCCACGGACCTACAGAATCGCTCCATTTGTATATTCTGTTCATAGAATAGTCATCCAAGTCTCGTTGGAATTTCTGTCTTTTCCGTTCCTGGAGGAATTTTTGATGGTCAGACAAAATCTTGTCTGTTTTATTCTTTAAAGTGGTCCACTCAGCTGATGGAATAGTAGTGGATAATTGCGCCTCAATCGCTTGTATATTCTGTTTTGTTTCAATTATGGATTTTTGAAGATATTCAATCGTTAAAAGAATGATATCCAAGGAACATTTATTGAGGATATTTCTATACTTATCACAAAATTCAGGTACGTCAGAGAAAAGGGTAGGCCGGAGATTACTCCTGAGCCCTCTTGGTATTTTATTCTGCCTATGATATTCTGCTAATGTTATGCAGTGCAAGTCATAGGAGATTAGTTTTCGTCTTTGTTTCTCATAATCTCTGGTTTTGATTTCATGAGCCGGAGTTTTCAAGAACTCATTGGAACCAGTAACTTTAGACAATATACTGGAACTTGTGGCCAGATCATATGCAAATGTGTCGGTAGACATGTAGATAAATTTAGGAGGAGGTTGGTGCTACTGCCAATAAAAATAATTTGTAGTAAAGAAAGTTGGCATGCACACAAACCATAATTAAATTGAGGTGCTGGTAGAAGGGACACATTAGTCCAATATCATACTAGTGAATTTTCACCGCACACTCACTGAGATAAATTTGCAATGTGAAAATTTATTAACAGTGTCAGAGCAAAAACAGAAATACAAGAGCTAAAGCGATATTAACACAACGTTTCGGCTCTGCCAGAGCCTTATTCATGTATTCGCTGTTGATAAAAAAGAAACATATAAATGTTGTACCAAACAAAATTGAACAAATGAACAATGGATGTATATAATAAATAAATAAACTCTAAAGATACATCTCCAAGGATTTATATGAATATACGACAAGTAGTGGATATATAGGATATAATATAATACATAAATACTAATTAATTGCTTCACCAGTCCAATCATTATATGCCCTTATGACTTGTCCTATCATTATATATTTTCCTTTTTTTCCATATATTTTTTTCAAATTTTGGACTTTATATTTCATCATATATGCCATTATTAGCCGAAATAACAAGTTGCATGTTAATAATCTACAAATTTAACTTTATTATAAGTTTATTAGAGCGGTATTGAGCACTACCATGGCCCACTACATTCTAGTCTCCTACTGTTGCCACTGCGCATGACCAGGATCAACGCTAAGGTGACGTAACGTCACTTCCGGTTTCGATACCTCACTTCCGGTCTAGCGCTCACAAAATGAGCGCTTGTTCAGTTTTGAGCACACCACATCCACACAGCAAGGCGCGGGAGCGCCGCTGTATTTTCCTACTACTGGACTAGCTACTAACCAGGTATGGTGCCTCCGTCCCGCTTTATTCTTATTACCATTCAGCAGCAATTTGTGCGGCGATGGTATACTTTACCAATAATACACAGCGGTTTTGCTGTCTGACCATACTCATACAAAATAATATTTTCTAGGTGTAAGACTAACCTTCTGACCCACTATTTAACTGGACAACAGGTACCTTTTTCAGAGTTTTGACATATAAACATATAAGCATTCAATATGGCAGCCACTTACAAGTGTAATTTATTTTAAATCACAGTTACACTGGGCAAAAATTCCCTAATAAGGCTGCATAACTAAGGTATCCCCTCTCTCCTCTTCACATATACCTGTCTTTTGTTCTAGTTTTAACAATGTCACTATTCCTTACAGCTATCATATATACTATGGAGTAACTATTCCATATGCACTCATCTTCACTTTTACTTTGGACTGAGGTAATTACTGTTATTGCTTTGTATTTTCTTTCTCCCCTTTTTTTCATTTTGTGCATTTTATATTTATTTTTATTTTTCTTTTATGCCTGTAAAAAAACTCACATTGGTACCAGTCACTTAGACTCGGTGCATTGGTGTATTTATGTATTATATTATATCCTATATATCCACTACTTGTCGTATATTCATATAAATCCTTGGAGATGTATCTTTAGAGTTTATTTATTTATTATATACATCCATTGTTCATTTGTTCAATTTTGTTTGGTACAACATTTATATGTTTCTTTTTTATCAACAGCGAATACATGAATAAGGCTCTGGCAGAGCCGAAACGTTGTGTTAATATCGCTTTAGCTCTTGTATTTCTGTTTTTGCTCTGACACTGTTAATAAATTTTCACATTGCAAATTTATCTCAGTGAGTGTGCGGTGAAAATTCACTAGTATGATGAGAGAAGACTGGTATAAGCAGCATACCAAGGAAACTCTTATTGCCCTTTGCACGTAGAGGCGGATTGACACCACGGGCAAGAACAAAGGCCAACTGGTCGCGGCCCTGGTGCAACTGGAAAACACCCAGAACCCAGTGGGCACAGGAGCCGGCCCAAGCAGTAATGGTGCTGCAGCAGAGGCCCAACCACTGAATGCTGGCCCCACTTTCAACCAGGGCGAGTTGGACCCCCACCTGCAGGTGGCCTTGGAACAACTACTCACCGAAGATGGTGATGGATATCTGATGCTGATCCAGCAATACCAGCAGGAGGCCCAAGCCAAGCGCCAAGCCGAGAACCAAGCCCAGCTAGAAGCTGAGCAGCGAGAGGCTGAGAGGGCCGAGCGGGAGGCCCAAGCTCTGAGGGCCCATGAACTGCAGCTGGCCCATCTCAGGGCAGGACCATCTACAGCCTGGAGAAGTGAGTCCAGCAATGCCCCGTCCTCTAAACTCCGGCCAGAGCAGTTTCCTGTGATGGAGTAAGACTGGGACTTGGACACTTTTATGCAAGCCTTTGAGAAAGCCTGCAGACAGTACCAGCTGCCTGAGAACCAATGGGCCAGGTACTTGACCCCAGGACTAAAAGGCAAAGCTCTGGAGGCATTTGGTTCTCTCCCACCAGGAAAAGATGGTGACTATGAAACCATCAAGCAGGCCCTGATAAAGAAGTACCAGCTAACTCCTGAGGTTTACCGTAGAAAGTTCTGGAACCTCCAATGTGGCCCACACGACTGATACAGCGATGTGGTGCATGGACTTAGGACCCAGTTTGACCAGTGGATCCAAGGACTGTCAGCGACCACCTTTGAGCAGCTGAGGGACCTGATGATCAAAGACCAGTTCCTACATCTTTGCCCAGCTGAGGTGCGACAGTTTGTGATGGACCGAGAGCCTAAGGATGGGGACAAAGCAGCGCTGTTACCGCTGCGCTTACCACCCCCGGGTCGAGGAATATCTCCGCCGGCGCCTCGCTTCCCCCTTCGGCTTCCTCCTCTGTCGACCCCACTCCCACACTGCTGCCGGCTCCTTCCCCGACAGTCTCCCGGTGAGCGCCTGCACTGGCGCGCTCCCTCCCTGCGTCCGGCCACGCGCTTTGCTTCGTTTCATGTGCGCCTTAGGGATCTGGCGCGCACTCCTTCCCTGCCCTTGTCCTGCGGCGTGACCTGACCCGGCAGTATTGCCGGGCCAATAGGGGGCAGGCGCCAAGTATTTCAGGCCGCCCTTCCTTAGTGAAGGCGCCTGATTGTCGAGTTACACTCCCCCATCTAGGCCCATTTTGCTGCCGCTAGATTTCTTCTTTTAGCTGGCTTCACTGCCCTTTGTCTCCTTTTCTCTCCAGAGTCCTCCGTTGCTCCTCCTGGCTCCTGCATTACCTCTACTCTTCCGTTACTCCTCCTGACCCCTGCATTGCATCTACTCCTCCGTTGCTCCTCCTGGTTCCTGCATTACATCTACTCCTCTGTTGCTCCTCCTGGTTCCTGCATATCATCTTGTAGTTCTTCGTTTGTGATCCTCCCTGAGCCGACCCCTGGTCCTGGCATCCGTGGTACTAGAGGCCAACCGGGTATGCTCGCTTTAGGGAGGTTCGGTATCACGGTCCAGTGGGTCCACTCTCGGTACCGACCGTCTTCGGCGTAACAAGCGCAGATCGCCGACACCTATGAGGCCAACCGCAAACCAGAGGTGCAGAAGCCAGTCACTGCCAGCTGGAGAGGAGCTAAGCCTGCAACCAACCCCAGTGCCCCTGCCAGCCGACACACCGGAGGTCCTGTCCCATTTGCCAAAGCCAGGCCTACATCAGACCCAGTGTTTTTCCTGCAAACGGACTAGACATATCAGCGCCACCTCTCCGGAGAATCAGAAGAACCCCCGAGACAAGGCTTCCGGGCCTAATACCGCTGTTCTTTTGGTGGGTGGTGTGGTTGGGAGGGTCGATGACAATGTGCAGCCCATCTACGTGGGGCCCGTCTCGCGAGAGACCTCAAGGACACGGGACTGAACGAACCCTCATCCGACCCGGACTGGCGGCCCCTGAAGAGATTATTCCGGGGGAAACCCTAACTGTCACTGGAATTGGGAGCATCCACTGCCCCTTGCCGATGGCTGGGTTTTTTATTGATTGGGGTGCCGGGAGTGGGGTGAAGGAAGTGGGGGTGACAGAAAACTTGCCCACTTACGTATTATTGGGCACTGATTTGGGGAGGATGGTTGCTTATTACGTCACTGACACCTCTCCCCAATCTGATAATAATGGTGATGCTACCACTGAGGATGACGGGGAACTGAATGTGTTACCTGACCATGCTTTATCGAGCAATGATTCATCTGATAACCATTTTTCTGAAAAGGTTGATGTGTCCACAGGTGCAGGAGTGCTCAGCCACATCACTCTGCAGGTGAGACGGCTAAGGAACCCCTAACAGGAGCAAGCAACGGTGCTAAAGGAAATGGAGAGCTGCATGGGAACCGTGAGGAAGGTGATGCCATGCAATTGACCAGTTCCACCAAGGAAGGTAACTGGCCCATAAGTAGCACTTCTCCTGAAGTGTTGGGGGTGAATGGAGAGGTAGAGCCCATAGCAGCGCCGGCTGATGGGTCTGTAGAAATCCCCGGGGAGACAGCCTACGTAGCCGCTGTCATCCACAGTCAGAGTGCCCGGAACGCAGGTAACACCCTGCCTTTCGGACCCTCCTCCGCCACAGGAGTGACTGAACCAGAGATGGACCCAGAACAGTTCCCAGAGGATTCGCGTGAGGAGGGAACCTTGACGTCGCTACTGGCTGCCTCCAGCCAGGAGTTCCAGGCCGCTCTGCACTCAGATGCGAGCCTGGAGAAATTGAGACACCTCACCGAGATGCCCACCTCCGTGACTGATAAGGAGAGGGTGTTCTGGCAACGAGGAAGGTTGTCCCGGGAGACAGTAGCCAGAGAGTCCCAAAAGGAGTGGTTGAGGGAAAGACAGCTGGTCATCCCCTATCAATTCAGGGGTGAGCTGTTGCGGATTACCCATGAGATTCCACTTGCTGGACACTTGGGGGTCAGCAAAACTAAGGTCCGGCTGTCTCAATACTTCTATTGGCCCAAGATGGGACAGATGTGACAAACTACTGCCGCTCCTGTATCACCAGCCAAAGAGTGTAGAAGGCAGGGCTGCTCTTTAGGCTCCCTTCATCCCTTTGTCAGTGATAGAGGAGCCTTTCCAGAGAATCGCGGTGGGCATTGTATGCCAGCTGGCCGTCCCCAGCAGCTCTGGAAAGCAATACGTCCTCATCGTGGTAGACTTCGCTACCTGATACCCGGAGGCAGTGGCTCTGTACTCAACTAGGTGGCGGATGCACTGGTGGCCATCTTTTCAAGGGAGGATTTCCCAGGGAGATGCTTACCGATCAAGGGACCCAATTCATGTCTCGCCTAATGGAGGCTTTCTGTAAAGAAATGCAGGTGGAGCGTCTGGTATCGAGTATGTATCACCCACAGATCAATGGCTTGTGTGAGTACTTCAATAGTACCCTCAAACAGATGCTACACTTGCTGGTTGAGACCCAAGGACGCGACTGGGAGCAGTACCTCCCACACCTGCTATTCACTTACCGAGAGGTTCCCCAGGCCTCGACGGGGTTCTCCCCCTTCGAGCTCCTGTACAGCAGGCGAGTCCGGGGACCCCTTCAGAAGTGTCCATCTGGATTATGTCATGTGCTTCCGTGACAAGATGCAGACCTTGACGTAGTTGGTACATGACCACATGGCGCGAGACAGCACTGGTACGACCAGAACGCTCTGCAGCGGACCTACCAGGTGGATCAAAAGGTGTGGGTGCTAGTCCCTGTACCAAGGATAAGCTTCAGGCAGCCTGGGAAGGCCCGTGTGTCGTCCACCAACAGCTCAACCCAGTCACCTACGTGGTCACACTTGACCACGCTCGGTGTAGGAACAAGGCCTTCCACGTCAACATGATGAAGGCTCATCACGAACGTGAAGCCTGCATCCTACCGGTCTGCAACCTGCCAGAGGACAGGGAGGAAGACCCCCTCCTGAACATGCGGGCCCAAACCAAGGCCGGTGGGTCCATCGAGGACAGGGAGGTAAGCACCTTGTTAACCGAACCCCAGCGGTCGCAGTTGCGGACCACGCTGGAACCCTTCTGAGCCATGTTCACCAACAGGCCTGGGAGGACTGAGTTAGCGATCCATGAGGTGGACACCAGGAGTCATGCCCCACCGCGGCGAACACCCTATCGGACATCTGACGAGGTGCAGCAGGTTATGCACCAGGAGATCGATGAGATGTTACAGCTGGGGGTGATTCAACGGTCCAAAAGCATGTGGGCTTCACCTGTAGTTCTCATGCCCAAGAAGGATCGGACCACCCGGTTCTGCGTGGACTACAGGGGGCTCAACGCCATCACAGCCTCTGAGGCGCACCCAATGCCGCACATCAGGAGCTGCTTGAGCGGTTAACTGGCGCCAAATTCTGTCCATAATGGATCTGAGTCGGGGATACTGGCAGATTTCCCTGAGCCCGAGGTGCAGGAGAAGTCCGCCTTTATCACACCCTTCAGACTGTACGAGTCCACAGTCATGCCTTTCGGCATGAAGCATGCCCCTGCCACTTTACAGCGGATGGTCAATCACCTGCTTCAGGGACTGGAGAAGTACGCAGTGGCGTACCTGGATGACATTGCTGTCTTAAGTTCCAACTGGGAGGAAACACCTGCAGCATCTCCAGGAGGTGCTCCAGCATGTCACCAAGCAGGCCTGACCATCAAGCAGGGAAAGTGCCAGATGGGCATGAGGGAGGTCCACTACCTGGGGCACTGGGTAGGCGGGGCTCCATGAGGCCAGAGCTAGAGAAAGTGGACGCGATCGTGTCCTGGCCCACCCCTAGGACCAAGAAACAGGTGATGTCCTTCCTGGGCACTGCAGGGTAATATAGGCGCATTATTCAGAACTATAGCAGGTTTGCAAAGCCCTTGACGGACCTCACCAGGAAGAAGCTACCCCAAACAGTCGACTGGACAGACGGCTGTGAGGTGGCCTTCCGGGCTCTAAAAACAGCCCTGTGCAACTCTCCCGTGTTAAAAGCAGTCAACAGCAGTCGGCCGTTCCTGGTACAGACCGACGCCATCGAGTTTGGCCTCGGTGCTGTGCTCAGCCAGGTCAACTCGGGAATCAAGAGCACCCGTGTTGTACCTGAGCCGGAAGCTTCTGCCGAGGGAAGTGGCCTACTCCTCCATTGATAAGGAATGCCTGGCCATGGTCTGGGCACTGCAACATTTGCAGCCCTACCTGTATGGACGCACCTTCATTGTGGTGACCAACCACAAGCCCCTGAGCTGGCTGCACACCGTGTCCGGAACCAACGGAAGGTTGCTACGCTGGAGCTTTGCCCTCCAGCAGTATGACTTTACATGGAGGAGTAGCGAGAGGTCCTGCCTCCGTTGTGCAGTCCAAAAGGGGAGGTGTCGCGATAATGTAAATATGATGTATGGTTTTCCTTATTATCACACCGTTCCAGAACTTTCCAGACACATCAATAGCTCTACTACATCCATTAGGTCTGTGCAGCACACGCTGTGGGCTTTTGACCTCCACTCCCAGCTCCTTCACTACACACTACACAATCTGTGTAACATGATACTAGTTTGCTAGAAGCCCTCCTTCCCTCCCTGAATGGCTTAAGACCAGCTGAAAAACCAGTTTGGCAGCTCTGAAGCACATGGCAAGCCAGCGATTTCTTTCTCCTGATACCGTGTTCCTTTAAGATCAAATATAATGATCCCAATTAGAGATATACAGTTAGGTCCATAAATATTTGGACAGAGACAACATTTATCTAATTTTGGTTCTAGACATTACCACAATGAATTTGAAACAAAACAAATCAGATGCAGTTGAAGTTCAGACTTTCAGCTTTCATTTGAGGGTATCCACATTAAAATTGGATGAAGGGTTTAGGAGTTTCAGCTCCTTAACATGTGCCACCCTGTTTTTAAAGGGACCAAAAGTAATTGGACAAATGACTCCAAGGCTATTTCATGGACAGGTGTGGGCAATCCCTTTGTTATGTCATTCTCAATTAAGCAGATGAAAGGGCCGGAGTTGATTTGAGGTGTGGTGTTTGCATTTGGAAGGTTTTGCTGTGAAGGAAACATGCGGTCACAGGAGCTCTCCATGCAGGTGAAACAAGCCATCCTTAAGCTGCAAGAACAGAAAAAAACCATCCAAGAAATTGCTACAACATTAGAAGTGGCAAAATCTACAATTTGGTACATCCTGAGAAAGAAAGAAAGCACTGGTGAACTCATCAATCCAAAAAGACCTGGGAGCCCACGGAAGACAACAGTGGTGGATGATCGCCGCATACTTTCTTTGGTGAAGAAGAACCCGTTCACAACATCAACTGAAGTCCAGAACACTCTCAGTGAAGTAGGTGTATCTGTCTCTAAGTCAACAGTAAAGAGAAGACTCCATGAAAGTGAATACAAAGGGTTCACATCTAGATGCAAACCATTCATCAATTCCAAAAATAGACAGGCCAGAGTTAAATTTGCTGAAAAACTCCTCCAGAAGCCAGCTCAGTTCTGGAAAAGTATTCTATGGACAGATGAGACAAAGATCAACCTGTACCAGAATGATGGGAACCAAAAGTTTGGAGAAGAAAGGGAACGGCACATGATCCAAGGCACACCACATCCTCTGTAAAACATGGTGGAGGCAACGTGATGGCATGGGCATGCATGGCTTTCAATGGCACTGGGTCACTTGTGTTTATTGATGACATAACAGCAGACAAGAGTAGCCGGATGAATTCTGAAGTGTACCGGGATATACTTTCAGCCCAGATTCAGCCAAATGCTGCAAACTTGATTGGACGGCGCTTCATAGTACAGATGGATAATGACCCCAAGCATACAGCCAAAGCTACACAGGAGTTCATGAGTGCAAAAAAGTGGAACATTCTTCAATGGCCAAGTCAATCACCAGATCTTAACCCAATTGAGCATGCATTTCACTTGCTCAAATCCAGACTTAAGAGGGAAAGACCCACAAACAAGCAAGACCTGAAGGCTGCGGCTGTAAAGGCCTGGCAAAGCATTAAGAAGGAGGAAACCCAGCGTTTGGTGATGTCCATGGGTTCCAGACTTAAGCAGTGATTGCCTCCAAAGGATTCGCCACAAAATATTGAAAATAAAAATATTTTGTTTGGGTTATGTTATTTGTCCAATTACTTTTGACCTCCTAAAATGTGGAGTGTTGTAAAGAAATGTGTACAATTCCTACATTTTCTAACACATATTTTGTTCAACCCTTAAAATTAAACGTTACAATCTGCACTTGAATTTTGTTGTAGATGTTTCATTTCAAATCCAATGTGGTGGCATGCAGAGCCCAACTCACGAAAATTGTGTCACTGTCCAAATATTTCTGGCCCTGACTGTAGGTGTGAAACTTACATATCTGCATGTCCATCGGTAGAACCAACAACCAGTGAATTTTCTAAGCGCTCGCAGCAGCAGAATCCAAGAAACTGATTCCTACGTAGCACATACATCCAGATACATCGGGTTTAGACTTGAATGAACGCCAGCATCTTGCTGCATAAGATGATACCCTGTCCGTTGCCATACTAGGTTCCCTCGCATAGTTATGTAGTTTGTAAGTTTTATAGCAAAATGTTCATTCTGGCAGAAAGAGGAGGAATTTCATAACTCAGCCCCTTTAGTGATGTCACCACCAGGAGGTATAAGTTAGTCCCAGCTCATTCTGGAAACCTGATGCAGTGAAGCTCTGTGATGCATTGTGACATGTCCCCCTCCCCCAACCGCATGGTGTGCTGAAAGGACTTCAGCAAATGTAAGTGAGTCTTCTACCGTTAACCCCTATTATTTTGTAATTGTCTTGCACATACTTTAATTGTCTCATATTGTAAAATCTTTTGTAGCTTCTGTAAGCATTGACTACCTTTTTGGAGTAAATTATAAAATTACTAGTTTCGTTTCTCCTTGCTCTATAACGTACTGTCACGTCCTCCGAAGTGAATAACGCTACTAAATTGGGTTGGCTTCGGACCCGTTATTAAGAATCGAAGCTAGTGGCAGCGAAGTGTGTTCTGGGCTCGTAGGTAAAAATTTTAGTAAAACTAAAATAAGCCCCCCTGCGGTAAAGTGTAAGGTCAATAGACTTGTTTGCTGTTTTTCATCACATTGGTGGCAGCGGTGGGATCATAAACTGCATCCCCCATGCCTGTTCCTCACAAGATCCACCTATTTGGACTCAAAATCCATTCATCCTTCATGAACATGACATTGGCATGTATTAAGCTTTAACTTAGCGTATTTTTCGGAGTATAAGACGCATTTTTCCCCCAAATTTGGGGAAAATGCATATATACCTTACTGGTACTGTTGTTGCAGGCTGCAGGCTGGGATGAGGGGGTGTCCGGCTATGCTGCGGGTTCCAGATGGCGCTACGGGGGTGTCCGTGCTGCGGGGGGCTCTGCCAACATTTTCTGAAAGGCCAGAGCCCCCCGCAGTTCCTTGGTTTCCTGTGCGGTGGACTCTGGGGAAATGGCCGCTCGGGGCAGCGCATTCGCAGATGGATATCTCGGCACCAAGATCTCGGGAGATGAGATTTCAGCGCTGAGATCTGTCCGGTGTTGCGGAGGGCTCTGCCGACATTTTCTGAAAGGCCAGAGCCCCCCGCAGTTCCTTGGTTTCCTGTGCGGTGGACTCTGGGAAAATGGCCGCTCGGGCCAGCGCATTCGCAGATGGAGATCTTGGCACCAAGATCTCGGGAGATGAGATTTCAGCGCTGAGATCTCACCTGAGACACCCGTAGCACCGCCGGGCACCCTCAGCAGCATTGGGCAACACCGCTGGACATACCTGTAGCACCGCCGGGCACCGCAGCACCGGAGACACCTGCAGCAGAACTGGGCAGAACCGCTGGACACCGCAGCAGCGACGGACAACTGCAGCAGCGCCGGACACCGCTGCAGCACCAGACACCCGCAGCGCCACGCAGCACATCGGAACACTCTCTCATCCCAGCCTGCGGCTGCAGCATCACCCCACTCCTACCTTCTCCAGAAGCAATACTGGGACCCCGCTTCACCGCAGCCACCAACCCCATAATGCAATAAGACGACATGGTGATAAAAAAGCACCAACATTTTATTTTGAAAAATTCCTATTTTTCTCCTCAAAATTTTGGGTGCATCTATAATCCGGAGCGTCTTATAATCCAAAAAATACGGTTAATGATCAAATGTCGTGCCTCTACGAATTTCCCCCTTCCTAGTGCCAGGTTCATCAGGAGGCATGGTGAAGAAAAATTCCATACCATATTAAGGTCCTGCGGAGAGATGTGCTGTGTAGGTGCAAAATACATAACAGGTTAGTAAAGACAATTAATGTTGGTCAATGATGATGGCTCAAAAAGTAGACAATAGCATACAACTCGGTCAGTAATTGAATAATCGTGGAAATAATACTAAGTACTGTAAACCTTCTGTTTCTTCCCTATTATCCCGTAGAATGTAAGTCCACAAGGACAAGGTCCTCTCTCCTCTGTACCAGTCTGTCATTGTAAATTTGTTTACTGTAAACGATATCTATAACTTTGTATGTAACCTTCTCATGTACAGCACCATGGAATTAATGGCGCTATATAAATAAATAATAATAATAATAATAAGTACTGTTAAATAGGTCCATGAAGTAGAATATATCTGTAAAAGTGTAATTGTGCCTCAAAATAACATATGGGCAAAGAATTTTAGTAATTGGACCTAATTAAAATAAATCAAAAGTAGAAGAATTGCTCACCCATGTAAGAATATGTCTCTGTATGAAATGTCCGCAGTCTCCCAGGGCCTATAAAATGAGGGGCGGGAAGGGAAGCAGCGGCAGTTTTAGGATTTGAATTGAATATAGGAAAAGTAGACTCAGAATAAAAATGCAAAAATTCTAGGTGAATAAATAATCCAAAGATTCAACTGATAGGGAGGTGCTGGACCTACAGAGTCAGCGTGACAGTGAGTTGATTGATATGTCAAATATTGCAATACAACGATGCCTTCATAACACATTTTATTTATTTTTTACTCTTAAAGCTTCAAACAAAAAGGGAATTCATTACAGCTGTGTCCTACTTGTGTGGTTATTTTCTTTAACCTCTTCACAACATTTGGCGTACCTTTACATTATTCTCGAATAGTGATTCCTGACAAATAGATACATATCAGCTTGATGCTGCAATTGAGATCGATCGCAATAGTCAGGAGGCTAGCAGAGGGATTGGCTTGTTCTCAATTTCAATCAGGCATGGCTACCCAAGGTTGTCTTGATGACCTACAGGTCTGCCAGTGGTGGTCTGCTTAGACCATGCCAGGAGCATGGTCTAAGAGGCTTGTGTCAGTGTAATACTGACATGTATAATGCATTGCAATGGAATATACCAGTGATCAGTGTAACGAAAGTTAAAGTCCAATAGAGTGACAAAGTAAAAAAGTTTAACGATAAAGTTGAAAAAATTGTAGAAATATTTCTAAAAAAAATCACAAAATAATTTTAAAAATGAAAAAGATATTATACCCATAAATAAGTATATTTATGTAAAAAGAAAAGATAAGCAAAACAACTACACATATTTGGTATCACTGCATCTGAAACGAGCTGATCTAAAAACTGTCCCATGTCGTTGGTGAACAACGTAAAAAAAATAACCGTGTGGCTGAGCAGTACTTTAAAACCACATATGCTGTATTTCCACTTTCAGCAGAAACTGTGTGACAAACTTTTATGTCATTTTCATCCATTTTTCCATGTGAAAATATAAAATCTGGGACAGAAGCAACATTTTTGTATTAAAAGTGTAATTGTTTTTTATTCACTGTGCAATGGTATAAAATTCTGTGACACACCAATGCTGTGAATATGATGACTGCACCCATAGATGAATTCATTGAGGGGCGTAGTTTGTAAAATGGGGTAACTTTTTGGGGTTCTGCTGTTTTGTCACCTCAGGGGCTCTTCCATTGGCTCATGGCACTCGTAAACCATAACTTCAAAATCTGCACTATAATATGGTGCTCCTTCCCTTCTGAGCGTTGCACTGTGCCTGAAAAGTAGTTCCTGATTACAGGTAGGGTATTGCTACACTCAAGAAAAATTGCACAGCAAACTGAGAGGTCCATTTTATTTCTATTAACTCTTATAAAAAAAATTTGAGGCTAAAACAACATTTTAGTGGTAAAAACTTAATTATTCTTTCTTCACCACCCAATGGTATTAAATTCTGTGAGGCACATGGGGTGTCAACATGCTCACTGCACTCCTAGATGAATTTATTGGGGGGGGGTGTAGTTTGTAAAACTGGATCACTTATGTTGAATTAAACTGTTCTGGTACCTCAGGGGTTCTGTCAATGTGACAGGGAGCCCTCAAACCATTCCAGCAAAATCTAAACTCTAATATAGCGATTCCTCATTTCTGAACTTTGTACTGTGCCTGAAAAGTAGGTTTCTACCACATATGCGGTATTGGCATGCTCAGAAAAAAAATGCATAACAAATTGTACTGTTATTTTCCTCCTATTATCCTTTTTGAAAATCAGAAACTTGGGGCCAAAGCAACATTTTAGTGGAGAAAATGATAATTTTCCATTGACTTAGCCCAATGTTATACAATTCTGTGAGTCAACTGAAGGTTAAAAATTCTCACTACACCCCTAGATGAATTCCTCAAGAGGTGTAGTTTCTAAAATTGGGTCACTTGTGGGGGTTTCTGCTGTTTTGGCAGAAATTTCGCTCCAGAGTTCAATTAGCACTTGTAGTTTTCTACACATATCGAGTATCAGTATACTCAGAAGTTGCACAACACAGTATATGGTCCATTTTCTCCCATTAGCCTTGTGAAACATTGGGGCAAAAACAACAATTTTGTGGGAAAAATGTATTTTTACATTTTCACAGCTCAACGATATAATATTCTGTGAAGCACCTGTGGGTTCAAGGTGCTCACCACACCTCTAAGTAAATACCTTGAGGGGTGCAGTTTCTAAAATAGGGACACTTGTCGGGGGATTCCACTGGTTAGGCACACTAGGGGCTCTGCAAACACGACATGGTGTCCTTTATCGATTCCAGACAATTTTGTATGTCAAAAGTCTAATGGTGCTCCTTCCCTTCCAAGCCCTTCCGTGAGCCCAAACAGTAGTTTTCCACCACATATGAGGTATCAGCATAGTCAGCAGAAATTGAGCAACATATTTTGGGGTCCATTTTCTCCTGTTACCTTTGTAAAAATGCAAAATTTGGTGCTAAAGCAACATTTTTGTGGGAAAAATTAGATTTTTCATGATTCAACATTATAACATTCTTTGTAGCAACTGTGGGTTCAAGGTGCTCACCGCACATCAAGATAAGTTGCTTGAGGGATGTAGTTTCCAAACAGGAGTCACTGGTGGGTGGTTTTCATTGTTTAGGCACATCAGGGGCTCAGAAAACGCAACATGGTGTCGTAAATCTATTCCAGACAATTTTGTGCTCCAAAAGTCAAATGCAGTTCCTTCCCTTCCGATCCTTGCCATGTACCCAAACAGTAGGTTTCCACCACATATGGGGTATCGGCTTACTCAGGAGAAATTGCACAACAAATTGTATGGACAATTTTCTCCTGTTACCCTTGTGAAAATGCAGCATTTAGGCCAAAGCAGCATTTTTCTGCAAAAAGTTAAGTTTTCATCTTTTTCTTCCACATTGCTTTAATTACTGTGAAGCACCTGAAGAGTTAATAAACTTATTGAATGTGGTTTTGAGCACTTTCAGGTTTGCAGATTTTAAAATGGTTTCAAATATTAAATTGAGGGTGCCAACAATTTTATCCGGCCCATTTTTGGCATTTTGGTGTGAAATTATGTCCAATTTGCCTTTTTTCTCTCTTGTTTTTGAGTTGTTAAAATACAAAGAAAATAAATATGTGTATAACAAAACATGCGTAATTGCAATAATTTTCTGAGCGAAATACATCACTTTCTGGAACAATATCAAGGGTGTCAACAATTGCGGCCATGATTGTATGTGAACCTGCTGTGAAGATTTACAAGGCAGTTGTTGGGCAGGTTATTGCAAGCAACCTTGTGAACTTTCAATATATTTGATGCATCTGTCTCACCAAGCAATTCCCAAATAGAATCACTAACATCCATATCATTTCTCTGCTATTTCTGGTGATAATCCTATATGAGTCTTGTTGCAGAATTAAAATGGGGAACA
Source organism: Oophaga sylvatica (assembly GCA_033576555.1). Taxonomy (NCBI): domain Eukaryota; kingdom Metazoa; phylum Chordata; class Amphibia; order Anura; family Dendrobatidae; genus Oophaga; species Oophaga sylvatica. The sequence continues at coordinate 788,183,197 of JARQOD010000001.1, read as the reverse complement.
TTTGAAGTCATAGGCATACAGAAGAACAACTCAGCATTGTTCAAGGCTATATTACAAATATATGTACAGTATATGAGCCCATAAACTGGACATACCCATAAGATAGCTGTGAGTCAAATACTAGTTTAGAAAAAGCATAAACGGCACTCGAGAGTAAATGGATGAGGTGCATGAGTAGGGTTCCAATCCATACCAGTAGTTGTAGTAGCAGTAGTAAAACTCGCACTAACACAGATGTGTTGCAAAACAAGGTGAATTTATTTACTGTGGATCAGTCCATAGATCAACAGCTAAAGGATAATGTTTTGGTCCGCATGGACCTTCATCAGATAATGCTGTGTAGCTGAAGTGTAATGAGAGTAGTCAAATGCTCAATGTGATTGACGGTTATATGGACTGACTATGGCAAGGGGTTAGTCTTCACTGAGGTATGGTGGCTGAAAGCTACTACTACTACTTCAAACTCTAGTTTAGCCATCTTCTATCTCTCCAATCTCTCATACACATGGACACTTTGTTTGGAGGAGCATATGTGTTTGGATGTGGACAATAGGAGAAAAAAATATTGTGCATTTAATGGGAACCTGTCATGTCAAAAAAGGCTATTAACCTGCAGCTATGGGTTTAATCTGCAGGTTTATAATGTTCTACAGTTGCCAGACTGATGCACTGGAAGTCTGGATGTTGGCCAACAGCTTCGGGCTTTCAGTCATGGAGTCGTGGCTGGTGTGGCTTCAGTCACTGCTTAGTACATAGTGATCAGCGGCTGAAACATGCCCCCAGCACTGACCAACAGCCACCTCAGCAGTGCATCAGAGCATCAGAGCTGAGCAAGCTGTCAGTATGTAGAGGGACATGGTTACAGCCGCCGGTCACTTGTGACTGATTCCGAGCTGGATGCCCCTCCGTTACTGAAAACCTGAGGCTGACGTCAAGAATAAAGTTCATTTATTCCTGGGCGTCAGGAGTGCAGAGCAGCGACTGCATAGCTTTATTAACCTGCAGATTAACACCATATATGCAGGTTAATAGTATTTTGGGACATGACAGGTTCCCTTTAAATTCAAATTGCTCGATCCTTTTCTCCTCAAATAATCAGCGGAGAGTCAGGAGGCCCTAACATACTTTGGATTGAAGTCCAATCCTGCCAGAATCACAAACACTTGAATACTTGGCTAAACCAAGCTTGTATATGAGAGATAGCTGTCGGCCAAACAAGTGTATGACCAGCAGCCATCTGATGTCTGCGGCCAGCCTAAGAACTCATAAACGTCGCCATAACATGACTGGGTAATTGTATAAAGCTCAGTTACCCTTGTGACAGAGCAATCTGTTCCCCCTTCTGTGATTGTCACCAAAAATGGGAATGTATCCCAGAGTAGGGAAATCCTTCCCAGGAGAAGCGTTTAGGAATGTTAATTTTATGTGAAGGTTGAGCACTAAACACTAAAAATAAATAAGAATAAATGTGTCTCTTGCCAATTATGCATCTTACTGGTGCCCTGGATTAAACTAGCAATAAAAGTTTTAGTGTTATGATGTTGCAGGGTCAAACAATAGCAGAGAGACGGTTATATTCATTATTCACTGTAATTTAAAAGAAAAGGAACTTTAACTAATTACTGTCAGCACATTAAGTTGTCACTTATTTTAATCAGGATGATATAATATTTATTTAAAATAGCCAGATCTCTACATTACAGAGATATTTAAATCCCAGATAATAGACACAAAAATTGGAAAATGTTGGTGTCTCTAAGGCCGGGATCACACATGCGAGTAAGTCGTCCGACACTCGCATGTGAAATCCCAGCTCTGGCGCCGGCACTCAGGAGTGGAGCGCGCGTCTGCATGTATTTATATGCAGCCGCTCGCTCCACTCCCGAGTGCCGGCGCCAGAGCTGGGATTTCACATGCGAGTGTCGGACGACTTACTCGCATGTGTGATCCCGGCCTAATAGTGATGATTTGTTCGGAAAACAATTACCAAACATAAATTTGGCATGAATGTGGCACATTCGGATTCGTGATCGGAAACCAGAGCAAAATTTTATAAAATCGGTAAAAATCAGTAACATTCAGTAAAAGTGTGGGAAAATATTTGTGTTGCCACAAAAGTATTTTCAGCACTTTAGCAACGATAATGGTGGTGTATCATGAGCATTTGGCACGTGTTTGATGAGGGGAGGGGGTTTGCAGAGCCCAGAGGTGCGGCGTTCTTGTAAATAGTCTTTTTTTCCTAACTTTATGTGTGCACATTGCGGCTAGCCAATCAGGGTGCAAGAAACACACACAATGTCCTGACACAACAGCTTGTGTCATTGGCTACTCAAATCACATGTCCCTCTCCATATAAATAGCGGACATCTTGTTTTAGCGCCATTTTGACACTGTAACAATGCAGAGAGGCTGCTCCTGACACTGCCACTGTTAACCCCTTCCCGACCTTTGACACAGCGTATGCGTCATGAAGTCGGTGCCAATCCGACCTATGACGCATACCCTGTGTCATGAAAGGATCGCGTTCCCTGGGCCGGGTGACCGGGTCACTCAAAGGTCACCCGACCCGCAGTTACAGGACCCTTTGTGCTTCACCACAGGGGGGTTGGCTTAACCCCCCCGTGGCCACGATCGCTCTGATTGGCTGTTAAAAGTGAAACAGCCAATCAGAGCAATGTGTAATATTTCACCAATTTAATTAGTGAAATATTACAATCCAGCCATGGCCGATGCTGCAATAGCATCTGCCATGGCTGGACACCGAGCCCTGACCCCCCCACACGTAGTTACGGCGGCGATCGGCCGCCGCCACCAAAAGATGGCGGTGATCGGTCACCGCCGTCACTATCTGCTCCCCTCCTCCTTTGCTCCGCTGCCCCCACCTTCCGATCCCCCCCCCTAACCTTCCGACCCCCCTACTCACCTCTCCCGGTCCACCGATGTCCCTGGATCGGTCCCGGCGTCCGCCCGGGCCTCTTCATGGGCGCCGCCATCTTGGAAAATGGCGGGCGCATGCGCAGTGAGCCCGCCGGCCGGCGCATGCGCAGTGCGCCCCCCAGTGTTCAAAAATTTATTTTGATCACTGTGATAAACTGTCACAGTGATCAAAATAAAAAAAAGTAAATGAACCCCCCCTTTATCATAGGTAGGGACAAATAAAAAAATATTTGCTGCTGATCCGCGGCGGATATTGCTGCTGATCCGCGGCGGATATTGCTGCTGATCCGCAGCGGATTTTGCTGCTGATCCGCGGCGGATTTTGCTGCTGATCCGCGGCGGATTTTGCTGCTGATCCGCGGCTGATTTTGCTGCTGATCCGCGGCTGATTTGCGGCTGATTTTGCTGCATATCCGTGGCGGATATTGCTGCTGATCCGCGGGGGATATTGCTGCTGATCCGCGGCGGATATTGCTGCTGATCCGCGGCGGATTTTGCTGCGGATCCGCGGCGAATATTGCTGCGGATCCGCGGCGGATTTTGCTGCTGTTCCGCGGCTGATTTTGCTGCTGATCCGCGGCTGATTTTGCGGCTGATTTTGCTGCGGATCCGCGGCGGATATTGCTGCTGATCCACGGCGGATTTTGTTGCTGATCCGTGGCGGATTTTGCTGCGGATCCGCGGCGGATTTTGCTGCGGATCCGCAGCGGATTTTGCTGGGGATCCTCGGCGGATTTTGCTGGGGATCCTCGCGACGTGCCGTCATTCAGCCTCGAACACGGGCTCCGTCACCGCTAGCACAGATGAATCATCTGCTGATTCATCTGTGCTAGCGGGTATAGCATAACGCGATCGCGTTATGCTATACCGTTACCAGCCGGTCAACACTACGTGTTGAACGGGCTGGTAAAACACAATATGAACCCAGCCTTAGGGTTAGGGTTTGCATTAGGGTTAAGGTTAGAATTAGGGTTAGGGCTGGAATTTGGGTTAGGGTTGGAATTAGGGTTAGGGTTGGAATTAGGGTTAGGCTTTGGTTAGAGTTGGGATTAGGGTTAGGGGTGTGTTGGGGTTAGGGTTATGGTTAGGGTTTGTATTAGGGTTAGGTGTGTGTAGGTGTTAGGGTTGGGCTTAGGGGTGTGTTGGGGTTATGGTTGGAGTTAGAATTGAGGGATTTCCACTATTTAGGCACATCAGGGGTCTCCATACGCGACATGGCGCCACCATTGATTCCTGCAAATTTTGCGTTCAAAAAGTCAAACAGTGCTCCCTTTATTCCAAGCCCCGATGTATGCCCAAACAGTGGTTTATCCCCACATATGGGGTATCAGCGTACTCGGGAAAAATTGCACAACAACTTTGGGGGTTCTAATTTCTCCTGTTAACTTTAGGAAAAAAAATTGGGGACTAAAAATTATTTTTGTGGAAAGAAAATGATTTTATATTTTCACGGCTCTGCGTTATAAACTTCTGTGAAGGACTTGGAGATTCAAAGTGCTTATCACACATCTATAGGAGTTCCTTAGGGGATCTAGTTTCCAAAATGGGGTCACTTGTGGGGAGTTTCTACTGTTTAGGCACATCAGGGACTCTGCAAACATAACATGACGCCCGAAGACCATTCCATCAAGTGGGCATTTCAAAACGTCACTACTTCCCATCCGAGCCCCGACGTGTGCCCATACAGTAGTTTTCTCCCACATATGGGATATCAGCGTACTCAGGACAAATTGGACAACAACTTTTGGGGTCTAATTTCTCATGTTACCCTTGGGAAAATAAAAAAATTGGGGACTAAAAGATCCTGATTGTGGAAAAAATATGATTTTTTTATTTTCATGCCCGGGCGTTATAAACTTCTGTGTAGCCCTTGGGGGTTCAAAGTGCTCACCACACATCTAGATAACTTCTTTGCGGGGTCTAGTTTTCAAAATGGGGTCACTTGGGGGGGTTTCTACTGTTTAGGCACATCATGGGCTCTGCAAACGTAACAAGATGCCCGCAGACCATTCCATCAAGTCGGCATTTCAAAGCGTCACTACATCCCTTCCGAGCCCTGACGTGTGCCCAAACAGTGGTTCCCCCCCACATATGGGGTACTAGCGTACTCAGGAAAAACTGGACAACAACTTTTGGGGTCCAATTTCTCCTGTAACCATTGTGAAAATAAAAAATAGTGGGCTAAAAAATCATTTTTTGAGAAAAAAAAATGATTTTTTATTTTCACGGCTCTGCGTTATAAACTTCTGTGAAGCACCTGGGGGTTCAAAGTGCTCACTATGCATCTAGATAAGTTCCTTAGGGCATCTAGTTTCCAAAATGGGGTCACTTGTGGGGGAGCTCCAATGTTTAGGCACACAGGAACTGTCCAAATGCGACATGGCAACCGCTAAATATTCCAGCATATTTTCCATTCAAAAAGTCAAATGGCGCTCCTTCCCTTCTGAGCCCTGCCGTGCGCCCAAACAGTGGTTTATGACCACATATGAGGTATCTGTGTACTCAGGAGAAATTGCCCAACAAATTTTAGGATCCAATTAATCCTGTTGCCCATGTGAAAATGAAAAAAACTGAGGCTAAAAGAAAATTTTTGTGAAAAAAAAGTACTTTCTTTTTTTTAAGGATCAATTTGTGAAGCACCTGGGGTTCAAAGTGCTCACTATGCATCTAGATAAGTTCCTTAGGGGGTCTAGTTTCCAAAATGGGGTCACTTGTGGGGGAGCTCCAATGTTTAGGCACACAGGGACTCTCCAAATGCGACATGGCAACCGCTAAATATTCCAGCATATTTTCCATTCAAAAAGTCAAATGGCGCTCCTTCCCTTCTGAGCCCTGCCGTGCGCCCATACAGTGGTTTATGACCACATATGAGGTATCTGTGTACTCAGGAGAAATTGCCCAACAAATTTTAGGATCCAATTTATACTGTTGCCCATGTGAAAATGAAAAAAACTGAGGCTAAAAGAAATTTTTTGTGAAAAAAAAGTACTTTCTTTTTTTAAGGATCAATTTGTGAAGCACCTGGGGGTTCAAAGTGCTCACTATGCATCTAGATAAGTTCCTTAGGGGGTCTAGTTTCCAAAATGGGGTCACTTGGGGAAGATCCAATGTTTAGGCACACAGGGACTCTCCAAATGCGACATGGCAACCGCTAAATATTCCAGCATATTTTCCATTCAAAAAGTCAAATGGCGCTCCTTCCCTTCTGAGCCCTGCCGTGCGCCCAAACAATGGTTTATGACCACATATGAGGTATCTGTGTACTCAGGAGAAATTGCCCAACAAATTTTAGGATCCAATTTATACTGTTGCCCATGTGAAAATGAAAAAACTGAGGCTAAAAGAAAATTTTTGTGAAAAAAAAGTACTTTCTTTTTTTTACAGATCAATTTGTGAAGCACCTGGGGTTCAAAGTGATCACTAAGCATCTAGATAAGTTCCTTAGGGGGTCTAGTTTCCAAAATGGGGTCACTTGTGGGGGAGCTCCAATGTTTAGGCACACAGGAACTCTCCAAATGCAACATGGCAACCGCTAAATATTCCAGCATATTTTCCATTCAAAAAGTCAAATGGTGCTCCTTCCCTTCTGAGCCCTGCCGTGCGCCCAAACAATGGTTTATGACCACATATGAGGTATCTGTGTACTCAGGAGAAATTGCTCAACAAATTTTAGGATCCATTTTATCCTGTTGCCCATGTAAAAATGAAAAAATTGATGCTAAAAGAAAATTTTGTGAAAAAAAGTACTTTCTTTTTTTTAAGGATCATTTGTGAAGCACCTGGGGGTTCAAAGTGCTCACTATGCATCTAGATAAGTTCCTTAGGGGGTCTAGTTTCCAAAATGGGGTCACTTGTGGGGGAGCTCCAATGTTTAGGCACACAGGGACTCTCCAAATGCGACATGGCAACCGCTAAATATTCCAGCATATTTTCCATTCAAAAAGTCAAATGGCGCTCCTTCCTTCTGAGCCCTGCCGTGCGCCCAAACAATGGTTTATGACCACATATGAGGTATCTGTGTACTCAGGAGAAATTGCCCAACAAATTTTAGGATCCAATTTATACTGTTGCCCATGTGAAAATGAAAAAAACTGAGGCTAAAAGAAAATTTTTGTGAAAAAAAGTACTTTCTTTTTTTTACAGATCAATTTGGAAGCACCTGGGTTCAAAGTGATCACTAAGCATCTAGATAAGTTCCTTAGAGTGTCTAGTTTCCAAAATGGGGTCACTTGTGGGGGAGCTCCAATGTTTAGGCACACAGGAACTCTCCAAATGCAACATGGCAACCGCTAAATATTCCAGCATATTTTCCATTCAAAAAGTCAAATGGTGCTCCTTCCCTTCTGAGCCCTGCCGTGCGCCCAAACAATGGTTTATGACCACATATGAGGTATCTGTGTACTCAGGAGAAATTGCTCAACAAATTTTAGGATCCATTTTATCCTGTTGCCCATGTAAAAATGAAAAAATTGATGCTAAAAGAAAATTTTTGTGAAAAAAAGTACTTTCTTTTTTTTAAGGATCAATTTGTGAAGCACCTGGGGATTCAAAGTGCTCACTATGCATCTAGATAAGTTCCTTAGGGGGTCTAGTTTCCAAAATGGGGTCACTTTTGGGGGAGCTCCAATGTTTAGGCACACAGGGACTCTCCAAATGCGACATGGCAACCGCTAAATATTCCAGCATATTTTCCATTCAAAAAGTCAAATGGCGCTCCTTCCCTTCTGAGCCCTGCCGTGCGCCCATACAGTGGTTTATGACCACATATGAGGTATCTGTGTACTCAGGAGAAATTGCCCAACAAATTTTAGGATCCAATTTATACTGTTGCCCATGTGAAAATGAAAAAAACTGAGGCTAAAAGAAATTTTTTTGTGAAAAAAAAGTACTTTCTTTTTTTAAGGATCAATTTGTGAAGCACCTGGGGTTCAAAGTGCTCACTATGCATCTAGATAAGTTCCTTAGGGGGTCTAGTTTCCAAAATGGGGTCACTTGTGGGGAAGATCCAATGTTTAGGCACACAGGGACTCTCCAAATGCGACATGGCAACCGCTAAATATTCCAGCATATTTTCCATTCAAAAAGTCAAATGGCGCTCCTTCCCTTCTGAGCCCTGCCGTGCGCCCAAACAATGGTTTATGACCACATATGAGGTATCTGTGTACTCAGGAGAAATTGCCCAACAAATTTTAGGATCCAATTTATACTGTTGCCCATGTGAAAATGAAAAAACTGAGGCTTAAAGAAAATTTTTGTGAAAAAAAAGTACTTTTCTTTTTTTACAGATCAATTTGTGAAGCACCTGGGGGTTCAAAGTGATCACTAAGCATCTAGATAAGTTCCTTAGAGTGTCTAGTTTCCAAAATGGGGTCACTTGTGGGGGAGCTCCAATGTTTAGGCACACAGGAACTCTCCAAATGCAACATGGCAACCGCTAAATATTCCAGCATATTTTCCATTCAAAAAGTCAAATGGTGCTCCTTCCCTTCTGAGCCCTGCCGTGCGCCCAAACAATGGTTTATGACCACATATGAGGTATCTGGTACTCAGGAGAAATTGCTCAACAAATTTTAGGATCCATTTTATCCTGTTGCCCATGTAAAAATGAAAAAATTGATGCTAAAAGAAAATTTTTGTTGGAAAAATTAAAATGTCCATTTTTTCCTTCCACGTTGCTTTAGTTCCTGTGAAGCACCTGAAGGGTTAATAATCTTCTTGAATGTAGTTTTGAGTAGCTTGAGGGATGCAGTTTTTATAAAGGTGTCACTTTTGGGTATTTTCTGCCATATAGACCCCTCAAAGTGACTTCAAATGTGAGGTGGTCCCTAAAAAAAATGGTTTTGTAAATTTTGCTGTAAAAATGAGAAATCGCTGGTCAACTTTTAACCCTTATAACTTCCTAACAAAAAAAAATGTTGTTCCCAAAATTGTGCTGATGTAAAGTAGACATGTTTGAAATGTTAGTTATTAACTATTTTGTGCCACATAACTCTCTGGTTTAACAGAATAAAAATTAAAATTTAAAAATTAAAAAATTTTCAAAATTTTCGCCAAATTTCCATTTTTTTCACAAATAAACGCAAAAATTATCGACCTAAATTTACCACTAACATGAAGCCCAATATGTCACGAAAAAACAATCTCAGAATCGCTAGGATCCGTTGAAGCGTTCCTGAGTTATTACCTCATAAAGGGACACTGGTCAGAATTGCAAAAAATGGCAAGGTCTTTAAGGTCAAAATAGGCTGGGTCATGAAGGGGTTAACAGCAAGATTTTAGCTAGTTAGTTAGGCGGATATATATCAGTCAGATAGTGTAGCTAGATAGTGTCCAATGTGGCTGTAAAATTTACCTTCCGGGATTTTTTTTATTTTTTGTGCCATTACTGAGGTTCACAGTCAAAGCCAGCAGGGCACGTGTTGTGCATTGCTTCTATTGTGCTCCGTGCACGAGTATAGCATTCTAATTAATATTTTTTCACTAGGTAAATGTGAAAAAGCCTGCTATATCCCACATTTTAGCTAGTTAGCTAGGTGGTTGTATATAGGCTTCTATGGGGGTGTCACGGCAACACAGCTCAGTCCGTGGCCCTGGGCGCTCACTGTTAATGGGATGTATTTACAGGGAATTAGGTGTTTATATGAATGTTCGTGACGCCACCTGTGGTACCTGGTTAGGGTGACCAGCGCTGCTGTGCAGATCCACTGAAGGGTTGGTGTTGTGCAGCTAGATGTTAGGCCTCCCACAGGTGAGGCTGAGTCCTTCAGGGCAGGTAGATGTGTAGGGATACAGGACGGAGGGGAACCAGGCAAGGTAGGTACAAGAAGGCGAACACACACACACAAGTCACTTTGGTACCTTTACTGAAGATGTTGCAGGCACATCCCGGAGCGCTGAGGGTGAAGGGTGCACATCCAGATTCTCCCACTGAGTAGGTATAGGGCCTACTGTCTCCTATAATAAGTCTCTGACCTGCATGAAGCTAGGCCTGAGTTTGACTCCGTCCCACGCCCGGCTGACCTTGTGGTAGGGCCTTCTCTTGAAGTACACAGTCCTGCTGGCAGTGCACTGCCTGACTCCGTCCTCCTGACCCAGTTACATATCAGCTCTATAGGGCTCCTGAGACGTGTAGTCCTCAGGTTTCCGGTGTCTCCTACTGCAGTGGTCCCCAACCTTTTTTGCACCAGGGACCGGCTTCAAGAAAGACCATTCTTCCATGGCCCGGCAGGGCGGGGATGGAGGTGTGGCAGGGGTGGGGCTTTGGTCATAAGGGGGCGGGGCTATGTACGGGGTTGTAGTTTAGAAGTAGTGCATACTCATCATTTAATTATAACATTTATAATGTGAATGTGACTCCCTTGTATACAAGGCTCCGCTCCCACCCTTGTATGCATGGCTCCGCTCCCACCCTTGCTTATATGGCTCCAATCCCACCCTCCCATCCTGTATACATGGCTCCGCCCCCCTTCCAACCTGTATATATGGCTCCGCTCCCATCCTCTCATCCTGTATACATGGCTCCGCTCCCACCCTCCCATCCTGTATACATGGCTCCGCTCCCACCCTCCCATCCTGTATACATGGCTCCGCTCCCACCCTTGTTTATATGGCTCCACTCCCACCCTCCCATCCTGTATACATGGCTCCGCTCCCAACCTCCCATCCTGTATACATGGCTCCGCTCCCCCTCCCATCCTGTATATATGGCTCCGCTCCCATCCTCCCATCCTGTATACATGGCTCCGCTCCCACCCTCCCACCCTTGTATACATGGCTCCGCTCCCACCCTTGTTTATATGGCTCCACTCCCACCCTCCCATCCTGTATACATGGCTCCGCTCCCAACCTCCCATCCTGTATATATGGCTCCGCTCCCCCTCCCTTCCTGTATTTATGGCTCCGCTCCCCCTCCCATCCTGTACACATGGCTCCGCTCCCCCTCCCATCCTGTATATATGGCTCCACTCCCATCCTCCCATCCTGTATATATGGCTCCGCTCCACCTCCCATCCTGTATACATGGCTCCGCTCCCCCGTCCTCCCATCCTGTATACATGGCTCCGCTCCACCCTCCCATCCTGTATACATGGCTCCGCTCCACCCTCCCATCCTGTATACATGGCTCCGCTCCACCCTCCCATCCTGTATACATGGCTCTGCTCCCCCTCCCATCCTGTATACATGGCTCCGCTCCCATCCTCCCATCCTGTATATATGGCTCCGCTCCACCTCCCATCCTGTATACATGGCTCTGCTCCCCCGTCCTCCCATCCTGTATACATGGCTCCGCTCCACCCTCCCATCCTGTATACATGGCTCCGCTCCACCCTCCCATCCTGTATACATGGCTCCGCTCCACCCTCCCATCCTGTATACATGGCTCTGCTCCCCCTCCCATCCTGTATACATGGCTCCGCTCCCATCCTCCCATCCTGTATATATGGCTCCGCTCCACCTCCCATCCTGTATACATGGCTCCGCTCCCCGTCCTCCCATCCTGTATACATGGCTCCGCTCCACCCTCCCATCCTGTATACATGGCTCTGCTCCCCCTCCCATCCTGTATACATGGCTCCGCTCCCATCCTCCCATCCTGTATATATGGCTCCGCTCCCATCCTCCCATCCTGTATATATGGCTCCGCTCCCCCTCCCATCCTGTATATATGGCTCCGCTCCACCCTCCCATCATATATACATGGCTCCGCACCCCCGTCCTCCCATCCTGTATACATGGCTCCGCTCCACCCTCCCATCCTGTATACATGGCTCCGCTCCACCCTCCCATCCTGTATACATGGCTCCGCTCCCCCACCCATCCTGTATATATGGCTCCGCTCCCCCTCCCATCCTGTATACATGGCTCCGCTCCACCCTCCCATCCTGTATACATGGCTCCGCTCCACCCTCCCATCCTGTATACATGGCTCCGCTCCCCATCCCATCCTGTATACATGGCTCCGCTCCCCGTCCTCCCATCCTGTATACATGGCTCCGCTCCACCCTCCAATCCTGTATACCGGGCTCTGCTCCCCCGTCCTCCCATCCTGTATACATGGCTCCGCTCCACCCTCCCATCCTGTATATATGGCTCCGCTCCACCCTCCCATCCTGTATACATGGCTCCGCTCCCCCTCCCATCCTGTATATATGGCTCCGCTCCCCCTCCCATCCTGTATACATGGCTCCGCTTCCCCGTCCCCCCCATCATACTTACCCTCCTCGCTCCGTCACTGCAGGTCCCTTGCATCCCTGTCGGCCGTGGCAGCTTCCTCCTGTGCGCAGCGGTGACGTAATACCGCTCATTAAGGGCATGAATATGGACGCCACGCCTATGGGAGGGCGTCACATTCATATTCATTACCTTAATGAGCGGTATTACGTCACCGCTGCGCACAGGAGGAAGCTGCCGCGGCAGACAGGGATGCAGCGACGGAAGGTAAGTATCGATGTCTTGAAGCCGGCGGCTGCAGCTGTCACTACAGTGCTGCAGCCGCCGGCTCCAAGTGTGTACAGCGTTCTGTGCCGTGGCTCCGCGGCCCGGCAGCAGAACTGCTACGGCCCGGTAATGGGCCGCGGACCGGCGGTTGGGGAGCCCTGTCCTACTGGTCGTGGAGATCCCTGTAAGCTCGGACCCGGCGTCCGGTATGTACTCGTTGGGGTGAGCTGATTAGGCTCCTCTACCCCTTCTACTACTTCTCTTTCCACTCGCCTTCGGCCTACTCGGGCCCTCACTCGAGTATACACACACTGGCTCTGTCTGAGCTGAGCTCTCCACCTTGCTGCAGCCTGCAGCCTTATCCAACCTGACTCAACTCACTTTCCTGGCTTCACCCTCCTTTTATATCACTATACGGCTCCCTCTGGTGGTCCTAGGGATGGGTGAAGGTGTGTGAATGTATATTGGGACCTCTAGTGGTGAATTCCTTCTGCGCACCCTTCTGGGAGATATGAATCCAGACAAAACTGGGCTCCACATTCCCCCCTAGTAGAACTCAGCACTCCCGGGCTGAAAGACATTTTTTTTTCAAAACAGAACATTAAACATTGTACAATTTAACTCTTCCCTTACGGGAGGTGAGGATCTTAAACCTTTGCATAAGAATTAACATTTTTAATAATAACATTTAAATATAGTGCAAATCTTAATGACTTCAAAGTTCAAGTAAACTGATACTTGTGGAGGACCCGCTCCAAACCTCCAACGGTGGTCCTGGGTGGGCTGCAAGACTTTACTAGATCTCTTCTTCAGACCTCACCTTCGGCCACAAAAACGGGTTTTAAACTTCTGAGGTAGAAAGGTTCACGTAAAACCAAGATGGAGCACCGAAGTGCTAACTATTTACAGGAGAATGTTTTTATGCTGGAAGTGTCCTCAGCACCAGTTCATTTCAGAAGAAAACACTTTACCCAACTGGGATATACTTAAGGCATAACTGGTAACATTTGAACAGAATCCCGTACGGGTGCAGCATGTGTTAACTATTTACAGTACTGAAACCCTGTCCGGATTTGACATTTTTTTTTTAATTTAAGAGAGCATCCCGGTGTTCCTGGCACCACCTGGCACCCCTCCAGGGGCTCCCAAACATCAACCACACCTAGACCCACCTGGATCTGATGCTGCTTGGTAGCCTTAATGAATAGATTATGCCCAGCGTTTTGCATCTTGATCTGGGCTTCCTTGGTCTTTCCGTGAACCTGCAGGCCCACATCACACACAGACTGGGTTCCAGGTCTCACTGTGGCCTCATGGGGGCCGGTTATCTGCAATGTGTGTGAGTGGGAGTCAGTAGAGGAAGAACAGTCTGCGGTAGCATGCAGGGGCCCAGTGGGGAACGGAACAGATGCGCTGACAGGCACCGGAATTGTAGAGGCCTGAGACACAGGGACACAAGCCGGGTTTCCTGGTTCTGGGGAAGAGAGGCAGCTTCTGGAAACATTCAGGGCATACAACCCCTTGAGTCCCAATGCCAGGTATACGTAACTAGGTCGCCTGTAAACAGGTCCCTCTCCGGGTGTCCTTCGGGTAGGTGGGCCTCTACATCCTGGCGGTTCACAAAAACCTCCAGGTAGAGCCCGGGCTCATGTATGAAGCCCCAACCCCCCTGGAGTTTAAAGTCGCACACCTATCCCCTGCGCCGCGGCTCCCGGAGCGTACCTTTATCTCCTTGTCCTTGTCAGCGAGGTCTTTTTCACGGTACTGCTGTCGGAGTTGCTGTTCCTCTCTGCGCTCCCTCTGCCGCTGCACTTCCTGGTCTCAGCGCCTCCATTCCTCTTCCTTCCGCCAAGCATACTCCTCATCATCCAGGAGCTCCATTTGCCCCCAATCGATCTGGAGGGCACAGGGTTCCACTTCTCCCTTGGACCCTGCCGGGGGACAGTATTCTTCCGCCGCAGGTGCGGCAACTGGTTCCGGGGCTGGCTGACATTCCGGTTCAGGCAGGAGCTCTGCTTCTCCCACCGAGTCGTTAGCAGGATCAGGAGTATCAGCTCCGGGTTTGGCCTTGGCCAGGCCTCGGTTTCAGCCTTCAGTGGTAACGCCTCGGGTGGGCGGATCAATCTGCTCTGCTGGAGCCGCAGCTTTAGAGCCTGCCAGCTCCGCTCCATCTGCTCTATTTCAGCCCGGTGCCGGGCCAGATCTTCCAACGCGGCGTCCGCCTCCGCTTCCTGACACAGGGCCTGCGCTGGTCTGGGAACTGGGGATGGCTCAGGCCGAGGCTGCACTTCTTCGTGGGGGAAGAGTGCAAGCTCCTCCATTCCCCCACACAGCGGCTCCTGTCCTGCTGCCATCTCTCTCCAGTCCACACTGTATCATCCAACAGGAGGGGACCGGTCTCTCTTGTGGAGGCGGGACTTTCTCGTTCTCCTCCTCCCACTGAGGAGGATGAGAAGGCGGATTTCTTTTGCCGTGGGGCATCATCGTATATTGTAGAAACACTTGGACTGGGCGGACATTATTTTCGCGCCACAGTGGGGGGTACGCCCACAAATTCACGCCCCTCTTCTTCACTAGCGCCTCACGGCACGAACATGGCGATAAAATGGCGGAAAAATGGCGGCAATTTCTCAAAAAGGTAAAGTCAATCTTTTTGCACTTAAACAGTCAATTTAGGCACACAGGACTCGCGTTTCACGAGCTTCGCATCCTGTTCGTGACGCCAAAAATGTGCTGCCCGCCAGGGCCGCGAGGACTCGGACCTGAGCCTATAGGCTTCTATGGGGGATGTCACGGCAACACAGCTCAGTCCGTGGCCCTGGGCGCTCACTGTTAATGGGATGTATTTACAGGGAATTAGGTGTTTATATGAATGTTCGTGACGCCACCTGTGGTACCTGGTTAGGGTGACCAGCGCTGCTGTGCAGATCCACTGAAGGGTTGGTGTTGTGCAGCTAGATGTTAGGCCTCCCACAGGTGAGGCTGAGTCCTTCAGGGCAGGTAGATGTGTAGGGATACAGGACGGAGGGGAACCAGGTAAGGTAGGTACAAGAAGGCGAACACACACACAAGTCACTTTGGTACCTTTACTGAAGATGTTGCAGGCACATCCCGGAGCGCTGTAGGGTGAAGGGTGCACATCCAGATTCTCCCACTGAGTAGGTATAGGGCCTCATGTCTCCTATAATAAGTCTCTGACCTGCATGAAGCTAGGCCTGAGTTTGTCTCCGTCCCACGCCCGGCTGACCTTGTGGTAGGGCCTTCTCTTCAAGTACACAGTCTTGCTGGCAGTGCACTGCCTGACTCCATCCTCCTGACCCAGTTACGTATCAGCTCTATAGGGCTCCTGAGACCTGTAGTCCTCAGGTTTCCGGTGTCTCCTACTGGGTCGTGAAGATCCCTGTAAGCTCAGACCCGGCGTCTGGTATGTACTCGTTGAGGTGAGCTGATAAGGCTCCTCTACCCTTCTACTACTTCTCTTTCCACTCGCCTTCGGCCTACTCGGGCCCTCACTCGAGTATACACACACTGGCTCTGTCTGAGCTGAGCTCTCCACCTTGCTGCAGCCTGCAGCCTTCTCCAACCTGACTCAACTCACTTTTCTGGCTTCACCCTCCTTTTATATCACTATACGGCTCGCTCTGGTGGTCCTAGGGATGGGTGAAGGTGTGTGAATGTATATTGGGACCTCTAGTGGTGAATTCCTTCTGCGCTCCCTTCTGGGAGATATGAATCCAAACGAAGCTGGGCTCCACAATAGCGTAGCGAGCTACTGTCCAGTGTGGCTGTTAAATTTACCTTCTAGCATTTTTTTTTCTTTCTTGGACATTACTGAGGTCCACAAAAAAAAGCCAGCAGGGCACGTGTTGTGCACTGCTCTTATTGTGCTCCATGCATGAGTAAAGCATTCTAATTAATAATTTTTTACTAGGTAAATGTGAAAAAGCCTGCTGTATCCCACATTTTCGCTAGTTAGCTAGGTGGTTTTATGTAAGGCGGCCAGGGTGGTAGTCGTGGCAACTGCCATTACGGTTCCCACACCCTGACGCCTCACAGATGAAACAAGTCATTTCTGTGGTGTGTGACAAAACACTTACGGTCACTGCCAGATTCTTCTTAGTTCCCGTCACTCCGGCTGAATAAAATAAAGTCATAAGTCTTCTCAAACAACACAACTTTACTGGGCAATATTATTTTCAACTCGAAGGCAGCACTTTTCACACAGAGTTTCACATCCTGCGCTTTCCCGGTCATTTGGACAGACCTTATCCTTTTACCAGTAGCTTCTCCTACACTTTGTCATTTGGTTGGGTTGAAATTAAGCTGTAGAAGCCTGATCCATAGGCCACAAAAAAGTATTCTGTTATTAACATCATACAGTAAGTAAGGGACCTGAATTTAAAAAGTTTCTAGCATCTAGTGTGTTACAGAGGCCTCATCTATAGGCCACAAAAAAATATTCTCTAATTAACATCATACAGTAAGGGACCTGAATTTAAAAATAGTATGTAGCATCTAGTGTGTTGTAAAGGTCTGATCCATAGGCCACAAAAAAATCTACTGTTATTAACGGCATACAGTAAGGGACTTGACTTTAAAATAGTTTGTAGCATCTAGTGTGTTATAGAGGCCTGATCCATAGGCCACAAAAAAGTCTTCTGTTGTTAACGGCATACTGTAAGGGACCTGACTTTAAAATAGTTTGTAGCATCTAGTGTGTTATAGAGGCCTGATCCATAGGCCACAAAAAAGTCTTCTGTTGTTAACGGCATACTGTAAGGGACCTGACTTTAAAATAGTTTGTAGCATCTAGTGTGTTATAGAGGCCTGATCCATAGGCCACAAAAAATTCTTCTGTTATTAACGTCATACCGTAAGGGAACTGAATTAAAAATAGTTTAATAGTGGAGGAAAAAAGGAGCAAATTATGGATTGCCAAAAATATCAATCAATTTTATTCAATATCATATAAAGTGCATATAGCCATAATAATAAAGTGCCAGAAAAATGTAGATGAAACATGCCCACAGCTACCCACCCCTCCCCAGAGATGGAAAAACTCCAAAAGGAAAGTCACATATATCACAGCATTTCCAGAGCACTCATTCCCTTACATGGATATCATGGGTACTGCTTTATATCCACAACTGGGGCTTCTGTAGATCTTATCAGGTGGAAGGTGCTAAAGCATTCTAAGGGGCGCACACAGTGTGGTGCGCACGCATCCCATAAAGCAAAGCATCACAGAAGATAAGCATCATGTGAACGGCAGTTATCCATGGCAGTTAATCAGGGCAGGAATCAGGTAACCCACACTTTGCTTTCCCTTCTCACCATGTGATTTATTTCTCTCCTCCTGTGTTACCTTGCCATCCACATTCACTGCCCATCCCTCCTCCATCACGACTCATACTCATTTTATTCCCTTCCTAGCGTCCTTCCTACTCCGGTCCACTGCTCTCATAGGCAGCTACCCCCTGGGCTTCGCTATAATTACAGATCCCTGTATAGGGGTAAAGGGTCTCGGGGTTTCTCGGGGTGCTGTCTTACCTGCAGTTCAGACCTGCAGTGGGCGGACGTCATATTTATATCTGGCCTTAAAAAAACATTTTTATATATGTTCTGGATATATATAAAAGCATTTCCTAACCCTTTCTCTGAATTTTTTTTTTCCTTTCCCTCCTTCTCTGAGCTGATTTTGTTGCTAAAGCACCTGTGTCCTGCTTCATTGCTCAGTCCTGTGGAGGATCACTCCCATCATCTCCTACTAACATGCTGCACAAGCCACAGTCTGGAGACCTCTGGGAGAACACTGGACGTCCGAAGTCTTCACTGCCTGGAT
Source organism: Oophaga sylvatica (assembly GCA_033576555.1). NCBI lineage: Eukaryota > Metazoa > Chordata > Amphibia > Anura > Dendrobatidae > Oophaga > Oophaga sylvatica. The sequence continues at coordinate 788,164,980 of JARQOD010000001.1, read as the reverse complement.
GTCAGCACCTGGGTAGCGCTGACCATGCCTGCCCAGGTGTCCAGGTATTGCCCGCTGATGCGGCCAAAGTCCTTTTACCTACTTCTTTGTCTTACCTGATGAAATCTGTGTGTGTGGAGGCTTATGTGGATAGTGGCTCAGAAGGCAATTTCATAGATTTCCTGGTAGCGAGAAATCTTGGTGTACCACTGCTAAGGCTTAATGCGCCCATTAAAACCACTGCTATTAATGGCACTCATATCATCCAGAATGGAGTGGAGTTTGTCACTGAGGAAATATCAATGTCAGTGGGATCGTTACATGCTGAACATGTGTCATTTTTTGTTATCCATAATATATCATCCGCTGTTATTCTGGGGATGCCATGGTTACGCAAACATAATCTAGTCATTGACTGGCACTTGGGTGATATCGTGCGCTGGAGCCCAGAGTGTCAGGATAATTGTATATCGCTATCAGTGAACCAAGTTAAAATCATACCTCCCCCCTTTGTACCCTATGCATTCAGAGATTATGAGGATATATTTTCTGTATTGGAATCAGAGAAATTACCCCCTCATAGAAAGTATGATTGCCCCATAGACTTAGTACCGGATTCTCGCCTCCCTAAGGGGAGAATATTTAACCTCTCTGGTCCAGAACGTCAGGCCATGAAAGACTGCATAACAGACAGGGTTTATTAGATCATCCACCTCACCAGTGGGGGCCGGGTTCTTTTTTGTGGAAAAGAAAGATGGTGGTCTCAGACCTTGCATTGATTACCGTGAGTTAAACGCAATCACTGTGAAAAACCAGTATTCGCTTCCACTCATTCCTGATCTTTATAATCAGCTGTTGGGAGCCCGTTGGTTTACTAAACTTGACCTCCGAGGAGCATATATTCTTGTCCGTATAAGAAAGGGAGATGAGTGGAAGACCGCGTTTAACACACCCCTCGGCCACTTTGAGTATCTGGTAACGCCGTTCGGGCTCAGTACTGCACCTGCAGTGTTTCAGAATTTTGTGAACGAGATTTTCAGAGATATTAGTGGTGTTTATGTGGTCGTTTATTTGGACGACATCCTGATTTACTCTTCTGACATTGTGACGCACGTCCAACACGTCTGCTCTGTCCTCTAGAGACTCAGAGAGCATTCTTTATTCGCCAAGCTAGAGAAATGTGTCTTCATGACACAGGAGATACAGTTTCTGGGGTATATTTTGTCGGCTAAAGGGTTTCGCATGGATCCTTCTAAAATTCAACCCATTAAGGAATGGGTACAACCCCAGTCTCTAAAGGCACTGCAGCGATTTTTGGGTTTCGCTAACTACTATCGTAAATTTATTAAAGGTTTTTCTGAGATAGCCAAACCACTCACTGATTTGACTCGGAAAGGGGCGGATGTGGTTAACTGGAAGCCTGAAGCACTCCATGCATTTTCTGCCTTAAAGAAATGTTTTTCCTCTAACCCGATATTGGTTCAGCCTGATCTGGACCGCCCCTTTATTGTAGAGGTATATGCCTCTGAAGTTGAAGTCGGAACAGTGCTATCGCAAGGCACTGCATCCCTCACTCAACTTCGTCCGTGTGCCTTCTTTTCCCGAAAATTCTCTTCTACCGAGGGGAATTATGATATAGGTAATCAGGAATTGTTGGCAACCAAATGGGCCTTTGAGGAATGGCGCCACTTCCTCAAAGGTGTCAAACATAAGATCACTGTAATTACTGACCACAAGAACCTGACCTACTTGGAGTCAGCAAAAAGACTGAATCCTAGACAGGCAAGGTGGGCCTTGTTCTTTTCTAAGTTTGATTTTGTGATTACCTTTTGACCGGGTACTAAAAATGTAAGGGCTAATGCCCTTTCTCGAAGTTTTTGCCCCTCACAGGTCGAGGACTCTGAACCGACTCCAATACTAGCCAATGGAATTGTTATTTCAGCTGTATCCTTGGATCTTCTGGAAGAAATCCGTAGATCCCCAGAACAGGCACCTGACACTACTCCTCCCCAAAAACTATTTGTTCCGGCCACATTCCGCCTTCAAGTTCTGTAGGAATCACATAATTCTGTCCTTGCAGGGCATCCAGGCATCAAAAACACCATCAGACTTGTAACTAGGAATTATTGGTGGCCAACTGTAGTAAAGGACCGTAAGGACTATGTACTGGCCTGTGAAACCTGTGCTCGCGCTAAGTCTCCCCATAATCTCCCTGCCAGGTGGCTCCAGTCCCTGCCTGCCCCTGAGAGTCCTTGGACCCATATCTCCAATGACTTTATTACTGATCTGCCACTCTCAGAAGGGAAGACGTGTATCTGGGTGGTGGTGGATAGATTCAGCAAGCAGTGTCATTTTGATCCTCTGTTCGGATTACCTAATTCCGAGACCCTGAGCAAATTATTCATTACTCATGTTGTGCGATTGCATGGTATTCCTATGAATATCGTGTCCGATAGGGGCACCCAGTTTGTTTTGACATTTTGGAGGGCATTCTGTAAATGAATTGGAATGGAATTGTCCTTTTCCTCTGCCTATCACCCTGAAACCAATTGTCAAACCGAACGCACCAACCAAGCGCTTGAGCAGAATCTACGTTATGTCTCTGAGCATCAGTCCGATTGGGTGGAACATTTACCACTAGCAGAGTTTGCCATGAATTATCAGTACCAGGAGTCCATCAAGACTACCCCTTTCTACTGTAATCATGGGCTGCACCCACGTTTTGGTTCGTTCTCTTCTAGGATGTCAGATGTCCCTGGGGTAGAAAGGACCATAGACCAGTTAAAAACTATCTGGTCAGAAGTCAACGTAAACTTGAAAGGGGCTCAGACTAGACAGGCTAGTCAGGCCCGGACCTGGGAGTTGGGGACAAAGTTTGGCTTTCTACCAGGAATATTAAGCTCAAAGTGCCATCTGCCAAACTTGGTCCCAGGTTTATTGGTCCGTATAAAATTATTGAGGTGATTAATCCTGTAGCCTTTCGTCTGAAGCTCCCTCAATCATTTAAACTGCCCAATGTATTCCATAAGTCCCTTCTCAAATTGTACTGCTCTCTGATTCGTCCTGTCCAGTCCCCTCCTCCTCCAGTTTTGGAAAGGGGTGCTTTGGAATACGAAGTCCAAAGGATCCTTGATTCCCATTTAGTGAGAGGATCCATGCAGTATCTGGTGCATTGGAAGGGCTATGTTCCGGAGGAAAGGTCCTGGGTGCCTGCCAGTAACGTCCATGCCCAGGGTTTGATCAGGAAGTTTCATCTCCTTCATCCCAACAAACCGGGTTTTGAGGGTCCAGAGGCCCCTCTTAGAGGGAGGGGTACTGTCATGTCGCCGCTGGATTCAGTGGCTGGTGTTCCTGCCTCGGCCGCTGGGAGGCGCCGGACTCCTTCGGCTGGTGGTGCCGGTGATAGGAGAGCGGTATCCTCATATGGTTCCGCTCCTTTGACGCCGGCCTCTGTCGCTGCGCATCGCCATGTTTCACCTGTGGGTAATGTTGGTGACAGAGAGGGGGTCCCTGTGCAGGCGTCTGGTGGGCGTAGTCTTCGCTCTTCTGTCAGAGGTGAAGTGGTTGGTGTAAGTAATGCATCACCATCTGGCCTGGTTCTGGGGGCGGTACAGATGAGGTCATCAGACTGTGAGCCTGTGAGAGGTAGCCATGCCCTTCAAATGACTTGGAAACTGGCTTGTAGGCCGCCAGATATAGTCTTGGTTTCCCCAGTGTGCTAGTTTGTTTTGCTATTGTATTTCTGACCTTTGCCTGGATTTCTGACTGTTCTACTGCCTGCCGATTTTTTACCTCTGCTGCCCGCCTGGTTTTGACTTTAACTTTAGCCTGAATTTCTGACCCTTCTACTGCCTGCCGATTTTGTACCTTTGCTCCCTCCTGGTTTTGACCCTTGGACTTCTGACTACGCATTTTGTCTCCCTTTTATTCCCTTCCTAGCGTCCTTCCTACTCCGGTCCACTGCTCTCATAGGCAGCTACCCCTGGGCTTCGCTATAATTCCAGATCCCTGTATAGGGGTAAAGTGTCTCAGGGTTTCTCGGGGTGCTGTCTTACCTGCAGTTCAGACCTGCAGTGGGCGGACGTCACACTGCCATCTACTAACCTCCCTAAATATGACATTTCCCTCTCTGTGGGTCATGGGCGTACCCACCGTGGGGCAGGGGGGGCAGGGGAGCGCCGTGCCAAATATGAAGCTGAGAGGCCATGATGATGATCCGATTCTACCACCTCCATTCAGCTGCAGGCAGGCAGCAATCATCTTATCATCAACATCAGCCCGCGGGCGGCGGACCGCTAGGCCGCCGGGCGCCGGCCCTTTAAAAGGTGCTTTCTGGGGGGCCTGGCCGCCTGGCTGTCTGCGCCGGCGAGTGCGACGCACAGTGACACAGAGAGGGTCGGCCCGGGATAAGGCAGGGGCAGGGGCCGTTAAGAAGTTAGAACGTCCTGACGTTTACGTCAGGACGTTCTTTGTGGGCGGAGAGAGCGTGCTCTGCTGCTCTCTCGCCCCTTCAGCAATTGGCTGCAGCAGCTCCCTACCCTACCAGACAGTGGTGGTTGACACCGGCGGCGGTCGGCGACTCGGCAGGCCCTGGCCTGTATAATCATCAGCTGCGGCGGCACAGCAGAGACTGAGGCAGAGCCCGGTGTGACTCCTCCACCGCGCTGAAGGCAGAGCAGCAGCTCTTCACTTCATCCCTACCCCTACGCGTTCCTGCCTGGGCCTGGCCCTGCCTGCGGCCTGCACTGCAGGGCAGGCTGAAGAATCAAGTGAAGTTCAGTTGTCAACAACAAGAAGACAGACATAATCCTAAATCCAGTGACTGACCTGACGCCTCACCTCATGCCTGTCGTCTCAGAGTGAGTCACCCGGCCTCCAGAGTCATACAGATGCTAGGCTGGTGATGTATATACAGGTGGGTCCGCCGGTCCGACCGTCCTGGGCTGGGGGCCGGGGCAGTGGGCTGGTGACGTATACAGGTGCTGCCGGGCTGGGGCTGGTGATGTATACAGCTGCTGGGGCTGGCTGGTGACATATACAGGTGCTGGGCTGGGCTGGTGACGTATACAGGTGCTGGGCTGAGCTGGTGATGTATATACTGGGCTGAGGTTGGTGACATATACAGCTGCTGGGGCGGCTGGTGATGTATACAGGTGCTGGGGCTGGCTGGTGACGTATACAGGTGCTGGGGCTGGCTGGTGACGTATACAGGTGCTGCCGGGCTGGGGCTGGTGACGTATACAGCTGCTGGGGCTGGCTGGTGACATATACAGGTGCTGGGCTGGGGCTGGTG
>JARQOD010000001.1:788022944-788159608 GCA_033576555.1 Oophaga sylvatica | reverse complement strand
AGTAAAAGGGCGCTGGCTGGGATGTATATCTGTTTTAACCTTTAGAAACAGACTGTAATAGAAAAAAAATTTTTAAACCTAACGACCATGGCTTCCCCCCCCCCCAGTTTTGACCCGGTAGCCCAGCTGTGGGGCACCATAATAACACCCGGCCACGGGCTCGCTGTGGGGTGTTAGTTGACCCCTCCTCCTTCACCCCCATATACAATCTCTTGCCCCTTTGCCGCCTACCCCAAAAAGAACATCCTGAATCCCACTTTTCTCACCAGGAAACAAAAAAAACCCTCACTGTCCCCCTATCCACTCCCCCTGGACAACTGCAATGCTCTTTTACTTGCCCCCCCTTTACTCGACTACCCCTCCCCTCCACCTTAATGCAGCAGCCGGGGTCCCATCGGGCTAATCGTACTCGGACCGTCTCTCTTCGCCAGCCTTACAGGGCTCCCCCATTCATTAAGGATTCAATTCAAAGAAATTGTTCCACCACAAAGCTCTCCACAGTGCAGCCCCCCCCTACATCCCCCCTCATTTCTATCTATCACCAAACCCGACTGCTGCGCCTGCAAACGACTTTGCAAAAAAACCTCTGACTAATCCGTACCTCCCCCCCCGAATCCAAGATTTCTCCCGCCTGCCCAACCTCGGGAAATTTTAAAACCCCAAGAAAATTAGGACCAACCAATTTGCATTTTTTCAGGCCCCCCCAAAAACACATTTGTTCAAGGGGCCCTACACTTTCACTAATCAAATCATTCTAGTGTAAGTGTGCTGTGTGCCCTTCACTACCTCCATCCCCACCCCCTCAAGATGGCGGGGACCTCTTTGAGATACACCATTGAAAAACACACCTGTATTTTGCTCTCCCCCCCACCCAAAATTTAACTCTCACAGCAGGTCGTCTTATTTGCTTTAATTATTTTTCAGTCATGGGCCCAAAATTTGAGAATGACACAAATAATTAATTTTTAAAAAATTCTACGCTTTTATTTTTTCTAAAGGAAAATTGCATAACCCCCAAATGTTATAAAGAGTGATCAGCTTAACAGCAATTACTTGCAAAGTCAATATTTGGCTAGAAAATGAACTTTATCCCCAAAACACATTTCAACATCATTGCAGCCCTGCCTTAAAAGGACCAGCTAACCTCTTTTCAGTGATTGCTCCATTAACACAGGTGTGGGTGTTGATGAGGACATTGCTGGAGATCAATCTGTCATGATTAAGTAAGAATGACACCACTGGACACTTTAAAAGGAGGCTGGTGCTTGGCATCATTGTTTCTCTTCTGTTAACCATGGTTATCTCTAAAGAAACACGTGCAGTCATCATTGCAATGCACAAATTTGGCCTAACAGGGAAGAGTATCGCAGCTAGAAAGATTGCACCTCAATCTATCGCATCATCAAGAACTTCAAAGAGAGAGGTTCCATTGTTGCCAAAAAGGCTTCAGGGCGCCCAAGAAAGACCAGCAAGCGCCAGGACCGTCTCTTAAAAGTGTTTCAGCTGCGGGATCGGGCTGCCAGCAGTGCAGAGCTTGCTCAGGAATGGCAGCAGGCAGGTGTGAGTGCATCTGCACGCATTGTGAGGCTGATACTCTTGGAGCAAGGCCTGGTCTCAAGGAGGGCAGCAAAGAAGCCACTTCTCTCCAGAAAAAACATCATGGACAGACTGATATGCTGCAAAAGGTACAGGCAGTGAACTGCTGAGGACTGGGGTAAAGTTATTTTCTCTGATGAATCCCCTTTTCGATTGTTTGGGACATCAGGAAAACGCCTCATTCGGAGAAGACAAGGTGAGCGCTACCACCAGTCTTGTCTCATGCCAACTGTTAAGCATCTTGAAACCATTCATGTGTGGGGTTGCTTCTCAGCCAAGGGAATCGGCTCTCTCACAGTCTTGCCTAAAAACACAGCCATGAATAAAGAATGGTACCAGAATGTTCTCCAAGAGCAACTTCTCCCAACCCTCCAAGAGCAGTTTGGTGATCAACAATGCCTTTTCCAGCATGATGGAGCACCTTGCCATAAAGCAAAGGTGATAACTAAATGGCTCAGGGAACAAAACATAGAGATTTTGGGTCCATGGCCTGGAAACTCCCCAGATCTTAATCCCATTGAGAACTTGTGGTCAATCATCAAGAGACGGGTGGACAAACAAAAACCTAAAAATTCTGACAAAATGAAAGCATTGATTGTGCAAGAATGGACTGCTATCAGTCAGGATTTGGTCCAGAAGTTGATTGAGAGCATGCCAGGGAGAATTGCTGAGGTCCTGAAGAAGAAGGGTCAACACTGCAAATATTGACTTGCTGCATTAACTCATTCTAACTGTCAATATAAGCTTTTGTTACTCATATGTTTGCCATTATTATATTTCTGTCTATGATAAAAACATCTGTCAAACACACATAAAAACCAGAGGGCAGCAGATCATGTGAAAATATAATATTTGTGTCATTCTCAAAACTTTTGGCCATGACTGTACAGTATTGTTAACGTTGTTACTTATGACTTGCGTTTTGAAACTGTTAAAATGTAAAGCGCTGCGGAATATGTTGGCGCTATATAAATAAAGATTATTATTATTATTATTATGGGTAGCTGTGGGCGTGTTTCATCTGCATTTTTTCTGGCACTTTATTATTATGGCTATATGCACTTTATATGATATTGAATAAAATTGATTGATATTTTGGCAATCCATCGTTTGCTCCTTTTTTCCTCCGGTATTCATCTATTGTGGGAGTTGATGTAGTTTATACCAGGGGTGGGGGGATTTTTTCCCCACCTACTGGTGTTTTAGTAAAGCTTTATGGGATTTCTATTGTTTTTAAAAATAGTTTATAGCATCTAGTGTGTTATAGAGGCCTGATCCATAGGCCACAAAAAATTTTTCTGTTAATGTCATTCAGTAAGAGACCTGAATTTAAAAATAGTTTGTAGCATCTAGTGTGTTTTATTAAAGGCCTGATTCATAAGCAACAAAAAAATTCTTCTGTTATTAACGGCATACAGTAAGGGATCTGACTTTAAAATAGTTTGTAGTATCTAGTGTGTTATAGAGGCTTGATCCATAGGCCACAAAAATTCTTCTGTTCCTAGCGTCATACAGTAGGGGACCTGACTTTAAAATTTTTTGTAGCATAACTTCTTTGTCATACAGGACTCATCCACACTCAAACAATTATTTTTTCTGTGACTAACATGATACAGCATGCCATATTTCAACTTTGAATTTACTGTCGCTGAAATTCAGCTATTTGCAGAGGTGGTGCAGAGTTTAAAATCTAATTTTCGGTTGCTAATACTGTGCTCCTACCAGACTATCTGAGCAGCATGACTGGGAAAAAGCACGGCTGTGGTGGAAGGGGAATTAGGCTTGGTGTTCAAGGTGTACGTGGGGTAGGTGTTAATGTTTGTGAAAGCACTAGTGAAGCAAAGTCACGACCTATGCAAAGAGAACTAACAACTTATGTTACTGGACAGGCTATAACTCTACCTTTCTTTGGCAGACGCACAGCGGTATGTCTTGTCGATGATGCCCAAAAAGAGCATGTACTCGAGTGGATGGCAAGTGCATCTTCAAGTGGCCTCTCCTCCACCTCAACATAACACCCAGTACAGGCCACAGACGTGGCACACAATTTCTTTTTGCTCCCCTCCCCGTGTCCCAACTATCCAACCGTTCAATTGACTGTACAGAACCACAAATGGGTGAGTCTGAAGAGCTGTTCACACATTCTATGCCATGTTCATCAGAAGTGTACTCAAAAGCTTTGCAGAGTTAAGAGGAAGAAATCTGCATCGATACCCCAATTTTTTTTAGCTTGGATCTGGGGCAGGACGAAGTATGGTCCGAACAGCATCCTGACCCTCATCATCAGATGTTAACCCCTGGGGCAGGTGATATTGATGAGACTCAGATATCTGAGGCTCACGCAGACTGTACTGTGCTGTCAGGGCAAGAAGAGGAGGAGGGTGACTCCAAAGGTGAGGAATGTGATAACACAGAGGATGATGATGATGACGTGTTAGATACCAGTTGGCGTGGCCATAGAGTCACACAGCTGAGTAAGTAATTTGAGGAGGAAGGCGAGGAGGTTACGTTGCTCCGTTTGTCGCACACGTAGTGATGCAGCCATGACGAGCGATGCATCCTCAGCAACAACTGTGCCTCTGACCAGCAGCATCTGCAGGTCTGCAGCTCGCAGGGGTGGCAAGGGTTGCCTAGCCTGGGCCTTTTTTGACACTGCAAAGGATGAGCCAACTCACGTAATCTGCCAACTTTGCAAAAAAAAACTGAGTCAAGGTAAAAAGTGCAATAATTTGACTACTACATGTATGAACCTTCACATGTGCAATCAACATGCTTTACTGTGGGAATCCCACTGAACAAAAATGCGGACCAGTGGACCTCAACAACTATCAGCCGCCCCATCAATAGCATCTGCTGCTGCTTCTTCCTCCTCCTCTGTTACCATGCCAACCATTGAGATGCAGGTCTTCGACTATAGAACCTCGGGTTCTTTACCTGTTCCAGTCACCCGGACTGAGAGGCCGCCTTCAGCTGTAATGCAAGCGAACATACCTGCTGTTTTTGACTGATCTCAGAGAACGAGCACACCACAAGTTTCTCAATCCACAGAAACATCTCCGCCTGCCTCTCTCTCACAGTCCAGCAGTTTGTTCGGTTCACCGAACTCCGCCCTCTCTCAGCACTGCAGCCAGCCCACAGTTCCGCAGTTGTGGTCACATAAAAGATTGTTTCCTCCTATGCTTGACAAAGCTAAGAGGTTGAACTCCACCATCTCCAATTTGTTGGCCACGGAAATGCTGCCTTTCCGCCTGGTAGATACAGACGGTTTCCGAAAGCTGATGGCCGTCGCAGTCCCCCAGTACCAATTATCCAGTCACCATTACTTTTCTAAGAAAGCTGTGCATGCGCTACACCAGCATGTCGCAGACAACATCACCCGTTCCTTGATAAAATCTCTGTCTGTCAGGGTGCATTTCACCACAGACACTTGGACGAGTAAGCATGGCCAAGGGTGTTACATCTCACTGACTTGGCACTGAGTGACTCTGATGGCTGTGGGGACAAGCGCTGCTCCAAAAGTCTTGGAATCCTCAAGGCTTGCAGGACAAACCTCTACATTTAACACTTCCTCCACAGCTTCTGCCTCCTCTATCTCCTCTAGGGCCTCCACCTGCATCCTCAACCTCTGCCTTAACGAGACACGCATTCCAACAGTGCAGAGCGAACCCCCACCACCTCCGTACTGCGCAGCCAGGGCTCACCACTATCAGGCAGTCTTAAAATTGATATGCCTTGGAGATCACAGTCATACAGCTGAAGAGTTGTTGACAGCTCTCCAGGCTGAGTTTGATCAATGGCTGTTTCCACTGAACCGGCATCCAGGGAAGGCCATGTCCGATAACGGTTTGAACCTGCTGGCGGTCTTACGGCAAGGCAAGCTCACACACGTGCCTTGCATGACTCACGTCCTCAACCTGGTGGTACAGTGTTTTCTCAGCCACTATCCTGGCTTGGGTGAGCTGCTCCAGAAAGCACGTAAGCTGTGCGCTCATTTCCGCTGTCCGCACCCCTCTATTTGGTCATCACTTGCATTGATACAGAGGTCTTTGTCCTTGCCAGTTAACAGTTTGATATGCAATGTGCCGACACAGTGGAATTCCACTCTGTACATGTTGCAGCAACTATGGCAGCAGCAACAAGCCCTGACGCAGTATGTCATGTCATATAGCCTGAGCCAACACAGTACGGATGTGGCGCATATCACGTTTACAGAGTGGGCACAGATTAAGGACCTCTGCATCCTTCTACACAGTTTCAAAATGGCCACTAAGTAGGTTAGCGTTGACTATGCCGTATCATTATCATCACTATTACAGTCATCTATATGCTGGAACAGACTTTGAATAGCCTGCGGGAGGAGATGGTGGTCCCAGAAGAAGAGGAGGATGCAGAAGTGATAACATTGTCTCTAAGCTCAAGACTGTCGTCACACAGGCGGGTGCCAAGGGAGGGTGGATTACCGCAATCGAGGGGGGCTGATGATAACAGTCAAACTGTTATCAAAGGTGCAAGATCCGAGAAACAAATGGAGGAGGAAGAGGTGATGGGTGAGCAACTGTTATATAAAGAGGATAATCCTCCCTTCTCTGTTGTTCGTGGTTGCCGGGAGGGGACGGAGTAAACGAACCTCATTGTTACCCAGCGAACAGCACAGCATGGACTTGGACCTGGTGGTAGTGCCTTCTTGCTGCACTATCTGCAATATGATCCCAGTATAGTTATGATTAGGATTAATGCTGACAACTGGGTTGCCACTTTGTTAGATCCACATTATAAAACCAAATTTTGACAGATGATTCCCGCCCTAGAAAGGGACCCACGTATGATGGAGTATCGAAACACATTTTTACACAACCTTAAGAGAGTGTTTTCCCCAAGACAGCAGTGAAGTACACAGTTCTCATCGCAGCTGTAGACTTCCAACCTCCGGCACATCAATTCGTCAACGTCAAAACATTAGCAGCAGAAGTCCAAGTCTTACACGTGGTGAACGAATGGAGAGGATGGTGCAGGAGTATCTAGAACTAAATATCAATACCATCAGGGAGGGTTTGGACCCTTTCACATTTTGGGCTTCCAAAATTGATGACTGGCCTGAGCTCGCCTCACACGCCTTGGAGGTTTTATCATGCCTGGCAGCCAGCATTCTCTCAGAACGTGCCTTCAGCACTGCTGGTGGTGTCCTGATATGATAAGTGCAGCCAGCTGTCCCCTGAAAGTGTAGACCGCCAAACTTTCATTAAGATGTCATGGATCTCCAAGGACTTTTGCACCCCAATCGCACTGTACAGACTAGGTGATATTGCATTCTTTAGTGTGATACATTAATGTCACGTAACTGCACTCTGTGATATCTTTAGTGTGGCTTCTGTGCCTGCTGTGGCTGCTGCTGCTGATGTTAACACAAATTTGTGGAACTGTAAACAGTCATGGTTGGTCTACATCTGCTGGGTTAGCTGTAGTGAGAGACGTCTTGGTCCCAATTATACAATTTCTATTCTCGTGACAGTTGTTCCACTTCGGTGGTGTCAGGTTCTCATTTTTTAAAATGTGAACACTCCTGGTTGGGTGTCCATCTGCTGCATTGGGTGTAGTGGAAGAACTGTCAGTCCCTATTATACTATTTCTTCTGTGGTGAAATTGATGACACTTCTGTGGTGAAAGGCCCTCGTTTCTTTAAATGTGAACACTCCTTGTTGGGTGCCCATCTGCTGCACTGGGTGTAGTGGAAGAACTGTCAGTCCCTATTATACTATTTCTACTGTGGTGAAATTAATGCCACTTTGGTGGTGTCTGCCAATAATTTTTGGAAATGTGAACACTCCTTGTTGGGTGTCCATCTGGTGTATTGGTGTAGTTGAAGAACCGTCGGTCCCTATTATACTATTTCTACTGTGGTGAAATTGATGCCAGTTTTGTGGTGTAAGGCCATAATTTCTTTAAATGTGAACACTCCTTGTTGAAAATCCATCTGCTGCATTGGGTGTAGTGGAAGAACTGTCGGTCCCTATTATACTATTTCTACTGTGGTGAAATTGATGCCACTTTGGTGGTGTCTGCCAATAATTTTTGGAAATGTGAACACTCCTGGTTGGGTCTCCTTCATGCGTGTTGCCCGTAGCAGTAGGCATCCGAGACCATCAGGCGTCCACTTCCTTGGTCTACAAAACTGATATTTGTGCCACCTGAGTGTGACTCAGCATGAAAGCAGTTGGAAGGGTTGCATGTGGTATCAGGGCTCTCAGCAAAGGGGCCCTACACCGATCCCTCACCCACCTCGTCTTACTATGATATTCAATTGAAAGCTGTAAATGCTGTCCCAGACACCGATACCTCATGCCTGGCTGATTGCTGCAGTGCCATGCTAAAATATGTACTGTGGTGAATTGAGGCCACTTTCCTGTGTCTGTCCTTCATTTGATGTGGTTTGGTAGCATCTGGGGCCGTTATAAGGTGTTGTGCATGCGTTTGTTTTTACCACCCATTGACGTGAATGGCGTTTGGTTATGTTCGGCGAATATTCGACAAATTAATGGCGAATATTGCAAATTCGGCTAACGAAATCCAAACCGAACATTGAAATATTCGCTCATCTCTGTTCTGTAATCACATAACCTTTTCATTTAAACATATTCTGCTATGCCAGTCATTATTAGAACAGCCATCATTATAGCTTATGATAAAAACAGTCACTTCACATTAATACCAGACCACAGAATACTCAGCATTATGTCTTTTTGACAGGCAGAAGCACAACTATTAAGGATGCCAAAGTATGATTACAACCAAATATAACCTCATTGTGTAGTTAAAGGGTTGTCTGCTGACAATATATCAACATTTTGAGTGTGGCCAAGTCTAGAAAACATATCTAATATGAAAAAACACTTGTATTTTCCCCAAAAATTGTACAAAAGTAAGGCATAGAATCATTTGGTTTTTTTTTGTTTCTTATTAAATGCATCATTTTTAGGGTAATTTCTGTACAATGGGCTCAATGTATGGATGCGTTGTGGAAGCAAGGAGATGAAACTTTCCCAAGTTTCAAAAAAGGATTGCACCTTTTCCTCTTTATGCAAGAAGACCTCAACCCAATCCATCCAAAGCAGAAACAACAGTTTTTCTAGAAAGATCTTGAAAGCAGGGGCATGGTCGTGGATCCATATCTGTAGAATGGCCTTAGTAACTGCTGCCGCCGCCAGCTGTCTGAGCCTCACAAAGAAGGCCAGGCAGCAATGTTTGTAGATGGTTTGCTAGGATCTTTGCCAGGAGTTTATAATCATGGTTGAGGAGTGAGATTGGGCGGTAAGATTGTGGCAATAATGGGTCTCTATTAGATTTAGGGATAACTATGTGCGTGAGTCAGTATATTGGTCAATAGAAGCCACTTGAAGAAAAGCTTCATTAAGAAAGTTAGACGAAATGGGCACTAAGTCAGGGGAGAGAATCTTAAAATATTCAGCAGAGAGACCATCAGGGCCTGGGGTCTTACCATTAGATGGGTCTGTTATAGCTTGTCTCACTTCATCCTCTGTTATCTTTGAGTCTGACATTACTTGCTGTTCAGTGGTCAGAGGTGGTAGATTAATAAGATTCAAAAAAGAGTTAACTGCGGGGAGATTGGCAAGGGAAGCTCTATATAGGTCCTTAAAGTAGTTATTGAAAATTTGTTTGATCTATTCATGGTCAGTGTTATGGGGTTCTGCAGTTTAATAACTGGTTTGTATGGTAGTTTGCTTTTAGTTAGGGCAGCTATAAATTTGCCGTCTTATTTTCCCAGAGATAAAATTTATTTAGAGTTAATTGGATTTGCCAGTGTGATTGAGAGTGTATAAAAGAGTTCAGGAGAAGTTTGGCCATAGAATAAGCTTGTTGTGCTTTAGGAGATGGGGACAGGGTGAGTGCTGTCTGAGTCTGAAGGAGGGAGGCATACAAAGCGTCAAATTTCTTTCTACGTGTTTTCCTACTACACGACAGATAACCGATGATATGGCCTCTCATGACAGCCTTAGAAGTGGCCCAGAGTAGAGGGATATTGTCAGTATGGATGACGTTATCATTCAGGAAGTCATTACAGTGTAATTTAAGAAAGGTTTTGAAATCATCTGACTCTGTTAGGTAAGATGGAACTCTCCAATGCCCTGTCTGGGGGCTTGGATCTGTTAAAGTCATGGATAATGAAATGGGAGCATGATCTGAGATCAGTATTGGGTGGATGCAAGAATCATGATGTTGGGCAAATAGTTGTGTGGAGGTGAGGAAGTAGTCAATGTGGGAGAAGGACTGATGAGTAAGGGAATGACGTGTATTCTCTAGCTGCAGAGTCTGTCACTCCCCTTGGGTCACAAAGTAAGAGCTGTTCCATAAAGTATAGGAGAGAAACGGTGGCTACTGAGGTCTGTGGGGAGGGTGAGGAATGGTCTAAGGCAGAACATTGTACTAAGTTAAAATCTCCTCCTACTATTAGATTGTTAGGCCCAAGTCCTTAAAGAATCTGGAGAATTGATGTGTAAAAGTGATATTACTCATGATTGGGAGCATAGAAATTGACCAAAAAATATATTTTACCAGCTATTTCCAACTTCAGAATCAGATATCATAGAATCATAGAATGGTAGAGTTGGAAGGGACCTCCTGGGCCATCTGGTCCAACCCCCTGCTCAAAGCAGGATTCTCTAAATCATCCCAGACAGATGTCTGTCCAGCCTCTGTTTGAAGACTTCCATTGAAGGAGAACTTACCACCTCTCGTGGCAGTCTGTTCCACTCCTTGATCACCCTAACTGTCAAAAAGTTTTTTCTAATATCTAATCTGTGTCTCCTTTAAGTTTCATCCCATTGCTTCTAGTCTTTCCTTGTGCAAATGAGAATAAAGATGATCCTTCTACAATGTGACAGCCCTTGAGATATTTGTAGACAGCTATTAAGTCTCCTCTCAGTCTTCTTTTTTGCAAGCTAAACATTCCCAAATCCTGCAACCGTTCCTCATAGGACATGGTTTGCAGACCGGTCACCATTCTGGTGGCTCTTCTTTGAACTTGCTCCAGTTTGTTGATGTCTTTTTTAAAATGTGGTGCCCAAAACTGGATGAGGTCTGACCAAAGAGGAGTAGAGGGCAATAATGACCTCACGTGATCTAGACTGTATGCTTCTGTTGATACATCCTAGAATTGTATTTGCCTTTTTTGCTGCTGCATCTACCCTTGCTATCGCTAATAGAGTCTTGGATGGAACAAGGCAGGCCCTTTTTAATAAGGATGGCTACTCCGCGTGATGATGAAGTATGTGAGGCAGCATAACAATCGCCTATCCAAGATGCTGATAGTTTACCAGGCTTGTCAGCCATCCAATGTGTCTCTTGAACAAAGATCACATCTGGCAAGAATCATTTCACGTGTATTACAACTTTTTTGCGTTTGAATGGTATGTTAAGGCCCGCCACGTTTCATGACAAAAACACAAGTGTGGTGAGGTGTAAGTGGTGTTGGAGTCTGGCGCCTTAGGCATACTCATCCTGGGTCCCACAGCAAGGTCTGCGCAGTGTACAGCAGCAAGATGTGTTCATCCCTTTTGGTCCCAGCAGACATGAACAAATAATAAGGGTGTCAACAAGGATGGATCCCGCATATGTTAGTACCAGATCTGAGAAGGCTGAAAGCACAAGAGGGTAAAGGCAATAGACAACAACAAAGAAAACAACATAGTTAACTTTACGGATGGGTAATAGAAGTTCGCTGGGAATGTACCAGGAGAGCTATGCCATCACCAAAGAGTACATTCCATAACGGAAACAACAGTTCTCCTGTATAACGAGTCCATGTATAACTTCCCACTACCACATTTCTAGCACGACGGAATCTTCTGTTCGCTGCCTCTGGATCTTCGTAAATAGTTACACGATCTCCATCTTGGACTTTCAGTTTAGCTGGGTAGAGCAGTTGAAGCCTAACGTTTTTGTCGATCAGTAGACGACAGATAGGTACAAATGCCTTGCGTTTCTGAGCCACAGCTGCAGAGAAGTCTTGGAAGATTAGAATCTTAGAATCGTGGACAATAAGTTCTCGTTGTCAACTTTCTTTCACGGCCCAATTAAGATATTTTGCTATAACCGGATGAGGCCTGATATTTCCGCCATTTTGAGTAGGCCTTGGGGGGCCTATTCTGTGTGCTCGTTCTATCATCATTGGGTCTTTACCAAGATCTAACTAAAGGGCAGCAGGGAGATCTTTGGTAAGGTATTCGATAAGACGTTCACCGCCTACTGATTCTGGGACACCCACAAAACGCAGATTGCTACGGCTATCTCTGTTTTCCAAGTCCTCTAACTTATCACTTAGTTCACGCTCTGTGGTCAGGCTTTGCTGAAGAGAAGTCTGTAGCCCTGCAAGCTCCTTTTCATTGGATTGAACTCTATTTTTCTGTTCCATAATTTTTTAAGAGTTAGTGGCAATTTGAGCCATAGCTGTATTGATGAAGGCATGAAGGATGTCAAACCGTTTGTCAAATAGTGGCATCAGTAGCTTGGAAACCTCTTGGGCCACCAAAGTTGCTTTTGTAAAGTCTTGTATAGAGGATTCAGAGCAGCTCGACAACAGAGAGAGCTGTGGTGGAGGTAAATTGTTATCCATCTGTAACACAGGCGATGGAGAAGCGGGTTGGTGGCGTGAGCTTTTAGCAGAATGTTTAGATGTTTTCAAAGTGGGTTTGCTTTTATGCATTGTAGATGGTGATTGTGCATTGAGCAATGAAGGCACCTGTGAACAGGTGAATTTCTCTGCTTGGGTTTTTATTAGATATTTGTCCATTACAACTCCCCACAATTAGGGGGAGGTAGCCTGTCAGTGGGCAGAAGAGGAGGTTATCGGATTAACAGGTTACAGGCCGCAGTGGGTTTGGGAGCAGGAAGACGTCATAGTTCAATTACAATATCATAGTCTTGGATGGCGAGGTCTAAGCGGGTAAGGAATGGTGGCGATTTTTATTTAAAGCGCATATATCATGTACTTTTAATTAAGGACATTGATAAGATACTATTCTGTGACGCTAGTCACTACTCACGGACAAGCTGTGGGGCAGGGTAGTCAAACGTTCTGGGGTCAGATACCAAGAGAACACATCGTAAACTAAAGTGGAAAGATAAAGGTGTAGTCAGGCCATTGTCCAAGATCAGAATACCCAGCAGATCAGAGCAAAAGGGCTATGCAAATGGATGGTCAGAATAAGGTCCAAGGTCAAGCAGCAATAGATCAACAGAGCACAGGAAAACTAGGCAAACATGCATCACCATGCAAATGCTGCGACTGGCAGAGATCTTGGACTGACAGTTTAACTAAGTATCTTGGTAATCACTTAGAGCAGGGAACATCGGAAGGAAGCTCAGCACCTCCCTGTTTCAGATTGGACGACTGAGCTGTCTATCAAAATACTGACAGCTTAGCACAACACTGTACTAGACTGGACAACTGAACTATCACTCACTGCGCCCAAGACACACTAAGTGGTGGAAGCATGACACATTCAGAATAAAGTCCAATTACTTAACCCCTTTACCCCGAGGGTTGTTTGCACATTCGTTAATGACCGGGCCAATTTTTACAATTCTGACCACTGTCCCTTTATGAGGTTATAACTCTAGAATGCTTCAACGGATCTTGGCGATTCTGACATTCCTTTCTTGTGACATATTGTACTTCATGTTAGTGGTAAAATTTCTTTGATATAACTTGCGTTTATTTATGAAAAAAATGGAAATATGGCGAAAATGTTGAAAATTTTGCAATTTTCAAACTTTGAATTTTTATGCCCTTAAATCAGAGTTATATTGCCAAAATAGTTACTAAATAACATTTCCCACATGTCTACTTTACATCAGCACAATTTTGGAACCCAAATTTTTTTTTGTTAGGAAGTTATAAGGGTTAAAAGTTGACTAGCGATTTCTCATTTTTACAACACCATTTTTTTTAGGGACTACATCACATTTGAAGTCACTTTGAGGGGTCTACATGATAGAAAATACCCAAAAGTGACACCATTCTAAAAATGGCACCCCTCAATGTGCTCAAAACCACATTCAAGAAGTTTATTAACCCCTTCAGGTGCTTCACAGGAATTTTTTGAATGTTTAAAAAAAAAAAACATTTAAATGTTTTCACAAAATATTTACTACAAATCCAATTTTTTTTATTTTACCAAGGGTAACAAGAGAAATTGGACCAAAAGTTGTTGTGCAATTTGTCCTGAGTGCGCTGATACCCCATATGTGGGAATAAACCACTGTTTGGGCGTATGGCAGAGCTCGGAACGGAAGGAGCGCCGTTTGACTTTTTCAATGCAGAATTGGCTGGAATTGAGATTGGATGCCATGTCACCTTTGGAGAGCCCCTGATGTGCCTAAACAGTGGAAACCCCCCACATGTGACAACATTTTTGGCAGTAGACCCCTAAGGAACTTATCTAGATTTGTGTTGAGCACTTTGAACCCCCAAGTGCTTCACAGAAGTTTATAACGTAGAGCCGTAAAAATAAAAAATCATATTTTTTCCACAAAAATGATCTTCTCGCCACCAATTTTTTAATTTCCCAAGGGTAACATGAGTAATTTCGCCCAAAAAGTTGTTACGCAATTTGTCCCGAGTACGCCGATACCCCATATGGGAGGGTAAACCACTGTTTGGGCGCATGGCTTTTTATTGCAAAAAGGTTTTTGTATCACCATAATTTGAGAGCTATAATTTTTCCATATTTTGGCCCACAGAATCATGTGAGGTTTTGTTTTTTGCGGAACAAGTTGACGTTTTTATTGGTACCATTTTCGGGCACATGACTTTTTTGATTGCTTTTTATTCCGGATTTTGGGAGGCAGAATGATCAAAAACCATCAATTCATGAATTTCTTTTGGGGGCTGCGTTTACACAGTTCCGCATGTGGTAAAATTGATAAAGCAGTTTTATTCTTCGGGTTAGTACGATTACAGCGATACTTCATTCATATCATTTTTTTATGTTTAGGCGCTTTTATACAATAAAAACTATTTTATATGAAAAATAATTATTTTTGCATCGCTTTATTATGACAGCTATAACTTTTTTATTCTTTCACTGATGACGCTGTACGGGGGCTTGTTTTTTTGCGGGACAAGATGACGTTTTCAGCGGTACCACGGTTATTTATATCAGGCTTTTGGATCGCGTGTTATTTCACTTTTTGTTCAGCGGTAAGATGATAAAGCATTGGTTTTTTTTGCCTTGTTTTTTTTATGGTGTTCACTAAAGGAGTTAACTAATGGGACAGTTTTATAGGGCGGATCGTTTCAAATATGTGTACTTTTATTATTTAGATTTTTATTCACTAAAATATTTATTTATTGATATAATAAATATAGATTTTTTATTATTATTTTTTAAAATATTTTTACAATCATTATATTTTTTTTATTTAATTCTTATTTTTACACATTGTCCCACTATGGGACACTCATTTTCTGCAGGCTGATCGCTTCTATAGCGTGCAGATGAATGCCGCGGGGGTCTCCGATTCAAAAGCAGAAGGGCTGTCAGCCCCTCTGCAGCCGCCGGAACGCTGCGATCATCTTTGATTGCAGTGTGCCGGGGGTTAAAGTGCCTGGAGTGGTCCGTGACCACTTCTGGCACTTATTGCTAGGTGTCAGCTGTGAGAATCAGCTGACACCTGGCACTGATCGGTGATGACGTACTATCCCGTTCATGGTCATATGGGCCCAGGGCACATGGACGGAAAAGTACGTCCAATGTCAGAAAGGGGTTAAAAAAGAGCTGCATACCTCAGAACTCTACAAGAGTGACTGTGTATTTCATACAGCTTCCTCAGCAACTAGACCACTCTGAATAATATTGCTTTTCCTTCAGACTGAAAATCTCATAGGTGTTGCTGTTATCTGTCCCAGTTCCAGCGACAAGTTTCCCTCATTTATGCTTTGGCCAGCTCCCTCTGTGCAATTCCCCCCTGGGTTATTATGGTAAACTGGCAAACACGCTTGACATTATCACTGAAGGTGTTTAAAGGTCTGCTCAGGAAGCCACATGCTATTTGACTGTTCAGGAAATATAGTTTTCAGCTTCCACAGTATTCAGGCAGAAGTTTGCAGATTGTTGAATATCAGGCAGTGAAGTGGATGATGAGGCAACTACTTCCTTGCTCAGTTCTGTGAATCCTGGTACTACTACACTCTCAAATCTTCTGCTGCAAGTGCTGGTTATTGGATTCATTTCAGCAAATATTAGGCATATACTGTATATCTGCTATTAACCATTTATCTGCTGCAAGTCCCAGATAGTCTTTAAATCTACTGTTCCTGTGTGCTCCTGCACATCTGTATCTACACACCTGGTTTCATTTCCATTTATTACTTGTCCCTCCTGCTGTTCTGGTCTGTGCTGATCACATGCATCAAAACTAGAGTTGAGCGATACTTTCCGATATCCAAAAGTATCGGATCGGAATGGTATCGCCGATACACACAAAATATCGGCGATACCCGATACCGATACCGGAAATCCAATGTAAGTCTATGGGAACAAAATATCGGAATTAAAAAAAAACCCATTCTTGCCTTGTTGGATAATTGTACATGAAGGAAAACAACAAAGAGTAATGTAGAATGTATTGGGGGAGGTTGAGGAGACATTAAAGGCATAGATGTTTAACCCAATCCAATGGAATAGCATTAATATATATATTTTTTTAAATACGTTCGGATTGACGAAGAAATTGACAATGTTGTTAACCTTTTTTCTATTATGGCAAATATGTATGTTTCAAAACTTCCATGCTCTTCACCTTTTTAACTTTTGCCACAATTTCTCCTTCATAATCTTCAGCAGCATCATCTTTGTCATCAAATTATTCTTCATCTTCACCTTCTTTATCTTCTTCTTAAACTTCTTGCTATTCATCTTTTTGTTAACATTCCTCAGATTGTTCTTATTAAACTATTATTCTTCTTCATATTAACCCATAAAGTGTAAAGTATAACCTCTTTCTATGAATTTAATTTCCCTGAATTTAATTTCCATTTAATTTCATTTAATTTCTTAAATAATTCAGGGATGAGAAGAGAACAGGGTGGAGGCAGCAGGACTTTTTGCCGTACACACAGCAAGGGAACAGCTGACATTAGTGAACCCCAGTAACACAGGAGCAAGTGTTGACTGTGCTAACAGAACTTCCGAGCAACAACTGGCGGTGTTGGAGCCCAGGGTCAAGGAGGGTGTAGGCAGAGGCCTAATATGAGATGTTTGAAGTTAAATTTGGAGTTAGCAGCAAAAATTTTTGCCAGACACCCAGCAGGGGAAAGCAGGCGTTACTGAACCCCACAAACACATCAGCGATTGTTTTGATCTGTGCATCCAACACTTCTGATCAGCAACTGGCGTTGTTGAAGCCCAGGGTCAAGAAGGGTTTTAAATTTAAATATTGAGTTATTGCCTTGTTACGTGGCCATTGCAAATGTATGTACTTCAAACTATAAAAAATGAAGTTTTACTAGGACAATAAAATGATGAATTTCAATTCCAAGAATAAAAATAAACACCCTTAAAATATAAACGCATATAAGCACATGGCAACAAGAAATGGAACAACAAACCACCCAAAATTATTTTTACAAAATATAGTGATGTAAATTTATGAATAAAAGTCCATTTTTGTATTTAGGAATGATGCGTAAGGAACGCTATGTTAAACCATAACATAGTGAAGACAATGGATTTTGTAATAGTCACTCATCATCATCATTACAAGAAATCTGTGACAGTCACACAGATTTCAATTATTTCACTCACGAAAATTGTTATTTCGGACAGCATTTATTACATGTCCAGCATGGACTCATCAAAGTGATGAGATGACGCACTAATGTACGATAAAAAAAAAAAAAAAATTTATAAAAAAAAACATTGTCACAATTTAAGTGGGTGCCTGCAAGTGGAGGTGAAACAAAGGCTACGGATAGCAAAGGTATATACTATGTCTGTTGTAGACAGTGGGCAGCCTCTGATGGGTAATGTCGATGTTATACTGTACGTCAATAAAGGCTGCGGCTGCAATCATGCATTTTTGGCTTGTAGAATGTTGAAGAGGGTAAAAGCATGTCTGGTTGCGCAAGGCTTTATCCTGTAACAATACCTTCCTTGTGTGACGGGTATGGTAGCGTGTGTCTATTATATGAGTGTCTGTAAAATGTGACTTTACGCAGCCTTATTCTGCCCTAGGGACGCAAAAAATAAGACAGCAGTAATCATTTACTGTATAAAACTCCACCTATGAGCAACAAAACAAGCACGTTCCCTCTTCTGGTTCCTGCGCTGACATGTGAAAAGGGAGTTTGGAGACGCTCCTGAATTTCTCCCAGGTGTCCAAGCATATCGGGCCGATAGGAGAGCATTAAAACCACCCCCGGTCGTGACTTAAATACGGTGAATCGAACCAGTGAAGAACTGTAGGTTGATGCGAACGAATGTGCGATCACATGACACACGTTTATAACCCTTGCTAGACACGAATAACTTTGTAGAATTTTGGAGACACCTGAACCCAGATGGCAGTGAATATTCCTTCTATTCGGCGCCACATGACTCTTGGTCCAGAAGAGATAATATATTGCTATCACAGGAGCTAGTAAGGGGAGTGGAAGAGGCAGATGTGCACAACGTAGCTATATCTGACCACGCGCCCGTATCAGTGACCCTGCCAGATATGGTTCAGATGGGGCCAGACCAAACTTGGCGCTTCCCTACCTATTTGTTAATGGATGAGAAGTTTCGACATCAGGTGAAGCAATGGTGTTTGGAATATGTAAGTGATAATGGAGATAGTAGGGATAGGCCGGAACTTTTATGGGCAGCAGGGAAGGCATTAATGCGCATGAAACTAATAGGTTATCAGACAACGCTAAAAAAGAAGATAGCGACAAACTACTCGCAGGCTAGCAGGATATTACACGATAGCTACACGGCAAACAAGACAACTTCATCAACACAGGATAAAAATAGATGTAAGCAGGCTAAGGCTGACTTACACGTATGGGTATATCGACGCGAGAGAAGCAGTAATATGAATTATAGAGCCGATGCATATCGTTATGGTAGCAAATCAGGGAGACTATTAGCACGACTAGCGAAAGGAAATCACATTCGTCATCAACATATTACTGCGTTAACGAATAAACATGGGATCATGAACACAGACCCTCGAAGCATAATCACGATTCTACAAGAATACTACTCAGACTTATATAAGGTGGAACATACGGATAGTGCGGAGGGTCAGACCTTTCTAGATGGAATACGGTTACCATCCTTCACAAACTATCAGCTTCTCCTTTTAAAAAAACCAATTGAGGTGACGGAAGTGACAGCGGCGATAAGTCACTTTAAATCCGGGAAAGCTCCAGGACCTGACGGGTTTACAGCCAAATTATTAAAATTATTGAGTGAGGATATCCCGTCCACATTGGTAGGCACCTTCAATCATATATTGGAGACAGGAGGGTTGCCCATCCATTCAAACATGGCACACATGAAGGTGCTACTAAAACCCAACAAACCTTCACATCTGGCTGGATCCTATCGTCCATTCTCACTCATTGACCAGGATATCAAGCTTTTGTCCAGGATCATGGCAGATCGTTTGAGTAGCATTCTTCCTACGCTGATAGGGCCATCACAAGTGGCCTTTGTTAGACCAAGATCGCCCATGAATAACATTAGGAAAGTAATAGCAGTTGTAGATAAATATCGTTGTCTGACAACATCGAGTCCTGTCATGCTATCCTTAGATGGCGATAAGGCATTTGATAGGGTGAGCTGAAGTTGGTTGCCAATGGTCCTGGACAAAATTGCCATGAGAGGCACGTTTATGACTTTCCAATCAGGTGTCTACGCCAACCCACAGGCACAAATACACAACACAGGTCACCTTTCGGCTACTTTCACAATACAGAGGGGAACTCCTCAGGGATGTCCATTATCACCTTTGCCCTTTGATATAGCCCTTGAGCCATTAGTTACACACGTGGAGGATAACACAGTATATGACGGTATAAAGGTAGGGGGTCGGCAGATCAAACTCACATTGTTTGCAGACAATATACTCATTTATATGGCACATGCCCAAGACCATCTCAAAGGGCTATTAGACTGGATAAAAATTTTTTAACTAATTCTGTGGTTTCGCTTCAAAGACTACAAGAGTGAAATTTTTCAATTGTTAAAGCCTAATCCTCGTGAGCTTTGGTGTGCTTACTGATGGGGGACAGAAGTAATTAAAACATTTATTTATAACATATCTGTGAATCAAAATAGGACGAGATTCTAGTTCTCAATACAAACTTAACTATGAACCCTAATTGGACAAGGTTGTACGTCAATTGGAGCGGTGGCATGATTTGCCCCTGTCTCTTCTGGGCCGTTGTCACCTTCTTAAGATGATTATTTTTGGAAGGCTATTATACCCGCTTCAGACTATTCCAATCCTGTTACGTAAAGATGATGTTTCACGGATAAAAAAAGCATTGACCAGATTCATCTTGAGGGGAAAACGGCCCAGAATAGCAATACGAAAAATTATGCATGCAGTAAAAGATGGGGGCCTGGCCATGCCAAACGTTAGGAGTTATAACTTTTCGTGCTTGATCAGAGTGGGGAGAGATTGGTTTAAGGGGACTTAGTCCTACTCAGATGTATTGCTGGAAT
The DNA here is from genome assembly GCA_033576555.1 of Oophaga sylvatica. Taxonomy (NCBI): domain Eukaryota; kingdom Metazoa; phylum Chordata; class Amphibia; order Anura; family Dendrobatidae; genus Oophaga; species Oophaga sylvatica. Next base: position 788,139,281 of record JARQOD010000001.1, on the reverse strand, counting down.
CTGGACTGACAGAGGGTTGTATTTTGGCCTCATGTGTTGACACTGTGATTTGTAAACTCCCGGTCATAGTGATCAGCGCTACTACGCGATACAGTAATTGCCTGTAAGGCAACCAGACGAGCGCATGGGTTGTCTTCTCAGTTATCTAAACACATGCCTTTATGGGCTCACCCAGAATTCCCAGTGGGAGTGACAGACCGCGTTTTTGAGACGTGGCATACTAAAGGTATACATACAGTATTCCATCTCATGCACCTAAAAGAGTGTAGGTGGCTGACATCCAAGGAGATTATGGAAAAATTCAATTAGCCCCCTTCTCACTTTATTGAAACTCTACAAGTGCATTATTTCTACAGAAATCGCCTGCGTAATATTATAGAAGAGGTGGTAGACAATTGATTTGACAAGATGGGAGATATATTTCTTCAACCAGACTGAAGTATGCGCATGATTTTCCATGATTACTACGACCTGTGATGAGGTCATAGTCACGTGATCTGGTCAGCTGATGTGTATGTCACCTGATGGTGTTTTGTAGGCCTATAAAACAAGGAGCTGTTGTAGTTGTTGTGTGGAAGGAAGGAGTTTGGCTGGAGTAAGCCTGGAACATTGTTTTGTTACTGTGTGGCAGTGTGCACCAGGAAGCGAGTAACAGACCACCCGGAATGTGACCTGGCGGTCTCAGCTGACCTGCAGCCGCTTAGTTAAGCCCGTCACAAGCAAGGGTGAGTCTGTGACCAGTGGTTCTCCAAACTGGAGGGATTTATGTTGTGTTTTCATTTTGTTATATGGACTTTTTGTTGAACTCATGATTAAAATCACTGAACTTTGAAATAATAGGCTGTGTGTTTGCCTCATTACTGCGGCCCAGCCCTGCCTACCACAGCGGTTCCCTACAATTGGTGGAGAATGCGGGCAACGCAGTGAGGTCAGGCTGTTTTTCATGCATGACAGTAAATGTCCTGGTTTTAGAAAGTGCACCAAAACCGGCTGGATAACTGTCCGAAGATGGAGAACAAAGTAAAAATGCTAGTGGAGGCCATGCGACAGCAACAGCAGGCTACACAGCAGCAACAGCAGGCTATGCAGCAGCAGGCTATACAACAGCAGGCTATGTAGCGGCAGCAGGCTATACAGCAGCAGGCTATGTAGCAGCAGATATTTAATAGACAGCAACAGGAAACCAATAGTTTACTGATGCAGCACATCACAGCGCCGCAGACAGTAAGAGCTGCCCGGGGATGCCATGATGTCCGGAAAGCGGTGCGTAGAGCGATCCGAAAGATGGAGCAATCAGATGACGTTGAGGTGTAGCTGGAGATGTTTGAAGGCGTGGCTAAAAGGGAGAGACTGCCTCGGGACCAGTGGGCCGAGATCGTGGCTCCGTTTTTGACTTCAGGACCCGCTAAAGCCTATAGGGACCTACCCCCCCAGCAACAGGAGGACTATGATAGCGTGAATGGTGAGATACTTGCACGTCTTGGGGTAAATGTTTTTTTCCTGGCCCAGCGTGTACAACAATGGAAGTTTTCCCCTTCCGAGCCAGCTCGGTCCCAGTATTATGACTTGATACACCTGATAGAAAAGTGCTTTCAGCCTGAGGTGTTGTCACCCCGCTATATGCTGGATCGTATAGTGACTGATAAATTCGGGCGAACTTTGCCCCACACCCTTCAAACATGGGTTGGACAGGCAGCCCCTACTGATGGTCTCCAAATGGTAGACCTCATTGAAAGATATGGGCCTACCAAGGAGATACAGGGAGAGACTACCTGGAAGCTACCAATTAAATTCACCAAACCATCACCCACAGCTCGGCGAGCAGAGACTCTGAGGGCCGCCCAGGAAGGGTCGGGGAACGAAAGGGGCCCCATAATCTGTTGGCGGTGCCAAGAACCATGACATGTGAGAGCTGATTGCCCCCACCTGACTGAGCCCATGGACAACAACTTTGGCTACTATCAGTCTCACTATGCATAACACATGTGTGCAGTGGTCAGTATTACCTTTGCCTTCGGTGGAGGAGGAAAACACCTCTCCTATAGAAGTGTTATTTGGGGAGATGGAAGATTTGCCACCGGGGACAGAATTGTAATACTTAAATGTGTCAGGTGACAATTTTGGTACGGCGCAACTCCGTGACCCTACGTTGAGTCTATTTGTTGGGGATAACATTTTGTTTTGTAACTGATCATTCCCCTGTGACTGGCAGTGTTGTAGCCCAGGGAGTAGAGTTCAGGTGGTAGAAAGATGAACATAACAGGAGACATGGAAAACGTTGGCAAACAGTTATTTAATCTGAAAACGGGCAGGCAAATTCAGGTGAGATCCATGCCTTGTTCATTTTCAGAAAAGTAAGCCGGTCTACATTCTCTGAGGATAGTCGCATGCGACGGTCTGTTAGTACACCACCTGCAGCACTAAAGACGCGCTCAGATAATACACTGGCAGCAGGGCAAGCCAGCACCTCCAATGCATACTGGCTAAGCTCTGGCCATGTATCCAGCTTAGAGACCCAAAACTTGAAAGGGGAAGAGCCATCTGGGAGTACACTGAGAGGGAAAGACATCTAGTCTGTCACCATCTTACGTAAACGTTGCCTCATGGTGAGTGGAGTCGTCTCGGATGGTGTAGACATTGGTGGCGCTGATACAAAACTTCGCCACATTTGTAACATACTGCTCTTGCCCTGTGCAGAGGCGCTGCTTGTGCTCCCTCTTGTTGCAGAGGTGTCTCCACTGCCTCGACGCACAGAGATTCTTTGTAAAGCAGTAGCAGCAGCAGTGCTCTCGGCTGGAATGGAGAATATTATGGATTGCACCAGTCTGTCTTGGTACTCCCGCATTTTACGCTCCCGGTTCAACGGTATGATGAGGCTTTGTAAGTTGTCCCGGTAGCGAGGGTCTAGGAGGGTGTACACCCAATAATCTGATGTGGTGAGAATGTGGGCGATGCGGCGGTCGTTTCTCAGGCACTGCAGCATGAAATCAACCATGTGCTGCAGACTCCCAACTGCCCAACAAACGCTGTCCTCTGGAAGAGGCGTCATCTCTGCCTGCTCTGCATCGCCCCACCCTCGCTCTACATACTGACTAGAGCGTTGTGTACCTCCCTCTGTAGGGATTTCTTCCTCCTCCATTGACTCCTCCTCATCCTCCTCACAAAGTGAGCCCTGCCCAGCCCTTTGTGAGGAACCAAGTTACGCTGACTGTCCAGAAGGTGAGTGAATTTGTGACTCCTCATCCTCCACCTCTTCCAAAACCTCATCCTTTAGTGCTTGCAGTGATTTTTGAAGCAGGCAGATAAGGGGGACAGTCATGCTGACTAGTGCATCATCTGCACTCGCCATCCGCGTTGAGTCATCAAACGCACGCAAAACGTGGCAGATGTCCTTCATAGAGGCCCACTCAGTAGTGGTGAAGTGTGAACGGCGCAAATTGCGAGTTGATTGCGCCTGATGCAGCTGATACTCCATTACTGCTGGCTGTTGCTCACACAACCGCTCCAACATATGTAAGGTGGAATTCCACCTGGTGGGTACGTCACATATGATGCGATGTTCAGGAAGGCGAAATCTGCGTTGCAGAGCAGCAATGCGCGATCTGGCTATGCTGGAACGTCGCAAGTGAGCGCACTCTAGGCGGACCTTCTGCAGCAGTTCAGCAAGATCCGGATACTCCCTCAAAAAACTCTGCACGACCAAGTTGAGCACATGTGCCAGACATGGTATGTGAGTGAGGTTGTCAAGGCCCAGAGCTGCCACCAGATTTCGGCCATTGTCACACACTACCAAGCCTGGCTGGAGATTCGCTGGCAAAAACCACACGTCGCTCTCCTGCTTGATGGCATTCCAGACCTCCTGCGCTGTGTGGCTTCGATTCCCCATGGAAATTAATTTCAGGACGGCCTGTTGACGTTTGGCCACGGCTGTGCTCATATCGGTCGCAAGAGGTAAGCGTTCACGGGTCCATGTGGAGGTAGACCGTGACGGCTCCTGCAGCGATGATTCTGAGGAACTGGAGTAGGAGGAGGAGTCAATGTGTACAGACTGGATTCCTGCAATCCTTGGAGTTGGCAGAACACGTACAGCGCCACTCGCAAGATCTGTACCCGGCTCCACAACATTGATCCAATGGGCAGTGAGGGAAAGGTATCGTCCCTGGCCATGGGTACTGGTCCACGCATCGGTGGTCAGGTGGACCTTGCTACAGACGGCGTTTAGTAGCGCATGTTTAATGTTTCCCTCGACATGTTTTTGCAGAGCAGGGACAGCTTGCCTGCTGAAATAAAATCGGCTTGGCACATTGTATTGTGGGACTGCCAATGCCATTAAGTTACGGAAACTGTCAGTCTCCACCAGCCTGAATGACAGCATTTCAAGGGACAGGAGTTTTGCAATGCCAGCATTCAGAGCCTGTGCTCGTGGATGGTTTGCAGAGTATGGCCGTCTTTTATCCCATGCCTGTGGTACCGATGGCTGTTTTGTGGCCTGGGAGTGTGAAGATGACAGGGAACTTGCTGCTGTGGGTGGAATAACACTTTGTCTCTGGACAACAGTGACCGAGGTTCTTCCATGGCGATCCTGTGAGGAAGCAGAACCAGCTGTGTGTGAGCTGGAGGTAGAGGCTCCAACACGACCTGAAGATGTAGGTGCTGCTGTAGGTTGGCCTACATCTCCAGTGTGTCTTTGTAACTCAACTACGTGCTTTGTCCGCACATGTTTCCACATATTTGTGGTATTGAGGTTACTGCAATTTTTACCTCTTTTTACTTTTTGCTTACACAGCTTGCATTTAACATAGCAAATATCATCTGCAAGTCTGTCAAAAAAGGACCACGCAGTGCAAGTCCTGGGAGCGCCCATTTTGACTTTTGGAAGAGAACTGCTCCCAACAGGTGCCAAACTGGAGGCTAGAGGCAACCGAGTCTGCAGCCTACCTCTCCCTCCTGTTTGTACCGTTGGGACAATCTCATCCTCAGAGCTGCTCCCACCACCTTCCTGTCCCTCACGCCATGTTGGGTCTTGGACCTCATCATCTCCACTACCCTCTTCCAACACCTGCTGCTGTTGGGTGGTCTGGCCAGCACCATGCTCAACAGAAACTGGCACCTGAGTCTCATCATCATCAGATGCGTTCTGCGGTGTGCTGACCATCGGCACTGGCTCACCCGCCTCTTCTGATTCAGAGAGACACAGCTGTTGCGCATCACTGCATACTCCCTCTTCTTCACATTCCAGAATGCTGCTTGGCTGGGCCCCTGTTTGCAAGCCAACAGATTCTGAGAACAGAAGCAGAGACTCAGCTGGCTCCAGTTCAGAACTCTCTGACTGCCTGGGCAATTTGACAGGCGGTGAACAGACAGATGGTTGCTCAACAGTGTTGTGGTCCTGAGAGGAGGTGGAAGCAATTGAAGTCGATGCATTGGCTGCCATCCAACCAACAATGGCTTCAATTTGTTCTTCCCGCAGCAGGGTGGTACGCCGAGCTCCTACAAAACTGCACATAAAGGAACGCTCACGGGGAAAACTGGTGGATGCTGTGTCACTGGGGGCGGCAGCAGCCACAGAATCCCCACGTCCTCTCCCTGCTGAAACTCCACGGCCACGACCACGTGCCTTACTCCCTGCCTTCTTCATCTTGGTAGATTGATAAAGAAAGTCAGAAAAGTTAAAAGGCCTAAGTGTTGTTATTCCGCAGAGACTGCAGTGAACACTGCAGACAACTGTTCACTAGCTGTGAAAGGCCCCTTTGTGTACTTCTATAGTGTTTGCAACCAATGTATTGTATACGGATGGAAGCGCGTCACACTAATAGATTTGAGTTATTTGAAATAGAATGGAGCAGCAACAATTCTAGAAAAATCACAAGGATGAGGCAGTGACACACGTTCAGCAGACTATAACCAGCAGTGGTTTAAGAACTAATAACCTCCGAGATACACTGGTACATAGCTACCACAAAGAGAATAAGAATCAGATTAACTTTGGCTCCAGGAGCCCCAAATGGGGATTCTTTCCATGTGGAACATGCATCTCATGCCCCAATATGATTCGAGCTACATCATTCACATCAAGTGATAATAAAAAAATCTTCCAAATTACCCAACATATCACATGTGACTCTATTGGGGTAGTGTACTATGCATCATGCCCGTGCATGAAAGTATATGTGGGCATGACATCTAGGCCCCTCAAAGTTCGAGTGAGGGAGCATTATAGGGATATAAAAAATGCTAGTGAAATTGATGATATCACCACATTAAAACCGATACCTAGGCATTTTAAGAGTTTTCATGACTCTAACCCTAAATTATTTTGTGTCATGGGCATTGATAAAATATGGGTGGACCATAGAGGAGGAGATTGGAGAAAAAAGCTGGCCCAAGTGGAAACACAATGGATCCACAAAATCAGCTCAATGGTTCCGGCCGGATTGAATGAGGTTCTGAGTTTTGCCCCCTTTCTTTAATTTGTTCCAATTTTTAATTTGTATTTTAAGAGTTCAGCATATCTCATGTATGCCTCTTTCAGTTTATATTTAGAGCACACGTATAAGATTGTAGATGCCAGTCTATATGGGATCGTAATGAAACAATTTGAAGGATGAAAATTATCAAGACTACAGAAGGGATGATCCATCTTTTATAGCCTCATCATGCATCATGAATGAAGATTGTCTATCATCATCTTTATCACCATATCTTACCAAGTGTTGAAAAAACAAAGCACGTATTACCAAGATCCAAGAGGAGGTGACCTATTCCCCAAAGTTTACCATCCAACAATGAAGATCTTATCACACTTATGTACTATGTAGAAATATGGTTATCTTTAATACACTGTTAGCAATAATGCATGGGAGCCCTTCCTTCAGTATGTACTTCCATCTTATATTATATGTATATATCACTTCTAGGGTGTGTTCATGGTGAAACAATATTCAGACCTTTTTATCCTTTAGACTATACTTAGCAATCAGTTAATAACTTAGCAACTGTGTATATTGTTTGGTGGGTTGGTATGTCTTTTTCGTGTACAGCTCATACTGGTGGGTGGGTATGTTATAAATTAATCATATATGTGCCAATATAAGCTCAAATTATAGGTGGCGCTAAGGCACAACTCCCAGCAATGCACCATTGAGACGTATTCCTCAGTGTGATCTAGTACTGCCTCCCCTGTCTTGACGTCAGACAGGGGTGTGGCTTTACAGCTGAGGACAAACCAATCATGATGCAGAGCGTTACTATGTGACGCGTCCGTTCTTACCCAGCTGTGGGCTCCCTTCCTCTGACATGTCGGAGGAGGGAGTCACAGTGCGGGCGACGGACGCGCACCTTGTGACGTCACACGCTGGCAGATGATTACCTGCCCACATGCAGCAAGTCTTCCGGCAATTATAGAGGTATATATAGGGGGTATCTTGACCAGTAGACCATGTGACTATATTTCCCAGGACGAAGCTAACGCGAAACGCGCGTCGGGACACGGGACACTGCTGTCATTTCCCTAAGGTCGTATATGTTTCTTTTGGCTGTTTTTCTTTATTGTGCACACCATTGGATATCATAGCCTGGCTGTTTTAAGCACCATTAACAACCCGGTAGGAACTTTTAGACAGTTCCTATTGCTGTTCAGTGTCTTCATTACTTACTGTAGCATTGCCCCTTTGCACTTATAGCGTTTGGGAGGCACTATATTATTATGCTTATGAGGACATTTTCGCAGTAATTGTTTTTGATGTACTACCAGTAATATTGCACTATGACACATTGTCTTTCTAACCTATTGGAGTCAGTCATACAGCCATGAAAGTAATATGAGATCATTATTTATGCATATACTGACCCAGGGAAATTATTGGATGCACATCTCATGTTTAATGTTTTTTTTAAAAAGTGTTTTCAATAAAGTGTTATTTTGATTATTGGCATAATGCTTCCAGCTCTTCTCTGATATATTTACATTATGGGGAGCGCCATTTTCCCTAGGCTCAAATTTCTAGGATATTTTGTGATTGTATTTCTGTACTTTGTTACAGTGAGTGGGGCCTACATGGACATTAAAGCCAGAGATCATACCTGGCTCAATTGCATTGATACTGTTTTTAATGGAGATGCAGCATCCAATAGTTCGGCAGATAGTGGGCAAAAATCAGACCTCAAAAGCTCCATGCGGAATTTACTTAAAAAGAGGACCAGAATGTGGTGGACAAAAGCATCCTTAGAGAACTATCTAGCCAAAAATCTAATTCCAAGAGGATTAAGAGTAAAAATTATGCCCTCCTACCCAGTGGAGGATCCCACCTTTAAATCTAGGTGGGAAGAAGCATGCAATGTATGCTCTAGATCCCTTATTGAATTATTAATTGGCAATAACAAAAAGAGTATGGACAAATTGGACCAAGATATAGACTCTACAAAGGCCAAACTGCTTGAAAAATTCTCAGGATTGGAGGCGGATGCCTTCTATAAAGAAATGGATGCTCAACTTAATATCTGGGAAAAAGAAGTTAAGGAAACAAAAACAAAAAAATTTCAGAGGGATCTGACAGATTACAAAAATGGAACAGTTTACAGATGGCAAACAAACATTAGAGAAGGAAGTAACAGCATAAGATCATCTTCGGTATCTTCTGTCTCCTCACGGGAGGATGAATATCACAATAGCAACCGAATGTACAATCTAAGACGTAATGTTAGGAGGAGACACAATGACTATTATAAAAGAAAAGATAGAGGAGCGGATACTTCTATGTCCTCTAAACTACAGGTAATTAATTTATCTGACCTAACATTAACTCAACATCAGAGGGAAGTTCTTAGTCTAGGATTATCATTCTCACCTACGGCCGCATTTAACTCTTTTTCAGCACTAACTGACCTGCATTTGTTTGCACGTAAACTGATACTTAAAAAATTACATGACAAAAAAGAAAATCATGAGGAGTGGAGTACCAGGGAACTTGAAGCCATTTCTGATTTGGGAGAGTTATATGAGGAGGGTGCAACGTCTGATTACAGGGGTAAGTTTAAACCACCTATCCCTAAAAAATTCCCACCTCTCTATATCTCCCCTAATGTGGAGTTATTTGTCAAACTAGTATCAGAAGAGCTTGAAAAAATTCCCCCCTTTGTCACACATGGCAATTTATCTTTTGCCCATAGGCAAGCAATCACTCAATTACAAAACCTCAAAGAGATAGTAATAAAGCCTGCTGACAAAGGGGGGAATGTGGTAGTCTGGCCTGTCAAAGCATATGAAAAGAAGCCCATAGACAATTGAGAGACAACACATGTTATAGTAAGATGACCTTCAACCCTACCACCAAATATCAGAATGAAATTCACGAGATCCTTGAAAAAGCATTTAGGGAAGGGACAATCACTAAAGAATTGAGAGATAATCTGGTACCCAAATACCCTAAGGTGTCCTGCATTTACTTTGTACCGAAAATACACAAGAATAGGACAACACCTCCGGGACGCCCCATTGTTTCGGGAAACGGGAGCCTGTGTGAGATAATTTCAAAATATTTGGACTTCTATTTAAAACCTATAGTTGTAGATCTCCCTTCTTATGTTAGAGACACATCAGATGTCCTCAAAAAAATTGAAGGAATTCCCATGGATTCCGACATGTGGCTTGTTAGTTTTGACGTTGAATCGTTGTATACCTGCATACAACATAGGGACGGCATAAAGGCGGTTAAGATGTATCTCACGATGTCCGATCTGGATGCTGGTCTGGTTGAATTATTGCTAATTCTATTAAAATTCACATTGGAACATAATTATTTCCTATTTGGGGAAACATTTTATCTCCAGAAACAGGGTACGGCTATGGGGGCGGCCTTTGCCCCCTCATATGCCAACCTGTTTCTGGGGATGTGGGAGAGAGGAATTTTCCTCACTAATCCCATAGTCTACATCGAGAGGGTCCTGCTCTGGGTCCGTTACATAGATGATATTTTAATGATATGGCAGGGTACGGAGCAGGACCTTCTTGATTTCTTAGGCATATTAAACGCTAATTCTCTCAACATCAGGTTGACATGCAAGTACAGCCAGACCAGCATTGACTTCTTGGACATCATGATATCTAAGGGTGAGAATGGCTTTTTACAGACTGACATACATCGCAGAGAAACCTCAGTTAATTCTATCCTACATGCCACATCCTCTCACCCCAAATCATTGATAGATAGTATCCCTACAGGCCAATACCTTAGAGCCAGACGTGTGTGCTCTAATGAAGACAACTTTGACAGACAGGTGGATGATTTAACCTCAAGATTCACAGCGAGAGGATACTCTAACAGAAGTATCAAAAGAGGCATACGCAGGGCCAAGTCTGCAAAGCGCAATGATCTCTTAACCCCAAAACAACGTAATGTCAATACGAATCAACAAAAAGTAAGATTCATTTCTACTTATAATGACAAATGGAGGGAGGTAAAAATTGCTTTGGAGAAATACTGGCCACTTCTTGTGACAGATAAGACTCTGAAAAAATATGTTCCAATTATCCATCCATCACATATAGGAGATCCAATAACCTCCGAGATACACTGGTACATAGCTACCACAAAGAGAATAAGAATCAGATTAACTTTGGCTCCAGGAGCCCCAAATGGGGATCTTTCCATGTGGAACATGCATCTCATGCCCCAATATGATTCGAGCTACATCATTCACATCAAGTGATAATAAAAAAATCTTCCAAATTACCCAACATATCACATGTGACTCTATTGGGGTAGTGTACTATGCATCATGCCCGTGCATGAAAGTATATGTGGGCATGACATCTAGGCCCCTCAAAGTTCGAGTGAGGGAGCATTATAGGGATATAAAAAATGCTAGTGAAATTGATGATATCACCACATTAAAACCGATACCTAGGTATTTTAAGAGTTTTCATGACTCTAACCCTAAATTATTTTGTGTCATGGGCATTGATAAAATATGGGTGGACCATAGAGGAGGAGATTGGAGAAAAAAGCTGGCCCAAGTGGAAACACAATGGATCCACAAAATCGGCTCAATGGTTCCGGCCGGATTGAATGAGGTTCTGAGTTTTGCCCCCTTTCTTTAATTTGTTCCAATTTTTAATTTGTATTTTAAGAGTTCAGCATATCTCATGTATGCCTCTTTCAGTTTATATTTAGAGCACACGTATAAGATTGTAGATGCCAGTCTATATGGGATCGTAATGAAACAATTTGAAGGATGAAAATTATCAAGACTACAGAAGGGATGATCCATCTTTTATAGCCTCATCATGCATCATGAATGAAGATTGTCTATCATCATCTTTATCACCATATCTTACCAAGTGTTGAAAAAACAAAGCACGTATTACCAAGATCCAAGAGGAGGTGACCTATTCCCCAAAGTTTACCATCCAACAATGAAGATCTTATCACACTTATGTACTATGTAGAAATATGGTTATCTTTAATACACTGTTAGCAATAATGCATGGGAGCCCTTCCTTCAGTATGTACTTCCATCTTATATTATATGTATATATCACTTCTAGGGTGTGTTCAGGGGGAAACAATATTCAGACCTTTTTATCCTTTAGACTATACTTAGCAATCAGTTAATAACTTAGCAACTGTGTATATTGTTTGGTGGGTTGGTATGTCTTTTTCGTGTACAGCTCATACTGGTGGGTGGGTATGTTATAAATTAATCATATATGTGCCAATATAAGCTCAAATTATAGGTGGCGCTAAGGCACAACTCCCAGCAATGCACCATTGAGACGTATTCCTCAGTGTGATCTAGTACTGCCTCCCCTGTCTTGACGTCAGACAGGGGTGTGGCTTTACAGCTGAGGACAAACCAATCATGATGCAGAGCGTTACTATGGTGACGCGTCCGTTCTACCCAGCTGCGGGCTCCCTTCCTCTGACATGTCGGAGGAGGGAGTCACAGTGCGGGCGACGGACGCGCACCTTGTGACGTCACACGCTGGCAGATGATTACCTGCCCACATGCAGCAAGTCTTCCGGCAATTATAGAGGTATATATAGGGGGTATCTTGACCAGTAGACCATGTGACTATATTTCCCAGGACGAAGCTAACGCGAAACGCGCGTCGGGACACGGGACACTGCTGTCATTTCCCTAAGGTCGTATATGTTTCTTTTGGCTGTTTTTCTTTATTGTGCACACCATTGGATATCATAGCCTGGCTGTTTTAAGCACCATTAACAACCCGGTAGGAACTTTTAGACAGTTCCTATTGCTGTTCAGTGTCTTCATTACTTACTGTAGCATTGCCCCTTTGCACTTATAGCGTTTGGGAGGCACTATATTATTATGCTTATGAGGACATTTTCGCAGTAATTGTTTTTGATGTACTACCAGTAATATTGCACTATGACACATTGTCTTTCTAACCTATTGGAGTCAGTCATACAGCCATGAAAGTAATATGAGATCATTATTTATGCATATACTGACCCAGGGAAATTATTGGATGCACATCTCATGTTTTAATGGTTTTTTTTAAAAAGTGTTTTCAATAAAGTGTTATTTTGATTATTGGCATAATGCTTCCAGCTCTTCTCTGATATATTTACATTATGGGGAGCGCCATTTTCCCTAGGCTCAAATTTCTAGGATATTTTATAACCAGCAGTGGTTTAAGAACTAACTGGAGCGTGATCTGCACTCAGCAAAAAAAAAATATATCACAGACTAGAGTGACACTGCAGTGCACACAACTGGTCACTATCTGTGAAAGGCTCCTTTGTGGACTTCTATAGTGTTTGCAACCAATGTATTGGATACGGATGGAAGCGCGTCACACTAATAGATTGGAGTTATTTTAAATAGAATGGAGCAGCAACAATTCTAGAAAAATGACAAGGATGAGGCAGTGACACACGTTCAGCAGACTATAGCCAGCAGTGGTTTAAGAACTAACTGGAGCGTGATCTGCACTCAGCAAAAAAAAAATATATCACAGACTAGAGTGAACACTGCAGTGCACACAACTGGTCACTATCTGTGAAAGGCTCCTTTGTGGACTTCTATAGTGTTTGCAACCAATGTATTGGATACGGATGGAAGCGCGTCACACTAATAGATTGGAGTTATTTTAAATAGAATGGAGCAGCAACAATTCTAGAAAAATCACAAGGATGAGGCAGTGACACACGTTCAGCAGACTATAACCAGCAGTGGTTTAAGAACTAACTGGAGCGTGATCTGCACTCAGCAAAAAAATATATATATCACAGACTAGAGTGAACACTGCAGTGCACACAACTGGTCACTATCTGTGAAAGGCTCCTCTGTGTACTTCTATAGTATTTGCAACCAATGTATTGGATACGGATGGAAGCGCGTCACACTAATAGATTGGAGTTATTTTAAATAGAATGGAGCAGCAACAATTCTAGAAAAATCACAAGGATGAGGCAGTGACACACGTTCAGCAGACTATAACCAGCAGTGGTTTAAGAACTAACTGGAGCGTGATCTGCACTCAGCAAAAAATAAATATATCACAGACTAGAGTGAACACTGCAGTGCACACAACTGGTCACTATCTGTGAAAGACTCCTTTGTGGACTTCTATAGTGTTTGCAACCAATGTATTGGATACGGATGGAAGCGCGTCACACTAATAGATTGGAGTTATTTTAAATAGAATGGAGCAGCAACAATTCTAGAAAAATGACAAGGATGAGGCAGTGACACACGTTCAGCAGACTATAACCAGCAGTGGTTTAAGAACTAACTGGAGCGTGATCTGCACTCAGCAAAAATAAATATATCACAGACTAGAGTGAACACTGCAGTGCACACAACTGGTCACTATCTGTGAAAGGCTCCTTTGTGTACTTCTATAGTGTTTGCAACCAATGTATTGGATACGGATGGAAGCGCGTCACACTAATAGATTGGAGTTATTTTAAATAGAATGGAGCAGCAACAATTCTAGAAAAATCACAAGGATGAGGCAGTGACACACGTTCAGCAGACTATAACCAGCAGTGGTTTAAGAACTAACTGGAGCGTGATCTGCACTCAGCAAAAAAAAAATATATCACAGACTAGAGTGAACACTGCAGTGCACACAACTGGTCACTATCTGTGAAAGGCTCCTTTGTGGACTTCTATAGTGTTTGCAACCAATGTATTGGATACGGATGGAAGCACGTCACACTATAATTTCAATTGAATGGAGCTGCAAGAATTACACTAAAGAAAAAGAAAAAAGAGTCTGTGAGTGACACGTTCAGATGCCTACAAACAGCGTTGGATGCAGAGCAAACTGCAGCGTCACCTGCACTCACACACAGACCTTGCAGAGCTGTGAAAACAACACTGCAAGGCTAAAGGAAGCTTTACACAGCGGTTGTTAAACTAGCACAGTACACAAAATCGCAATCTCTAACTGTCCCTCAGAGTCAGCAGAGCAACGTTCTGTCCCTAACTGAATTCACAGCACAGTGACGCTAAAATGGCGGCGGCGCCTTTTATAGTGCATTCTGACATCATTTCAGCATCCAATCACAGCCATGCCATTAGTTAACATGACCGCAGCAGTACAGGATGTGCCCAAACTTCTTAGGATTACTCATTGGCTGACTAAAATCACATTGCCTCTCAAAGAATTATGGGAACTTCCGATTCCGGTATACGATATATGGAAAATATCGGAACTAAGTATCTAAAGTCCGATACAGCGAATATCGGCCGATATTAACTCTAATCAAAACCCATTCTGCTTCCCTATTGCTTCTGGTCCAGGCTGCTGATAAGGACCTATGGTTTAGAGAATCCTCCACACCAGTTGATCACATAACAGTTGCCTATAACAAATGTCTATAGATTAAACTGTGTAAGGATGATGGACAGTGTCGTCGTGTTCCTGCCACTGAAGACACCAATTGTGTCATGTGTATTGTGCAATGTATGTTGTATCTTGTGAATTGTGTTGTAATGTATAATGGACAGTGTGTAGTAATATACAGTGTAGAGCATAGTATAGGGATAGATAGTTGACAGTAGTTTAGATAATGACATTAAGAAAAGTTAGGAGACAGTTAATGTTTGGGACACATCCATAGTGGGAGGGATTATTGTTAGGGAAATGGCTAGTTTCTTGTTAGGTAGTTAGATAAGGTTTGGCGAGTGAAGAGAGCAGAGCTACAAGGAAGGATAACCCTCAGTTCAGAGGAGACTAAGGAGAGATGACTGACAGGATGGAGTGGCCTTGCATGAAGTTTTCTCGGATAGGACACTGAGTCATGAACCCCGAAGCTTGCAAGGCACAAGGTAACGGACTTAAGTGGGGGTGAGTACAACGGGCTAGTGGGGGTTCTGAGTGCAAGGATTTCAGGGCTCCAGTAGTGGGAAAAAATAGGATCCAGAACCAAAGAGCAATTAAGGAGACTTGCTGATCAGGACTGTTGCATTAGAGCTGGGTTGTGGCGGAGCAGAAAGAAACAATGTGCCTCTTTAGCCCTTAGAGGAGAATTGCAGAGGAAGGGCACTGGCTGTGAGAATGCTTTATACTGTGAAGGAAACATGCAAGACTTTGTACTTGCTATCCCTTGTCCATAACCATAATCAAGTTATTGTTCAGTAAAGACTCAGTGTTTGAATGACTGTCTCTTTTATTGAACTGCATGGGCGTGATGCCATAACAGCCCAAGTTCACACACCCAGACAGGGCCCAGACTTTCATAATATGAATGCCTCATCCGCAGCTATCGCACGGCACTACATTTGTCATAGTTGGCAGAATCAAGTCTTGCATCTGAGAGGGCAATGCAGTGCAAAGAAGGTTTGAGTGACGAGGAAAATGGTGACCGTGTAGAGGTCTAAGATGGCGCCGGCATTTGGCAGTCAGTGGTGTGTCACATCGAGATGGACACACCCATCATGGGTGTGTGAGAGAAAAGAAAAAAGCGTGAAGCGGAATCCAGCCCTTCATTAGGCATGCCTACAGAAGGAATGCAGGGAGTGACCGTTGTCGCAGAGCAAGATGGAAAAAGAAGACCCGCCAAGTAAGGTATGACCAGAGGAAGCGGGCAAGGACATTCGAGAAATGGGATGGTGGGTCAGGATGGATTCCACCCAGTGAAAGGCATGGCCATGATGGGCCTCTGGAGGCGGCAGAGACTACGCCATTCGAGGCTAGTAAGTCGGCAAGAAAACAGTATAGAGCTAGGATGGTAGAGTCAAGGGAGGTCATTAAGGATGTGTTGGAAGACATGAAATGATCAGAGCAGGTTGGCTCATCGAAAGTTGGAGCTGGGGCCTGCAGCCTGATACCAGCAGTTGCACGGGGCAACCAAGGCCTGAAGGAAGGACGTGACCTGCACATCCGGGTTTCCTGAGGACCAAGGAGGGAAGAGCCAGAATTCAGCAGCTGGCAAGTGACTTGCGAGGCCTGGGCTGGATGGAAGAGAGGAGAAGAGCCAGAACAGAACAGATATGCTGGTGGGTCCACTAGCCGAGATGTACCAAGGACTGGTTTCCCGGGAAGAGTTCATCAGCTATGACCCACAGCATAAACAGGGGTTCATAGGGGTATTTGGGACCCGCCACAATAACCTTTTCAACCAGAGGGCGTTCAAGACAGAGCATCTACCCTGAAGGCTGCAGGAACTTACAGTCGGTAGAAGGGTTACTTTCCTAAATATGGAAGGACACTATCGATGGTATGCCATTGGTGTGATCCATGAAGTCAGAAAGCAAGACAAGCCCTTATTTCAAAACGAGAGGGTCATAAAGGCGGCCTGAATCAGGGCTACCCCCTCCAGGGCATCAGAAGGTTCATGGGGGCCCCTTTCTCTCACACGAGAACCAATGGTGGTTCAGGTGATGCAAGAGTGTTATGTTAGGTAGCTGAGGAGGACAGGAACAACAGCCGGGCAGCCGAACACCTGAGATGTTGGTAACTAATGGGTTGCAGATTCCTAAACTAACCACACAACTAGAGGTAGTCGTGGAGCGTTCCTACGTTGATCCTAGACGCCTCGTCACAGCCTGAGAGATAGCTTTCATCTTTCTGCCTTTAGGTGTAGTTGTCTGCTCCGGAGCAGATCCCCAAAGAAAATAGGAAGCCCCCAAACATGTAATGGCAGTTAGACAAGAAGAAAGCACGAATACAGACAGAAAATAGAATGAGCAAACGCTGGGGCCACAAGCTGACTAAATAGGATAGGACAGGAGAGATTACTTTCTGCAACCCAGAAAACCCTACAAAAATCCAACAATTCTGATTACAAAAATACTGAGATCACACGATCTCGCCACACACTAAATCAGATCTCAGTGTGAATAAAACCAAGCCGCAGCCACTGAAAAAACAGAAAAAAGAAAATGAACAAATAACAGTGGCTTCAGATAAACTGAGAGGAGCACAAGCCACCCGGAGGGGACCTGGCTGACCTCCACAGAAGTGCAGGGAATAATGCAAAAAGCAAGCACAAAAATAAAAGCAGAAAATATCTTATCTGATAGCAGAAGATGCAGTCAAGACTCAGCAAACTTCCATATGAATCAGGGTCTTGAAGATGCTGAGTTGTACTGTCAGAAAATCCAAAAGTGGGCAGTCCTGACCAAATGGAATGATGATGCTTTGGCAGCCCTTTTTCAGAAGGGGCTGTCAGAGAATATAAAGGATGTTATGGTGGGATGCCCTGCTCCCTCTGGTCTCAATGATTCTATGTCTTTGGCTATTCAAATTGACAGACGTTTGCGTGAGCGCAGAGGTATGCGTGAGATAGTGTTGCCTTGTGAGCCAGCTTCTGAGCCCATGCAGTGTGATAGAGTGACTTTTGGGGCACAGCGTCATGAGTTTCGAAAGCGCAATGGGTTATGTTTCTACTGTAGTGATGCCTCTCATGCTATTTCAGTCTGCCCTAAGTGGGGAAGAAGTTTTGCACGCTCAGTTGTTTTGGGTAGTGTTCAGACTAAATTTCTGTTGACTGTAACCCTGATTTGCTCCCTGTCCACATTTTCTGCTCAGGCTTTTGTTGATTCAGGAGCAGCTATTAACCTGATGGATTTTGACTTTGCCAAACATTGTGGGTTTCCCATGACACCCCTGCGGAAGTCTATTCCCCTACTGGGCATTGATTCTACCCCTTTGGCGGAGAATAAACCCCAGTTTTCTACTCAGGTGATAATGAGGGTTGAACCAGATCATCAGGAGAGTTGCAAATTTCTGGTGCTGTATAATCTGCATGACATTATTGTACTAGGTTTCCCTTGGTTACAGTCTCATAATCCTGTTTTGGATTGGAAATCTGTGTCTGTGACCAGTTGGGGCTGCCAATGTGTTAATGCCGACACTCCTATTTTTTCTGCTTCTCCCAAGTCTCAGGATGTTCCTGACTTTTTGACTGATTTTTTGGATGTATTTAGTAAAAGTAAATCTGCATCTTTGCCCCCTCACAGGAGCTACGATTGCGCTATTGAATTAGTGCCTGGTGGTAAATTTCCTAAAGGTCGCCTTTTTAACTTGTCTGTACCTGAACACGATGCTATGCGATCTTATATCAAGGAGTCATTGGAGAAGGTGTCATATCAGACCATCCTCTTCACCCTTGGGTGCCGGTTTTTTCTTTGTGGCCAAAAAGGATGGCTCATTGAGGCCATGTATTGATTATCGTCTCTTGAATAAGATCACTGTGAAGTATCAATATCCGTTACCCTTGATTTCTGACCTGTTTTCCAGGGTGAAAAGTGCTAGTTGGTTTACCAAGCTTGACCTCAGGGGGGCGTATAACCTTATTCGCATTAAGCACGGGGATGAATGGAAGACGGCGTTTAATACCCCAGAGGGGCATTTTGAGTACCTAGTGATGCCCTTTGGGCTCACTAATGCTCCTTCCGTCTTCCAATCCTTCATGAATGATATTTTCAGGGATTTTGTGGATACATTTCTGATTGTTTATTTGGATGATATCTTGATTTTTTCCAATGACTGGGACTCTCATGTGAAACATGTTCGGATTGTGTTCCAGATTTTGAGAGAGAATGCACTGTATGTGAAGGGATCAAAGTGTCTTTTTGGCGTACAGAAGGTCTCATTTCTGGGATTCATTTTGTCTCCGTCTGTTATTGAAATGGACCCGGTCAAGGTTCAAGCCATCTGTGATTGGGTCCAACCTACTTCATTAAAGGCTCTTCACAGATTTTTGGGTTTTGCCAATTTTTATCGTAAATTTATTGGTAATTTCTCCGTTATTGTTAAACCATTGACTGATTTGACCAAAAAGGGTTCTGATGTGGTGAATTGGCCTCCTGAGGCAGTCTCTGCGTTTCAGGAACTTAAGCAGAGATTCACTTCTGCTCCTGTTCTACGGCAGCCTGATGTTTCTCTGCCATTTCAGGTGGAGGTTGATGCCTCTGAAATTGGGGCTGGTGCTGTTTTGTCCCAAAGAGATCCAGAGACCTCTAAAAGTAACCCTTGTGCCTTTTTCTCTCGAAAATTTTCTCCAACTGAATGTAATTATGACGTGGTAATCGGGAGTTATTGGCCATGAAGTGGGCCTTTGAAGAGTGGAGACATTGGCTGGAAGGAGCCAAACATCAGGTGGTGGTCCTCACGGACCATAAGAATCTGGTTTATCTCGAATCAGCCAAGCGACTTAATCCTAGACAGGCCAGGTGGGCCTTATTTTTCACACGTTTTAATTTTGTGGTTTCTTTTCTTCCTGACACTAAGAATGTTAAGGCGGATGCCCTCTCGAGGAGTTTCTTTGCGGACTCTCCTGAGTTATCTGATCCTACTGTTATTTTGAAAGAGGGTGTAGTTCTTTCTGCCATCTCGCCCAATTTGAGACTGGCCTTGGAAGGGTGTCAGGAGGATAAACCTGAGCGCTGCCCTATTGGGAAATTGTTTGTCCCAGACCAGTGGAAGAAGAGTGTGATGTCTGAGATTCATTGTTCCGCGTTGGCTGGTCATCCCGGGATTTTTGGTACCAGAGACTTGGTGAGTCGGTCCTTTTGGTGGCCTACTTTGTCTCGTGACGTCAGGGAATTTGTGCAGTCCTGTGGGACTTGCTCTCGCTCCAAGCCTTGCTCTCGCTCTAGTGGTTTGTTGATGCCATTGCCTGTGCCCAAGAGGCCATGGACCCATATCTCTATGGATTTTATTTCCGACCTCCCTGTTTCTCAGAGAATGACCGTTATCTGGGTAATCTGTGATAGGTTTTCCAAGATGATACATCTTGTGCCATTACCTAAGTTACCTTCCTCCTCCAAATTGGTACCTTTGTTCCTTCAGCAAGTGGTTCGGTTACATGGCATTCCGGAGAACATTGTGTCTGACAGAGGAGGCCAGTTTGTTTCCAGATTTTGGAGGACATTTTGTTCTAAACTTGGTGTTCAATTATCTTTCTCCTCTGCTTTTCATCCTTAGACCAATGGACAAACCAAGAGAACAAACCAGACCTTGGAGACTTATTTGAGATGTTTTGTGTCTGCTGATCAAGAAAAAAAAATCCTCCTCAGCACCCAGAGTAAAAGAGGGAAAAAATGCAACAGACAGAAAAAAAAAAATCTCTGACAACTCTTTTCTTTCCACACTATTTTTCCCTTCTGTGAGTATCATATAATTTTCAGTTATGGCCGGTGATACTGTTATGTTTTGGTAGCTGAGGAGGACAGGAACAACTGCAGGGCAGCCGAACACCTGAGATGTTGGTAACTCATGGGTTGCAGATTCCTAAACTAACGACACAACTAGAGGTAGCCGTGGAGCGTTCCTACGTTGATCCTAGACGCCTCGTCACAGCCTGAGAGATAACTACACCTAAAGGCAGAAAGATGAAAGCTATCTTCCCCGGAGCAGATCCCCAAAGAAAATAGGAAGCCCCCAAACATATAATGGCGGTTAGACAAGATGAAAATACAAACATAGGCAGAAAATAGACTGAGCAAACGCTGGGGCCACAAGCTGACTAGATAGGATAGGACAGGAGAGATAACTTTCTGCAACCCAGAAAACCCTACAAAAATCCAACAATTCTGATTACAAAAATACTGAGATCACACGATCTCGCCACCCACTAAATCAGATCTCAGTGTGAACAAAACCAAGCCGCAGCCACTGAAAAAAAAGAAAAAAGAAAATGAACAAGTAAAAGTGGCTTCAGATAAACTGAGAGGAGCACAAGCCCTCCGGAGGGGACCTGGCAGACCTCCACAGAAGTGCAGGGAACAATGCAAAAAGCAAGCACAAAAATAAAAGCAGAAAATATCTTATCTGATAGCAGAAGATGCAGGCAAGACTCAGCAAACTTCCAAATGAACTAGGAACCACAATTGAGACAAGAACAATTGATCACCGGCAACCATCATGGGAGGGAACCTCCCTTATATCAGACCAGTCAGTGAACCCAGATTGCCATTCCTCGCTGAAAGGTTCAGTACTGTCTGTAACCACCAGAGGGAGCCTCTGCTCAGAAACCATCTCTAGCACATTCATAACACAAGAGGCGGTGGCTCACTCCTATATGTTGGGAGCTCTATCCGAGACCAGTGTTATCAAGACCTTGTTATCAAGTTATTGTTCAGTAAAGTGTTTGAATGATGGTCTCCTTTATTGATCTGTAGACTCTATGATTCTGGTCAGCCCACATCACCAGCTACACACAGCCTGCAGGGGCGTGATGCCCTCACAGCCCAAGTTCACACACAGCTAGGACCCACACTTTCATGTAGCGCGCCGGGCATAAAGGGAGACGAGTGCCTCACCTACGGATACCAACCCGTGCCTCAGTCTCAACCAATTTAAGAATCTTTCCCATAGTGTATGCGGAAGGTTCTGAATATCACCATCACAACTGTCTGCTTTCTGATTAATCTCTTTAACTGCTTAAAATGCATGCAGCTGTCTTATTTACTTGTTGCTAAATTAAACTAAATAAACTTTTATGGGATTGCTTGCTTGCTTAACACTGCTTTTTTTTTCCTTTGAAAAGCTGAAAAAAAACACTTATGCATAAATTTTACATATGATATTCTCCAACGTACGTGGTGTATATAATTAACTCAGATGCATCCTATTGTACCAAAAGGTGGCGGTAAATGGAGGAACAAGGGCAATGTGACACAGTAAAGATAGTGTTGTGTTGTGATCATCGGCCAGTAAACATGCAATTTTCTCTGTTGTTAGATAGGTGGAGAATAATTACTCAAACACAGATAGCCTGAGCAACAACATATTTCTACAATAGAAGTTCAGTACAGAACAGATAATGAAGGATCATACTTTCCTTAATATACAATAAAGGAAATCAACAGTCATATAGCCCTTCAGGAAATATAGTGATTAACTTGTGTACTGCTGTGACTTTTGTGATGCTAAAGAAGAAGAACACATCTATAAGGGTATGCTCATGTGTTAGATACATTTCTTAAAATGAAAATCTGATCCATGTTTGTAAATAGGGTTATTTCTACATCATGTGTATGCATTTCTATATGCATGACACGTCACTCTCCGCAAAGAGAAATGATACCCCTTGGATACTGGTCAGACGCCTCTCTCACAGCCAAACCAGGTCTCATACTTTACACTAATATATAGAAAAGCGTTGGCACAGCTCTCAATCAGGTGTTTCTGGTGGTGCTCAAGTAAGGTCCCAATCAATATATTGTGTAAATAAACTTTGCACACACCCGGGAATCTTGTGAAAAAAACTGTTTACTCAATTAATAGGTATAGTACATACTATGGTACGACGTTTCGGTCTAATTGACCTTCATCAGGTACTGTAATCAAATGTATATACATGGTAAGAAGACAAAAAGACAAAAATTGAAATAAAGTATATACAATCCACATTATAGGTATATATATCTATATGGTTCAATATCAAATGCATGGAAACCAGAAACAGATATCATCATATGGAGCAGAATGAATTTTGAGAGTGCCTTACTGAGCTGAAGGGACATGTGGGTGAGAGACTGGAGAGTGAACACATACCCATGTGGTGTACTATACGTCCAAATAATGAGTGAAGTATATCCTGAAAAAAGTATATCCTGAAAAAAGAATGCACTTAATTATAGTGTATAGACTGATATCCATGTGATGTGTGGAAATATGAATATAACATACCATAATAGATAGCCTGTATCTGGTAATTCTATAGGAAGCAATAATATGGTATCTATTAGTGAGCTTACAGATGATTCCGGTATATAGCGGTGCATCATGTGTGATAGCATTACCTCATAGAGTCCCACGTGTAGGAGGAGAGGTGAGCGGCTTGGACGCGGTTCCACCGCTTGTCACTGATGCTGTGTTCTGCATAAGGTGCCGTGTTTAAATCAGAGTAGCGGTGAAAGTGTCATGGCCGCTATACCGGAAGTGATTACCCGGAAGTGGCCCGGCGTGCGTTCCATTGACGTCACAGCCTGCGTTCCAGGAGCTAGGGAAAGGGGAGACAATCGATTCTCGATGTGCCAGGCTGAAAGAGTGCAGAGAATGCTATGATAGCAGTGCGATTCTATCAGGATGGTGTGACTTATCCCAAAGGACGAGTGAACAGTGACTTTCCACATTTGAGCAGGATTTCAATTTGCAATATTCTGTAATAGACAAATACAAATAATTAGTATACAGAATGTATAGAATAATATTATATATTCAAATTTACTAAATTGCAATTCCATTGGTCCTGGGATTGTCAAATGAAAAATAGCATATTAGACAGTTCATTGTTTTATATCATAAAATAGTATAGTCAAAATACACAGTAGTATAGTTAATATAGAAAGGATTGGACGTCAAATTCTTTATTTAACCCCTTGGGGGCTAGTGTGTTTAACTCATGTATCCAGTAGCTCTCTCTTTTTTTCAAGAATTTAATACGGTATCCCCCCCCCCCTGCGTAATGGTAATACTTGTTCTATTATCTGAAATTTTAATTGAGCAATAGTGTGTCCAGTGTTAATTAAATGAAACGAATTGGTAGTAGTAAAGGTACTGCCACACTAAACAATCCCGCTAGCGATCACGATAACGACGCATTCTAATGCGATCGCTAGCGGGATTGTTTCTATATCGCTAAGTGCGGCCACATTTAGCGATATAGTTAACGACGCTATCGCCGTTAGCGATCTTCTTAACGACTTTAGCGGTACAAAAGTACCGCTAAATCGCTAAGAAAAGGTGCCACACTAGCGATATATACTTACCCAGCGGGAGCGCCGATGAGAAAATAGGGTCCGGAACGATTCCAGCGACGAGCGAGATCACAGCAGGAAGCTCGTCGCTGGCAGATGCCG
Source organism: Oophaga sylvatica (assembly GCA_033576555.1). NCBI lineage: Eukaryota > Metazoa > Chordata > Amphibia > Anura > Dendrobatidae > Oophaga > Oophaga sylvatica. The sequence continues at coordinate 788,114,990 of JARQOD010000001.1, read as the reverse complement.
CACTGAACAACATCGCTAACGGGATCGCTAAATAGTGACGTTTTTTAGCGATCCCGTTAGCGATATTGTTCAGTGTGGCATACCCTTAAGTTTTTACACCTTATAGTGGACTTGTGTTTTGAGATTCGGTCTTTGATTGGTTGTGTGGTTTCTCCAACATATAGAAGTCCGCAGGGACATTTGATTATATAGACCACAAATGGTGTATTACAAGTATAATAGTCATGTATGGAATAACATTTGCCTGTATGGGGGTGATAAAAGGAATCCCCTCTCTGAACGTTATTACATTGCATGCACTGCAAGCACGGGAAGGTGCCGTATTTTGGATTCATGAGAAAACGTTGTTGTTTCTGTGGTTTATTGGAACCTATGTCGGCCCTTACTAGAAGGTCACGAATATTCTGTGGGCGTCTGAAGCATGGAAGGAAAGGTTCATTGAACTCAATAATTTCAGGATGGGCTGTCTTGAGAAGGTGCCAATGTCGGCGTATGCTATTATGTAAAATGTATGCTGCAGGATGATGATCATGTACAAAGGGAATCCTGTTGCCTGTTATTTTGGGTTTGGGAGGAGAATTATGATCTGAAAAGGTTAGAATATCTAGGGGTAGCCCCTTTCGGTGAATTTATTATGCATTTCTTTTAATCATGTTTGTTGAGTTTCATGGTTGGAAACTATTCTTTTGACCCTTTTGAACTGGGACTTGGGTATGGCATTTTTCATCCTCGTGGGATGAAAGCTGCCATATTGAAGTAAGCTATCTATTAGTGGTATGTTATATTCATATTTCCACACATCACACTATAATTAAGTGCATTCTTTTTTCAGGACACCACATGGGTATGTGTTCACTCTCCAGTCTCTCACCCACATGTCCCTTCAGCTTAGTAAGGCACTCTCAAAATTCATTCTGCTCCATATGATGATATCTGTTTCTGGTTTCCATGCATTTGATATTGAACCATATAGATATATATACCTATAATGTGGATTGTATATACTTTATTTCAATTTTTGTCTTTTTGTCTTCTTACCATGTATATACATTTGATTACAGTACCTGATGAAGGTCAATTAGACCGAAACGTCGTACCATAGTATGTACTATACCTATTAATTGAGTAAACAGTTTTTTTCACAAGATTCCCGGGTGTGTGCAAAGTTTATTTACATCATACTTTACACTGACAAGGAGCAGTACTCCGAAACATAGTGTTTGCAAATTGAGATTCTGGTTTTGGCTTTTATCCTAAGTCATTTGACAAGGCTCGTTAAAGGGTCGACATTGACTTCTAGGATTGCTACTTCCTATAGGTGGCAATAGAGTTCTAGTCCTCTTCCTTTCTGAAGAGACAATTTGCATTGTGCATGAAAGTCTCCTCATCTCGGCATGCTTGACATCCCACAAATATGAATATACCATATATACTCATGTATAAGCCGAGTTTTTCAGCAAATTTTTTGTGCTCGGCTTATACACAAGTCATTGTATCAGAAAGACAGCGAGGGAGGTGGAGCGGCGGAGCAGCGGGTCACAGAGGCAGGAGCCTGCAGCTGCGGCTAAAGCCTGTACCCACTCCTAAAGAGAAATGAATATTCACTGCGCTGTCAGTGAATATTAATTTCTCTTATAGCGCGCACAATTACAGCCGCAGCCGTCAGCTTCCAGCACACATCCTACTTACTTTCCCTGCACACCCTCGCTGTATCTCGTTCATTCCAGAGCCTTCAGCTCTTACGGCCAAGCGATCACGTGGCCTCGCTCATTAAGGTAATGAATATTTACACCTCTCAACTCTCATAGGCATGGAGTGAATATTCATTACCTTAAAGAGAGGGTCACGTGATCACTCGGCCGGAAGAGCTGCTGGCGCCGGAACGAGATGCAGCGAGGGCGCGCAGGGAAGGTAAGTAGGATGTGTTTTTTTATAGGAACCATGCATGCAAGGATAGGGGATAAGGAGCCATGCATACAAGGATAGGGGATAAGGAGCCATGTATACAACGACAGAGATGGGGGAGCCATGCATACAAGGACAGGGAAGGGGGAGCCATGCATACAAGGACTGGATGGGGAGCCATGCATACCAGGATAGGGATGAGGGGACAATACATACACGGCTTATACTCGAGTCAATAAGTTTTCCCAGATTTTTTTAGGTAAAATTAGGTGCCTTGGCTTACACTCGGGTCGACTAATACTCGAGTATATACCGTAATACAAAATCTAATGGAGCAATGCTTAATTTGATTTGCAATAAGGAGCATGCAGTGAAAATAGGGCACCATGGAATCCAATGAGTTCCCCTTTATAGCTCTTAACTGAGGACCGTTCAGATTTGTCAGATTCAGCCTAACTGCAGTTCAAAGTTCGGTTCGGCATCCAAACTTAACCCTGAGCTTGAGTCCGAACTCAAACCCAATAGAAGTCAATTGGGACCCAAAGTTTGGTACTTTAAAATTTATGTTTTGTACTTATTATTTATCTTTAAGGGGTATGCTGAAAACAGCTTCTGTGAGGGCACTTTGCATACAGGCATTGTATTATCTGCTTCCACTCTCTCTCTGTACACAGACCGTGTAATTCTCTGCACTTTTTTGGGGTGCAAAGAATGAGGAGAGCATCAAATAGGGGATGTGGCCGTCTTGCCGCTGGAGGTGGTGTTGCTGCTGCAGGGAGAGAGATGACATGATAGATCTGTGCCTGCTACCCACCCAAATAAAATACCTTCCTCTGGTGCATGCGACAGGATGTTATTTATAAATTCATAGGTCCGAGTACCACTGGACGAATTGTTAGGCCAAAATGAGTAGAGGCGGTTTTAGATTGGATGGCTGAGAGTGCATTCAGTTCCTTCGCTGTGTCTTCCACCCAGTCCCCTGATTAAATTGCAGAGTTGGCACCTGTGGCCCACAGGCATCTGTCTTCCACCTCACCACCTTGCAAATCAAGCAAGCAGTCTGAGCCATAACTCATGCAGCAGTCACTTCAGCTTTTTGATGACTCCGCTGACTGTGGCTTCGTGGGCCATCCACCTGGTCCTTCCCGACAAGTAAAACGATTGATTGCACTGATGCGCAACCACTTTTTCTATTTGAGAATGAGTACGTGAAAGGGGTAGTGCAAACAGTCAGTGGACCACTGCAGCATATCTCAGATGATGATGATGACCAAACACAGGTGCCAACTGGTGCGGCTTTCTGCTGTGTGAAGACCAGCAAGGAGGACAAGTGTGAGGACTGGATGGAAGATCATATGAGGGATTATTATTTATTTTTAGAGCACCATTGATTCCATGGTGCTGTACATGAGAAGGGGTTATGGATCGCCCACCAGGGCAGTGGGGATACTCGTTACAGGGCCGCTTCTTAAAGGGGCAGTGTCACGACAGCAGTGACCCGGTCTGTGGCCCTGGGCGTCCAATAAAAAGGGGAATTTGATGAAAAGAAATTAAAGAGTTTATAATAAAGTGTTTGTGACGCCACCCTTGGTCCTCGGTCAGGGGAATGACACTGAGATGCAGATCCTCTGGGATGATGGTAGGGCAGCAAAATGATTAAGCCGTCCACAGGTAGGGCTATGTTCCAGGGCAGCTAGGATGTTAGAGGTGAAGTTGGTAGAAAGTGTGGTGCAGGGCAGGTGACACAGGAAAGATTCAGAAGACACAACAGAGTGCAGTTTCCTTTACCTTTTACTGAGCTGTGTAGGTACTAGTCCGGGGCTCAGGTTACAGATTGTTCTGGAGTTGGCTAGCCTGAAAGCAATTCGGGAATCTCCTTATTCAGGTGGGTTCTGAGGCCTCCTTTCTAGCGCTATTCTCTGAGGTACTTGCTGCTGTAGACTCTATTCAAGTTCCTCTCTCTGTCTGCTACTTAGGTAGAACTCCACTCGCATGGCAGGCAGCTGTAGCCTGCTTCAGGGATCGCTCCTATCTGGCGTCTCCGGCTCACACGTGCTTCTGTGTCATCGGGTATCAATTGGGGACAGAGGACCTGCGGTCATCTGCCCTCCGGATTCTGCTGCTGGTGCTTTAGTACCCACACAGTCTCGGACTCCGGGGCCCGGTCTCTGGCGCTCAAGCCTGGGGTGAGCTCAGCTATAGCTCCTGTACCCCCAGCTCCACTCCACACGTCCTGTCTCAACCCTGCTCAGGTACTAAGTAACTACTAACTTCCTGCTTCTGACCAGAGAGTAGAGTCGGGTTAGAGCTCCCCCTGCTGGCCCGGAGCAAGAACTGTGTTGTATGCTGGAACTACCTGTTAAGAGGATCCCTTTCTTGCTTCCAGGCATGACATCACTCACCCCTGGAGGGAGGCAAGGTCATTGCGGCAACCGAACTCCTGGGGGTTACAAAACACAAATAGAAACTACAATGAACAAACTGATAGTGACAGACAAGTACAGAGGGGAGAGGACCCTTGCCCTGCCACCTTACATTCTACAGTATAATGGGGAAGGAGACTGTAGGTTTGGGGGTTGCAGCAGCTCTGGTGTTGGTGAGGCAGCAGCTCTTTTAGTGGTGAGGTGGCAACAGGGTCATTGCAGGCTGTAACTGTTCTGAAGAGATAGATTTTTAAGTTTCATTTAGGGGATAATCAGACATGTTGCGGCACAGAATGCCAGAGGATGGGGGATACTCAGGAGAAGTCCTGTAGGCGATTTTATGAGGAACATACAATTGTGGAGGAAACAAGGAGGTCTTGGCAGGACTGGAGATTACGTGGTGGGAGATTAGTTCAGAGATCCATGGGGGAGACATATTATGGATGGCTTTGAAGGTCACTGTTGAAGTGGATACATTTTGGAATTGGGAGCCAATGAAGGGATTTATAAAAGGGAGAAGTGGAGTAGTAGCGAGGAGAGAGGTGAATTAGTTGGGCAGCAGCAGCGTTAAGGATAGACTGGAGATGTGAGATGCCTTGCGAGATGATGAGGTCCTAGACCCCACATAAAGTCAAGACCATCCGTGTGACATGGGCAGTTTGGAGGAAGAGATGATGGTCACGCTGCCCCAACTGCACAGCAAAAGAGGGAGCGGGGTGCAAAAGCACAGCGGCTGGCCCCTAGTCAGTACGTCAGCTCCTACTGACCACAGAGCATAGCACATCAAAGCCAACTCAAACAAGTTCCCTGACAAGATATGAGTTTAGCATGGCAGGGGGTGTGATAACAGACAAATGCAACCGCCTTTCCACAGGCAACGTGAGTAGACGCACATTTATTAAAATGAACCAGGCATGAATCCCACAGGACTTGTTAGTACCTTTGTCTGAATAGAGGAGTATACTAGCCGTACCCACCAAGTCTTATACTCCACCACAGTTTGTTCATTCTATGTGCCATTCCTAATGTTTTGGGGCCTCCCCAAATTGAAATAAAAAACATAACGAGAGGTGGTTTCAGAGAATGTCACCACATAGGCTGTTTTGATGGGTACTCACAGACAGGCTTTTTGGCAGAGTGAATACACAGAACCTAACACTGTCCCTCACTTGAGCTGCGTCCTGTCCCTACAGTAATCAAAGCAGAATGGTGGCGCCATCCGTGATCCAGCAGTTAAAGAGGCAGGATCATGTAATGTGCTGGCCAACCACAGCCAGTGCAAAGTAGAATAATTTGTTTTTACTTACATTCTTCCCATAGAAACGGGTGCAGAGTAGAAAAAATTGGTTAGGCATACTACTCCCAGAGACACCGGTGCAGAGTTAAAAAAAAATTGGTTGTACTGTAGGCACACTACTCCCACAGATATGGGTGCAGAGTACAGAAAGGCTTTTTTGAAAATTGCAAAGCAGAATCACGGTGGCACACGTGATCCGGCATTTATGCATGGGTGTGATGGCTCCGGAAGTGCCCACAGCCTAAAAGCTTGTTGATTGGCTGTGTTGCAGCCTTTCAACAAACTATATTTGGCATTCAAATCCAAACAGTAAACTTGACTTCTGGTAAAAAGTCTGTGTTCAGGGTTCGAAACTGAACATTAGGTGTCTGATACGAACCCTTAACGTTACAATTTGGGTTTGCTCGACCCTACTCCATGCAATGCAAAAAATAATAATAATTTTTCATATTATTGTTAGGGTTTATTTTTAGAATTGCATTTTAACTTTTCCAAAGTAAAAAAAAATGTAAATTAAACAGTGGAAGTCTGACTTCTAGGCTTCATACTGATGCAAAGAACAGAGGAGCATTGCTACACATAGAAACTGTAAGTTTGTAGGTACATACAATATCATTCTTGCAGGTATCACTTTTAAGTATCAATCTCACCAATAAAGTTATTTTATAATCAAAATAAATGTGAGGTCACATTCCTCAAAGCTAAGTAATGGTCATAATGAGGAAGACTTAACATATTTTTCTGTCTACTAATTCACTTACTGAATCATTCACTACAAACAGATTATGCCAATATATGAAAAGCCAAGCTGACAAATCAATACATATTCATGATTCATCCTTTTACAGAAAGTGATCAATGGTAATGATTTATAGGGTTTCTTCAGGATTAGGAATTAGCTGTTATTTGTTTTTGTTTAAGCACTGATGGAATCTCATATGGGCCTCATTCTGACATCCGTGATTCTCCTACATGTTCTATCCATTTTTTTCACAGAGCACACACCCATTACAGTCATGGCCAAAAGTTTTGAGAATGACACAAATATTATATTTTCACATGATCTGCTGCCCTCTGGTTTTTATGTGTGTTTGACAGATGTTTATATCACAGACAGAAATATAATAATTGCAAACATATGAGTAACAAAAGCTTATATTGACAGTTAGAATGAGTTAATGCAGCAAGTCAATATTTGCAGTGTTGACCCTTCTTCTTCAGGACCTCTGCAATTCTCCCTGGCATGCTCTCAATCAACTTCTGGACCAAATCCTGACTGATAGCAGTCCATTCTTGCACAATCAATGCTTTCATTTTGTCAGAATTTTTAGGTTTTTGTTTGTCCACCCGTCTCTTGATGATTGACCACAAGTTCTCAATGGGATTAAGATCTGGGGAGTTTCCAGGCCATGGACCCAAAATCTCTGTTTTGTTCCCTGAGCCATTTAGTTATCACCTTTGCTTTATGGCAAGGTGCTCCATCATGCTGGAAAAGGCATTGTTGATCGCCAAACTGCTCTTGGAGGGTTGGGAGAAGTTGCTCTTGGAGGACATTCTGGTACCATTCTTTATTCATGGCTGTGTTTTTAGGCAAGACTGTGAGAGAGCCGATTCCCTTGGCTGAGAAGCAACCCCACACATGAATGGTTTCAGGATGCTTAACAGTTGGCATGAGACAAGACTGGTGGTAGCGCTCACCTTGTCTTCTCCGAATGAGGCGTTTTCCTGATGTCCCAAACAATCGAAAAGGGGATTCATCAGAGAAAATAACTTTACCCCAGTCCTCAGCAGTCCACTGCCTGTACCTTTTGCAGAATATCAGTCTGTCCATGATGTTTTTTCTGGAGAGAAGTGGCTTCTTTGCTGCCCTCCTTGAGACCAGGCCTTGCTCCAAGAATCTCCGCCTCACAGTGCGTGCAGATGCACTCACACCTGCCTGCTGCCATTGCTGAGCAAGCTCTGCACTGCTGGTAGCCCGATCCCGCAGCTGAAACACTTTTAAGAGACGGTCCTGGCGCTTGCTGGTCTTTCTTGGGCGCCCTGAAGCCTTTTTGGCAACAATGGAACCTCTCTCCTTGAAGTTCTTGATGATGCGATAGATTGTTGACTGAGGTGCAATTTTTCTAGCTGCGATACTCTTCCCTGTAAGGCCATTTTTGTGCATTGCAATGATGACTGCATGTGTTTCTTTAGAGATAACTGTTATGATTTGGTAGCTGAGGAGAGCAGGCAAAAACGGCAATACTCCAGAGAGGTTGGAATCTACTGGATTGCAGTACCCTAACTAACCACCACAACTAAAGGCAGCCGTGGAGCATACCTACGTTGGTCCTAGACGCCTCGTCACAGCCTGAGAGGCTAACTACACCTAAAGATAGAAAGAGGAAAGCGATCTGGCCCGGAGCAGATCCCCAAAGAACATAGGAAGCCCCCAAACATGTAATGGCGGTTAGACAAGAGGAAATACAGACACAGACAGAGAATAGTATGAGCAAACGTTGGGGCCCAATCTTCCTAGAAAGAAAAGGATAGGAAGGACACTTACTGCAATCCAAAAAACCCTAAAAAAATACCAACTCTACTAATTGTAAAAACACCTGAGATCACACGACCTCTACCACCTAAATTAGTTCTCTGGTGTAACAAAACTAAGCCGCAGCCACTGGAAAAAACTGGAAAAGGCAAATGAGCAAATAACAGTGGCTCAGATAAACTGAGAGGAGCACAAGCCCCCGGAGGGGACCTGGCTGACCTCCACAGAAGTGCAGGAAAAAATGCAAAAAGCAAGCACAAAAATAAGAGCAGAAAATATCTTATCTGTTAGCAGAAGATGCAGGCAAGGCTCAGCAAGCTTCCAAGTGAACCAGGAACCAAAGTTGAGACAAGAACAATTGATCACCGGCAACCCTGATGGGAGGGAACTTCCCTTATATAAGACCAGTCTGTAACTCCTGATTGCCAATCTTCACAATCTTCATTGAATGGTTCAGTACTGTTTGTAACCACCAGAGGGAGCTTCTGCTCAGAATTCATTTCTAACACATTCACAACAGTACCCCCCCTTGAGGAGGGGTCACCGAACCCTCATTTGGGCAACCAGGTCGGTCAGGATGAGCTCTGTGATACGCACGGATCAGTCTCCTAGCATGGATGTCCGAAGCAAACACCCAAGAATTGTCCTCCTGACCATAACCTCTCCACTTAACCAAATACTGGAGTTTCCGTCTAGAAAAACGAGAATCCAATATTTTCTCAACCACATACTCCAGATTGCCCTCAACCAAAACAGGGTCAGGAGGCGCAGCCATAGGAACCACTGGCTCGACAAACCTCTTCAATAAGGACTTGTGGAACACGTTATGGATCTTAAATGTCCCTGGAAGAAGTAAACGAAAGGAAACAGGATTAAGAATCTCCATGATCTTATAAGGTCCAATGAACCTAGGCTTAAACTTAGGAGATGCAACTCTCATAGGGATATTTCTTGAGGACAACCAGACCAAGTCCCCCACTTCAAACCGAGGACCATCAGTCCTATGCCGGTTGGCAAACCGCTGGGCCCTCTCCTGAGAGAGGGACAACCTCTCCACTACCTGGTCCCAAATCTGCTGCATACGCTCCACAACAGAGTCAACACCTGGACAGACAGAAGCCTCCGTCTGTCCCGAAGAAAATCGAGGGTGAAACCCAAAATTGCAGAAAAATGGAGACATCAAAGTGGCAGAGCTAGCCCTATTATTAAGAGCAAACTCAGCCAAAGGCAAAAAAGAGACCCAGTCATCTTGATCAGCAGACACAAAGCATCTCAGATAAGTCTCCAATGTCTGGTTTGTTCTCTCAGTTTGTCCATTGGTCTGAGGATGAAAAGCCAAGGAGAAAGACAATTGAACACCAAGTTTAGAACAAAAAGTCCTCCAAAATCTGGAAACAAACTGGACTCCTCTGTCAGACACAATGTTCTCAGGAATGCCGTGTAACCGAACCACGTGCTGAAGGAACAAAGGCACCAATTCGGAGGAGGAAGGCAACTTAGGTAATGGCACAAGATGTATCACTTTGGAAAACCTATCACAAATCACCCAGATAACGGTCATTCTCTGAGAAACAGGGAGGTCGGAAATGAAATCCATAGAGATATGGGTCCATGGTCTCTTGGGCACAGGTAATGGCATCAACAAACCACTAGAGCGAGAGCAAGGCTTGGAGCGAGAGCAAGTCCCGCAGGACTGCACAAATTCCCTGACGTCACAAGACAAAGTAGGCCACCAAAAGGACCGACTCACCAAGTCTCTGGTACCAAAAATTCCGTGATGACCGGCCAACGCGGAACAATGAATCTCAGACATCACACTCTTTTTCCACCGGTCTGGGACAAACAATTTCCCAATAGGGAAGCGCTCGGGTTTATCCTCCTGACACCCTTCCAGAGCCAGTCTCAAATTGGGCGAGATAGCGGAAAGAACTACACCCTCTTTCAAAATAACAGCAGGATCAGATAACTCAGGAGAGTCCGCAAGGAAACTCCTCGAGAGGGCATCCGCCTTAACATTCTTAGTGCCAGGAAGAAATGAAACCACAAAATTAAAACGTGTGAAAAACAAGGCCCAACTGGCCTGTCTAGGATTAAGTCGCTTGGCTGATTCCAGATAAACCAGATTCTTATGGTCCGTGAGGACCACCACCTGATGTTTGGCTCCCTCCAGCCAATGTCTCCACTCTTCAAAAGCCCAATTCATGGCCAATAACTCCCGATTACCCACGTCATAATTACGTTCAGTTGGAGAAAATTTTCAAGAGAAAAAGGCACAAGGGTTACTTTTAGAGGTCTCTAGATCTCTTTGGGACAAAACGGCACCTGCCCCAATTTCAGAGGCATCAACCTCCACCTGAAATGGCAGAGAAACATCAGGCTGCCGTAGAACAGGAGCAGAAGTGAATCTCTGCTTAAGTTCCTGAAACGCAGAGACTGCCTCAGGAGGCCAATTCAGCACATCAGAACCCTTTTTGGTCAAATCAGTCAATGGTTTAACAATAACAGAGAAATTACCAATAAATTTACGATAAAAATTGGCAAAACCCAAGAATCTCTGAAGAGCCTTTAATGAAGTAGGTTGGACCCAATCACAGATGGCCTGAACCTTGACCGGGTCCATTTCAATAACAAATGGGAACAAAATGAATCCCAGAAATGAGATCCTCTGTACGCCAAAAAGACACTTTGATCCCTTCACATACAGAGCATTCTCTCTCAAAATCTGGAACACAGTCCGAACATGTTTAACATGAGAGTCCCAGTCATTGGAAAAAATCAAGATATCATCCAAATAAACAATCAGAAATTTATCCGCAAAATCCCTGAAAATGTCATTCATGAAGGACTGGAAGACGGAAGGAGCATTAGTGAGCCCAAAGGGCATCACTAGGTACTCAAAATGCCCCTCTGGGGTATTAAATGCCGTCTTCCATTCATCCCCGTGCTTAATGCGAATAAGGTTATACGCCCCCCTGAGGTCAAGCTTGGTAAACCAAGTAGCACTTTTCACCCTGGAAAACAGGTCAGAAATCAAGGGTAACGGATATTGATATTTCACAGTGATATTGTTCAAGAGACGATAATCAATACACGGCCTTAATGAACCATCCTTTTTGGCCACAAAGAAAAAACCGGCACCCAAGGGTGAAGAGGATGGTCTGATATGACCCTTCTCCAATGACTCCTTGATATAAGACCGCATAGCGTCATGTTCAGGTACAGACAAGTTAAAAAGACGACCTTTAGGGAATTTACTACCAAGCACTAATTCAATAGCGCAGTCATAGCTCCTATGGGGGGCAAGGATGCAGATTTACTTTCGCTAAACACATCAGAAAAATCAGTCAAAAAGTCAGGAACATCCTGAGCCTGGGGAGAGGCAGAAAAAACAGGAGTGTTGGCATTAACACATTGGCAGCCCCAACTGGTTACAGACACAGATTTCCAATCCAAAACAGGATTATGAGACTGTAACCAAGGGAAACCTAGTACAATAATGTCATGCAGATTATACAGCACCAAAAATTTGCAACTCTCCTGATGATCAGGTTCAACCCTCATTATCACCTGAGTAGAGAACTGGGGTTTATTCTCAGCCAAAGGGGTAGAATCAATCCCCAGTAGGGGAATAGACTTCCGTAGGAGTATCAAGGGAAACCCACAACGTTTAGCAAAATCAAAATCCATCAGGTTAATAGCTGCTCCCGAATCAACAAAAGCCTGAGCAGAAAATGTGGACAGGGAGCAAATCAGGGTAACAGTCAACAGAAATTTAGTCTGAACACTACCCAAGACAACTGAGCGTGCAAAACGTCTTCCCCGCTTAGGGCAGACTGAAATAGCATGAGAGGCATCACCACAGTAGAAACATAACCAATTGCATTTTCGAAACTCATGACGCTGTGCCCCAGAAGCCACTCTATCACACTGCATGGGTTCAGAAGCTGGTTCACAAGGCAACACTATTCCACGCATACCTCTACGCTCACGCAAACGTCTGTCAATTTGAATCGCTAATGACATAGAATCATTGAGACCAGAGGGAGCAGGGAAACCCACCATAACATCTTTTACATTCTCTGACAGACCCTTCCGAAAAAGGGCTGCCAAAGCATCATCATTCCATTTGGTCAGGACTGCCCACTTTCGGAATTTCTGACAGTGTAACTCAGCGTCCTCAAGCCCCTGATTTAATGCCAACAAGATTTTTTCAGCTTGATCAGTGACATTAGGTTCATCATACAATAACCCCAGAGCCAGAAAAAACGCATCAACATTACTCAAAACAGGGTCCCCAGGTGTCAGGGAAAAAGCCAAATCTTGAGGATCGCCGCGCAGGAGAGAGATGACAATTTGAACCTGCTGTGCTGCATTCCCTGAGGACTTAGGTTTTAAGGCAAAAAACAATTTACAGTTATTTTTGAAATTCAGAAATTTAGCTCGATCCCCTAAAAACAAATCTGGCATGGGGATCCTAGGTTCCACAACCGGCAACCCTGCAACATAGGTAGCAATACTCCGAACTTCAGTGGCAAGCTGATCCACACGGCCAGACAACTGTGCAAACTCCATTGAGAGAAAAAAAAATCCTCAGCACCCAGAGAAAAAGAGGGAAAAAAAAATGCAACAAACAGAAAAAAAAAAAAAAAAAAATCTCTGACAACTCTGACAACTTTTTTTTTTTTTTTCACACTATTTTTCCCTTCTGTGAGTACCATATAATTGTCAATTTGGCCGGTGATACTGTTATGATTTGGTAGCTGAGGAGAGCAGGCAAAAACGGCAATACACCAGAGAGGTTGGAATCTACTGGATTGCAGTACCCTGACTAACCACCACAACTAAAGGCAGCCGTGGAGCGTACCTACGTTGGTCCTAGATGCCTCGTCACAGCCTGAGAGGCTAACTACACCTAAAGACAGAAAGAGGAAAGCTATCTGCCCCGGAGCAGATCCCCAAAGAACATAGGAAGCCCCCAAACATGTAATGGCAGTTAGACAAGAGGAATACAGACACAGACAGAGAATAGTATGAGCAAACGTTGGGGCCCAATCTTCCTAGAAAGAAAAGGATAGGAAGGACACTTACTGCAATCCAAAAAACCCTAAAAAAAATACCAACTCTACTAATTGCAAAAACACCTGAGATCACACGACCTCTACCACCTAAATTAGTTCTCTGGTGTAACAAAACTAAGCCGCAGCCACTGAAAAAAACTGGAAAAGGCAAATGAACAAATAACAGTGGCTCAGATAAACTGAGAGGAGCACAAGCCCCGGAGGGGACCTGGCTGACCTCCACAGAAGTGCAGGAAAAATGCAAAAAGCAAGCACAAAAATAAAAGCAGAAAATATCTTATCTGTTAGCAGAAGATGCAGGCAAGACTCAGCAAGCTTCCAAGTGAACCAGGAACCAAAGTTGAGACAAGAACAATTGATCACCGGCAACCCTAATGGGAGGGAACCTCCCTTATATAAAACCAGTCTGTAACTCCTGATTGCCAATCTTCACAATCTTCATTGAATGGTTCAGTACTGTTTGTAACCACCAGAGGGAGCTTCTGCTCAGAATTCATTTCTAACACATTCACAACAGATACCCATGGTTAACAGAAGAGAAACAATGATGCCAAGCACCAGCCTCCTTTTAAAGTGTCCAGTGGTGTCATTCTTACTTAATCATGACAGATTGATCTCCAGCCATGTCCTCATCAACACCCACACCTGTGTTAATGGAGCAATCACTGAAAAGAGGTTAGCTGGTCCTTTTAAGGCAGCGCTGCAATGATGTTGAAATGTGTTTTGGGGGATAAAGTTCATTTTCTAGCCAAATATTGACTTTGCAAGTAATTGCTGTTAAGCTGATCACTCTTTATAACATTCTGGAGTATATGCAAATTGCCATTAGAAAAAGTGAAGCAGTAGACTTTGTAAAAATTAATATTTGTGTTATTCTCAATACTTTTGGCCATGACTGTATAATCTTTGGACATGTTCACATGTCATTAATTTTTTGCAGACCTATAGTCTGCAAATAAAAATTGACAAATGTCTATTTTTGATCCAATTTGGAGACCAAACTCACCCATTTAAAGAAGCACTCCTATAAAATATTTATCCTCTTAATATATTGCAGTAATAATAATAATCTTTATTTATATAGCGCCAACATATTCCGCAGCGCTTTAACATATTCCGCAGCGCTTTACAGTTTAACAGTTTCAAAACACAAGTCATAAGTAACAACGTTAACAATACAATAATTAAAGCAAAATAAGATGACCCTGCTAGTGAGAGCTTACAATCTACAATGAGGTGGGGGAGACACAAAGTACAGGTGTGTATATACAATGGTGTATTTGCAATGATGGTCCAGCCATCTTGAGGGAGTGAGGGATGGATGGAGATAGTGAATGGGCTACACACACACACTCTTAACCCCTTAGTGACAGAGCCATTTTGCAGCTTAATGACAGGGCCAATTTTTACAATTCTGACCACTGTCACTTTATGAGGTTATAGCTCTGGAACGCTTTAACGAATCCCGCTGATTCTGAGATTGTTTTTTCGTGACATATTGTACTTCACGTTAGTGGTAAAATTTCTTTGATATGACTTGTGTTTATTTATGAAAAAAATGGAAATATGGCGAAAATTTTGAAAATTTAACAATTTTCAAACTTTAAATTTTTATGCCCTTAAATCAGAGAGATATGTCACACAAATTTCTTAATAAATAACATTTCCCACATGTCTACTTTACATCAGCACAATTTTGGGACCAAAATTTTTTTTTGTTACGAAGTTATAAGGGTTAAAAGTTGACCAGCGATTTCTCATTTTTACAACACCATTTTTATTTTAGGGACCACATCACACTTGAAGTCACTTTGAGGGGTCTATACGATAGAAAATACCCAAAAGTGACACCATTCTAAAAACTGCACCCCTAAAGGTGCTCAAAACCACATTCAAGAAGTTTATTAACCCTTTACGTGCTTCACAGGAACTGAAGCAATGTGGAAGGAAAAAATTAACATTTTACTTTTTTTGCAAAAACTTTACTTCGGAACCTATTTTTTTTATTTTCACAACTGTTAAAAGAAAAAATGAACCACAAAATTTGTTGTGCAATTTCTCCTGAATAAGCCGATACCCCTTATGTGGGGGTAAACCACTTTTTGGGCGCACGGCAGAGGTCGCAAGGGAAGGAGCGACATTTGACTTTTTCAAAGCAGAATTGGCTGGACGCCATGTCGCGTTTGTAGAGGCCCTGATGTGTCTAAACAGTGGAAACCCATAACAAGTGACCCCATTTTGGAAACTAGACCCCTAAGGAACTTATCTAGATGTGTGGTGAGCACTTTGAACCTCCAAGTTCTTCACAGAAGTTTATAACATAGAACAGTGAAAATAAAAAATCATATTTTTTCCACAAAAACAATCTTTTCACCCCAATTTTTATTTTCCCAAGGGTAACAAGACCCCAAAAGTTTTTGTGCAATTTGTCCTCAGCATGCTGATACCCCATATGTGGGGGTAAACCACTGTTTGGGTGCATGGCAGAGCTTGGAAGGGAAGGAGCGCCGTTTGACTTTTTCAGCGCAGAATTGGCTGGACGTCATGTCGTGTTTGTAGAGGCCCTGATGTGTCTAAACAGTGGAAACCCCCCACAAGTGACCCCATTTTGGAAATTAGACCCCCTAAGGAACTTATCTAGATGTGTGGTGATCACTTTGAACCTCCAAGTGCTTCACAGAAGTTTATAACATAGAGCCGTGAAAATAAAAAATCATATTTTTTCCACAAAAACGATCTGTTCACCCCAATTTTTATTTTCCCAAGGGTAACAAGACCCCAAAAGTTTTTGTGCAATTTGTCCTGAGCATGCTGATACCCCATATGTGGGGGTAAACCACTGTTTGGGTGCATGGCAGAGCTTGGAAGGGAAGGAGCGCCGTTTGACTTTTTCAACTCAGAATTGGCTGGACGCCATGTCGCGTTTGTAGAGGCCCTGATGTGTCTAAACAGTGGAAACCCCCCACAAGTGACACCATTTTGGAAACTAGACCCCCTAAGGAACTTATATAGATGTGTGGTGAGCACTTTGAATCCCCAAGTGCTTCACAGAAGTTTATAACTCCCGGGCATGAAAATAAAAAGTCATATTTTTTCCACAAACCTGATCGTTTAGTCCCCAATTTTTTATTTTCCCAAGGGTAACAGGAGAAATTAGACCACAAAAGTTGTTGTCCAATTTGTCCTGAGTACGCTGATACCCCATATGTGGGGTGGGACCACTGTTTGGGCGCACGGCAGGGCTTGGAAGGAAAGGAGCGCCGTTTGACTTTTTCAAACCAAAATTGGCTGGAATTGAAATGGGACGCCATGTCGCGTTTGGAGAGCCCCTGATACGCCTAAACAGTCGAAACCCCCCACAAATCACACCATTTTGAAAACTAGACCCCTTAAGGAACTTATCTAGATGTGTGGTGAGCACTTTGAACCGTGAGCCGTGAAAATAAAAAATCATTTTTTTCCTCAATAATGATTCTTTAGCCCGCTATTTTTTTTATTTTCCCAAGGGTAACAGGAAAAATTGGACCCAAAAAGTTGTTGTGCAATTTTTCCTGTGTACGCTGATACCCCATATGTGGGGTGAAACCACTGTTTGGGCGCATGGGAGTGCTTGGAAGGGAAGGAGCGCCATTTTGTAATGCAGACTTTGATGGAATGTTCTGCGGGCGTCATGTTGTGTTTGCAGAGCCCTTGATGTACCTAAACAGTAGAAACCCCCTGCAAGTGACACCATTTTGGAAACTAGACCCCCCAAGGAGCTTATCTAGATGTGTGGTGAGCACTTTGAACCCCCAAGTGCTTCACAGAAATTTATAAACGCAGAGCCGTGAAAATGAAAAATCATTTTTTTTCTCAAAAATGATTTTTTTAGCCAGTTATTTTTTATTTTCCCAAGGGTAACCGGAGAAATTAGAACCCCAAAATTGGTGTTCAATTTGTCCTGAGTACGCTGATACCCCATATGTTGGGGTAAACCACTGTTTGGGCGTACGGCAGGGCTCGGAAGGGAGGGAGCGCCATTTGACTTTTTGAAAGCCACGTCGTGTTTGGAGACCCCCTGATGTGTCTAAACAGTGGAAACCCCCAACAAGTGACCCCATTTGGAAACTAGACCCCTTAAGGAGCTTATCTAGATGTGTGGTGAGCACTTTGAACCCCCAAGTGCTTCACAGAAATTTGTAAACACAGAGCTGTGAAAATAAAAAATCATTTTTTTTCTCAAAAATGATTTTTTTAGCCAGCTATTTTTTATTTTCCCAAGGGTAACAGGAGAAATTAGAACCCCAAAATTGGTGTGCAATTTGTCCTGAGTACGCTGATACCCCATATATTGGGGTAAACCACTGTTTGGGCGCACGGCAGGGCTCGGAAGGGAGGGAGCGC
The DNA here is from genome assembly GCA_033576555.1 of Oophaga sylvatica. Taxonomy (NCBI): domain Eukaryota; kingdom Metazoa; phylum Chordata; class Amphibia; order Anura; family Dendrobatidae; genus Oophaga; species Oophaga sylvatica. The sequence continues at coordinate 788,097,371 of JARQOD010000001.1, read as the reverse complement.
CATTTGACTTTTTGAACACCACGTCGTGTTTGGAGACCCCCTGATGTGCCTAAATAGTGGAAATCCCTCAATTCTAGCTCCAACCCTAATCCCAACACACCCCTAACCCTAATCCCAACCCTAATCCTAACCTAAATCCCAACCCTAATTTCAACCCTAATTGTAACCCTAACCTTAATTATAACCCTAACTCTAATTGTAACCCTAACCCTAATTTTAACCCTAACCCTAATTGTAACCCTAACCCTAATTTTAACCCTAACCCTAAGGCTAGGTTCATTTTGCGTTTTACCAGCCCGTTCAACACATAGCGTTGACGGGCTGGTAACGGTATAGCATAACGCGATCGCGTTATGCTATACCCGCTAGCGCAGAGGAATCAGCAGATGATTCATCTGCGCTAGTTGTGACGGAGCCCAAACGCTACAGCCCGCGTCCGAGGCTCCGTCACTGAATGATGGCACGTCGCAAACGCATGCCATTTTACGGCATGCGTCGCGATGCGCCCTCAAATGGGGGTGAATGGCAGCGTTAACGGACTGCGTTACACCGCGTTATACCGCGGTGTAACGCAGTCCGTCTAACGGACTGCCATAACGCAGTATGAACCCAGCTTAACCCTAACGCTAATTATAACCCTAACCCTAATGCTAACCCTAACCCTAATGCTAACCCTAACCCTAATTATAACCCTAACCCTAATTATAACCCTAACCCTAACAGAAAAATGAAAATAAATATAATTTCTTTTTTTTATTATATGTCCCTAACTAAGGGGGTGATAAATGGGGGGTTATGTACTGTTTTTTTTATTTTGATCACTGTGATAGTTTATCACAGTGATCAAAATGTACTTTTATGAGAATGAATGAAAAAAATTTGAATCTGCCGCCAAGCAGATCGGCGGGCGCACTGCGCATGCGCCCGCCATTTTTTTTTTGCAGGAAGAAGATCGGGATGATCGGAGGCCAGGGGGACCTGCCAGAGGACATCGGTAAGTATATGGGGGGTTCAGGGGGACACGGGGACCCTCATTTTCTCCCCTCTGATGTGCGATCACATCAGAGGGGAGAGAAATCTTTTTTTTTTTTTTTTTTTTTTGCGATCGCGTCTATGCTTGCAAAGCCGCGATCGCAACACCGGGATCGGTGAATACCGACCCGGATCATGTTCTCTGGGGTCTCGGCTACCCCCGGTAGCCGAGACCCCAGAGAATATTTGCCCATCCCCCCCCCAGCACAGCGGCACATAGCGGCGGGCACACTGAGCATGCGCCCGCCATTTTCTTAACAGCGCCGGCACTGGGGGACACCGGAGGGCCCTGGGGCCACATGGAGGGGATCGGGGGCCACATGGGGGTCCCGGGGACCCTTTTTCTCTGTCCTCTGATGTCCGATGACATCAGAGGACAGAGAAATTAAATGGCACAACTTTTTTTTTTTTTTGTTGCGGTCGCCGTTATAGGGTTAATAACGGCGATCGCAACATCGGTGTCAGTAAAAACCGACCTGATTCATGTTCTCTGGGGTCTCGGCTACCCCCAGTAGCCGAGACCCCGGAGAAAATGCGCCTCTGGGGGCGCTATTCACTTTTTCCACAGCGCCGTTAATTAATGGCGCTGTGGTTTAAGTACCCTTAATGACCGCCGTTAAAAGGCGTATCGGCGGTCGTTAAGGGGTTAAGGCCCCCGTCTCACATAGCGACACACCAGCGATCCCGACAACGATCAGGATCGCTGGTGTGTCGCTACATGACCGCTGCTGAGCTGCCAAACAGGCAGCTCAGGCAGTGATCAGGACAGCGACACTGCGAGTAACGTCGCCTAGTTACCCGCAGTGTACGTTGGATACCAGCGCACTGATGCAGGGAGCTGGTAACCAAGGTACACGTCGGGTTTCCAGGTGCTGCACGGTGCCTGGAAACCCGACGTGTACCTTGGTTACCAGCTCCCCTGCAGCAGCGCACTGGTATCCAACGTACAAGTCGGGTTTCCAGGCACAGCCCTGCGCCTGGAAACCCGGTGTGTACCTTGGTTACCATGACATCGCTGGTCTCCTGCCTGTCACACGCAGCGATGCGTGCTGTCCAGCGGGAGACCAGCGATCAAAAAAGTCCTGGCCTTTCTGACACGACCAGCGATTCACAGCAGGGGCCTGATCGCTGGTACGTGTCAGATATAGCGAGATCGCTGCTGAGATCGCTGTTTAGCAGCATTTTCGCTAGCGATCTCACTATGTGAGACAGGGCCCTTACACATAGAATGACCCTTTTGATGCTGCTATCAATAATGAGTAAGGCATCTAAATGGTTAACATAGTTTGAGACTCCATTTTTAACCCCATTGGCACCCTCACATTATGATTGTGTGGTCCTGCTGTTTGGCATGGCAATTCAAAGCCAAATAACGGCCTTGGGGTCTGCCGTCTATAGCAGCCTGTTCAGAAGTTAGCAACATTTAGGTGGTAAAAGTAAAATTTTTCCTTCCTGTCATGGCATTTTGTATTAATTCATGAAAAGTATCCGAATGGTGAAACAACTGACAGTACATTTTATTACCTTGAGGGAGTACGATAGATGCTACTGCCCATGCACCCCTGGCGCCATTTTGCTGTAGTTACATTATTTTTAAAGACCACAATATGAACTGTGCAGGCGCAGTATTTAACCCATGAGGCACGTCAGTGACCTGTCATTTAAGCTCATAAGGATGAATATGAGAACAGAGCACCACAAAAAGACCTCTCAGGCCACCCCGGAGCACAAGAATCTCATTAACTGAAAACTGCAAATACAGGTTAAACAACAAACATTAAACAACAACCACAGGACCGATTTCATAACCCAGGTATCATTTTAATCAGTGTAACATTGTCAAACCTGACAATGCATTTAGTTTACAATCAAAATCCTGATGACAGGTTTGCTTTAAAGATATATTACGAGAATCCTGTAGAAAACCTATTGTGGAACACGGGGGTCAGCAGGTTCTTTAGTCCACTGATTCGAGGCCACATGGACCAGAAATCATCCAACTGAATTCCTGCTCTCCTTTTACCATGGGAATAATAAAACTCAGACAATACAGGGTGAGGGTAAAACAGTGTGGCAATACTTTATTGAACCAAAAAACAGATAATTACACATAAAACAGCCCCAGCAAAATATCCAAGATGGTGCAAAATTACACCCTTCCGCTGACTCGCCGGGATTAAAGCAGCTGAGACTTCCAGGGTCGACTACCCCACCTGTGGCACTCAAAGAGAGGAGGTAATGACAAGCTTATGAAGCTGACAGTCCATTGAAGTATGAGGCCAGGTGACTGGATGGTCACAATCTGTCTTCTCCGAACATCTCCATAGAGCCAGCTGACCGGTAGGCCCCAATCCTGTCTTTCCCAAACGTATCTATGGGGCTCAGGTGACCGATGGGTCCAATCCTGGCTTCCAAAAACTTATCCATGGGTTCAGTGATGATCAATAGGGCAGATCTGTATTCTTTCAGCTTGAGCCGTGGTTCCCTAAGCTGGTATCAGGATGTAAAATCTATGTCCCTCATGATGGAACCATGATGTCCTGGCTGCAGTCTCGTAGAGTGTTCCTGACTGTGGTTTTGTAAAGAGTCTCTGTTTTTTATATCTCTAGATCTCTTGTTACAGAGTCATATCCACTTTATATACAGAGGGAGAAATAAGTATTTGATCCCTTGCTGTTTTTGTAAGTTTGTCCACTGACTAAGACATGAACACAGTCTATAATTTTAAGTTTAGGCTAATTTTAACATTGAGTGATAGAATATCAAAAATAAAATCCAGAAAATCACATTGTATAAATATAAATTTATTTGCATTTTGCAGTGAGAAATAAGTAATTAATCCACTACCAACCACTAAGAGTTCTGGCTCCTGCAGACCAGTTAGACTCTCCTAATCAACTTGTTACCTGCATTAAAGACAGCTGTCTTACATAGTCACCTTTGTAAAAGACTTTTGTTCACAGACTCAATTAATCAGTCAGACTCTAAGCTCTATAACCTTGGCAAGACCAAAGAGCTTTACAGGGATGTCAAGGAAACACTCAAAAAGCAATCAGAAGTCAAAAGGTCAAATATAAGCAAAAATAGAAAAAACTTTATTAGATAACAATAGATAAAAGATAAACGCACAGCGGATAAAATACATATGTGCCAGAAATAAATATACCTAAACAAGGCGGGGGTCAGCGCATGTGGACCAGTAGTCTCAGCAATACCTCATAATGCTTGCAAGCAATAAACTAAGTTAATTATATATAATTCATCAAATGGACATAAGAGAGGTAAGTAAATGTACAATACATACCAGTAAATCACAAGTGCTTAACCACACAAGCTGCCCCTACCACCCCAACGCGCGTTTCAGATGGTTCCTCCCTTCCTTCAGGGGGCCCTGAATTATATATAATTAACTTAGTTTATTGCTTGCAAGCATTATGAGGTATTGCTGAGACTACTGGTCCACATGCGCTGACCCCTGCCTTGTTTAGGTATATTTATTTCTGGCACATATGTATTTTATCCGCTGTGCGTTTATCTTTTATCTATTGTTATCTAATAAAGTTTTTTTTATTTTTGCTTATATTTGACCTTTTGACTGCTTATTGCTTTTTGAGTGTTTCATATTGAATACGCAGTTGGTCTGTTACAGTCTGTCAGCCTCTAGTCTATACTTGTGACACAGTGTCATTATATTTCCTATGATGGAATGACATCTTTATTGACTGACATGTTGATCTATCGTTGCATAGGGATGTCAAGGACAAGATCATAGACCTACACAAAGCTGGAATGGGCTACAAAACCATAAGTAAGACGCTGGGTGAGAAGGAGACAACTGTTGATGCAATAGTAAGAAAATGGAAGAAATACAAAATGACTGTCAATAGACATCGATCTGGGGCACTATGCAAAATCTCACCTCTTGGGGTATCCTTGATCATGAGGAAGGTGAGAGAGTAGCCTAAAACTACACGGGGGAACTTGTTAATGATCTCAAGGCGGCTGAGACCACAATTACCAAGAAAACCATTGGTAACACATTACGCCGTAAAGGTTTTAAATCCTACAGTGCGTGCAAGGTTCCCCTGCTCAAGAAGGCACATGTGCAGGCCCATCTGAAGTTTACCAATGAACATCTGGATGATTTTGGGAGTGATTGGGAGAAGGTGCTGTGGTCAGATGAGACAAAAATTGAGTTCTTCGGCATGAACTCAACTCGCCGTGTTTGGAGGAAGAGAAATGCTGCCTGTGACCCAAAGAACACCGTCCCCACTGTCAAGCATGAGTGGAAACATTATCTTTTGGGAGTGTTTCTCTGCTAAGGTCACAGAATTACTTCACCGCATCAATGGGAGAATGGATGGAGCCATGTACAATAAAATCCTGAGTGACAACATCCTTCCCTCCTCCAGGACATTAAAAATGGGTTGTGGCGGGGTCTTCCAGCAAGACAATGATCCAAAACATACAGCCAAGGCAACAAAAGAGTGGCTCAAAAAGAAGCACATTAAGGTCATTGAGTGGCCTTGCCATTCTCCAGACCTTAATCCCGAAGAAAACTTATGAAAGGAGATGAAGCTCCGAGTTGCCAAGCGACAGCCTCAAAATCTTAATGATTTAGGGATGATCTGCAAAGAGGAGTAGACCAAAATTTTTCCTGACATGTGCGCAACCTCATCATCAACTACAAAAAACGTCTGACTGCTGTGCTTCCCAACAAGGGTTTTGCCACCAAGTATTAAGTTTTGTTTATCAGAGGAATCAAACACTTATTTCTCACTGCAAAATGCAAATAAATTGATATCATTTATACAATGTGATTTTCAGGATTTTCTTTTTGATATTCTATCTCTCAATGTTAAATTTAAATTACCCTTAAAATTATAGACTGTTCATGTCTTTACTAGTGGACAAACTTACAAAATCAGCAAGGGAACAAATATTTATTTCTCCCACTGTAGTTCACAACTGTCGTCCTTCAAGGCATCATCCTGAGGTCAAGCGGAAAATGTAATGAGGTTAACTCACATTGTTTGAGTATTTAGTCAATCTGCATAGTTTTTCATCCTCTGGTCTGCAGGTCACAAGCCACAGGGTCCAACACAATGGTCAATGAACATATTATCAAACAAATATTGTTCAATTACCCTGTGTCTCTGTCATCCAGGATAACAACACAATATGTTACAACAAACAGCAACTCCAGAGTCACATTCAGGCTAATATGAACAATAGTCTATGGTTCTTGACCAACCAAAGAAAGACACATAAATTTAAAAGTCAATATAAAGATAATAACGTATGTATCCTGGCCTACTGAATTTTCGTCTGGATAATTAACATTAACTACTGTGTTGTCACACCTATATCCTCTGCTAATAAAATGTCCAAGAATAAAAAGAAACCATTATGGATAAATATGGCAGTAGAAAGCATAAAAAGCAAAAAACAAAGGGCACTAAAACCTTGAAGGTCAAGAAGTCAAAAATAAAATTACAGGAGTATAAAGATTTCAATAGGAAATGTAAAAAAAATCAAGCTGGCAAAGTTATCTACGGAGAAAAATATTGCCGACCTTAAAATAATTCTAACAATTTTTTATAAAGACATTAATGCTAGAAAGAAAAAATCTGATAGCATCGGCCGCTTATAAGATGACCATTGCAATATAACTATAGAGGACAAACAGAAGGCTGCGATATTAAACATGCATGTAAGGTCGGGACCGCCGCCATCTTGTATAGGGCCTATACCAGCCTCCATTTTGTCAGTTCACAGAGCCACAGACTGCTAACTACACAGGGCCTGTTAGCATATCCAGTACGACCGGTTTTGATGTCCACTATGAATCAAAAGGGCTTTAGTATGCTAATTAGTTTAGGCCAATGCCTGAATAAGATGGTCATTAGTATGTTAAATAGCTCAGACTCAAGCCAGTATTTCCTGCTCCATATGAATTGCAGGCCAGTTAATATGCGTGTTTCAAAGCAAAGGGGAGGGGCCTAGCAGGTTTAAGAACTGTAGCCATGAACAGGCTGTCCTCAATCCATTTTACACACAGAAGCCAAGAAGATGGTCTAGGAAGGACCAAAGGAAACGGATTTGCCTTGCCAAGGGAGCAGCAGCACATGCTTTGGTAGACTGTCCAGCAACTAAAGACTGTTACCTGGGGACCGCAGAGCTCCCTGCCTCCCCATGCCCCTACAACCTGATAATATTGATCTATAGCTAATACCTTTAAGCCTTGTACATTATTGTGGTATTTTATTCTGACTGCAAATCCATTGTAATTACGTTGTTTAGCTTTACTGTATATTTCTGTAATTATCTAGTGCGCCCTTAAGGCAATTAAACCATAAAATTAATCTTGGGCTGATGCTTTTACTCTGATCACGAATCTTAGAATACCCAGTGGGTAACAGGACAACCTCCCTGGCGGCCATTTGCTCTAGGTGCAGTTCCCTTACTGACCTGAGAGACAAAGGGGGCGCCGGAGAGCTGTACCTGTGGAGTTACGTCCCATTGGTGACGTGGGAGGAAAGGGGTCGTCCTTCACATTTGGTAGCAGCGGTGGGATCAGAAGCTGTGATACCCGGGCTACCGTGTGGCGGTCGGCTTAGTTCCTCACAATTGGTGGTAGCGGTGGGATCAGAGTATTAGTGTGCGTGGGACCCCTATTCCCAGACACTAGAGACTACCAGCAGTACTTTCGCTGCTGGGGTCTTAAGGTCAGCCTAGCACTAGACGGTCAGAGTGTAAATATAAGTTGTGTGCAAGATATATACCACAAACAAATCCAGTGAAATAACACTGCAATTTACTCAAGCAATTAAATTAATAACAAGAAAGTTTACTTTGAAAAAATATCAAACTTTATTCATATAAAATGTTAACACACATAGTAAAAAAAGATGCAAGATTGAAAAAAGGGACATACGACTCTCCTACTATGACAAATGCTGCATGGCATAACATATGGTACTCCAATAAATCTAAATTTAAACAGCCTACCAATGTCTAAATCAGGATAGAAACACCTTGGTTGGATATGCGAGTGACACATACACCTGCCGGATGGTGTAAATAATCCCACCAATAGATCCAACCTCCTATACATACATATACATTGGGTCTGTATTAACAGATATCCAAATGCTTAAAGTAGTGGAGGGGAACCTTTCGGGGAAAAAAAACATTCTGAACAGTGCTATTGTTGTCAGCCGCATAGAAAACAGCCACCCTGTACATAGCTGTAATGATAAATGATGGAATACCCGATTTTCACAAACTGTGAAACAGCAGAAAACTGTATGATATACCTTAATGGTTTTGCAGCAATAACGGAGTGTTGTGGAGTCCTGTCCCTCTGCCCCGACGCGCACGTTTCGCCCCCGAAGAAGCTGGGCGAAACGTGCGCGTCGGGGCAGAGGGACAGGACTCCACAACACTCCGTTATTGCTGCAAAACCATTAAGGTATATCATACAGTTTTCTGCTGTTTCACAGTTTGTGAAAATCGGGTATTCCATCATTTATCATTACAGCTATGTACAAGGTGGCTGTTTTCTATGCGGCTGACAACAATAGCACTGTTCAGAATGGTTTTTTTCCCCGAAAGGTTCCCCTCCACTACTTTAAGCATTTGGATATCTGTTAATACAGACCCAATGTATATGTATGTATAGGAGGTTGGATCTATTGGTGGGATTATTTACACCATCCGGCAGGTGTATGTGTCACTCGCATATCCAACCAAGGTGTTTCTATCCTGATTTAGACATTGGTAGGCTGTTTAAATTTAGATTTATTGGAGTACCATATGTTATGCCATGCAGCATTTGTCATAGTAGGAGAGTCGTATGTCCCTTTTTTCAATCTTGCATCTTTTTTTACTATGTGTGTTAACATTTTATATGAATAAAGTTTGATATTTTTTCAAAGTAAACTTTCTTGTTATTAATTTAATTGCTTGAGTAAATTGCAGTGTTATTTCACTGGATTTGTTTGTGGTATATATCTAATGATTATACAAGCATAATACTACTAGTGGCACTATTTGGTGGATAATAAGTTGTGTGCAAGGTCAGGGTTGCAGCTGTGTCAGTAACCAAAGGTTCCCAAGATGGCGGAAGGCACCAGGAGTAGGGCAAAGGGGGAGGCCAATGCTGTGGTCTATGAGGGGTTCGATACCGATGAGGGGGAGCTCAGCCAGGGCTCCCCAAGGAGCCCGACCCCCGTGCTCAGTCTCACAGTGGGCTGTCCACCCCCTGCCCGTCCCAGCCTGTCCAGATCGGAGGCCCTTTTCCAAGCGGCTATGGCACAGCTCGAGGCTGGTAATGACGCCACCTATGACAGACTCCTGGTGGTGGCAGAGAAAGCAGCAGAGCGGGAGCAAGCAGCGGCAGAGAGAGCAGCGGAGCGTGAGCATACAGAACGCCGTGAAGCTGCGGAGCGCAGGCACTGACTGGAGATGGCTCAGCACGGGCCCCCGTTGGGCGCTCCAGCCCCACCGGAGACAAAGGCTCCCAAGGTCCGGGCAGAGGACTTTCCCTTGCTTGAAAAGGATGGAGACCTGGATTCCTTTCTGCTGACTTTTGAGAGAACCTGCCTCCAACATCATCTGGCCCCGGATCAGTGGGCAAGGTACCTGACCCCCCGTTTTTAGGGGTAAGTCCCTGGAAGTTTTGGGGGACTTACCTGCCGGGGAGGAGCAGGACTACAACAGCATCAAGCGGGCCCTGATCCAGCACTACAACCTCACCCCGGAGTCGTACCGCAGGAAGTTCAGGAGCCTGCAGTGGGGTTCAAAGGACACCTGGACCGACCACATGCGGGACCTGCTGAGAGCTGCGGAGCACTGGACCTCGGGTCTAGAGCTCACTACCCGCCAGGAGGTCCAGGAGCTGTTTGTCATGGAGAAATTCTTGTGGAACTGCCCAGAGGACCTCCAGCAGTTCCTCCGTGACCGGAAACCAAAGGGGGCTTCTGCTACAGCCGCCCTGGCAGACGAATATGCCAACAACAGGGCGCCGGAGCCAAAGAAGCCTGCCAGCAGCACCTGGAGAGGGGGTAAGCCCAATCCTGCCCCAGCCCCATATCCAGCCCCCAGAGTGCAAGGGGTGTACCCCCGGCTGCCCTCTCCAGGCCAGGAACAGAACCCAGACGTTGTCATAATTGCAATCAGCCAGGACACTTTAAGGCTGCGTGTCCCCAGCGCCAGAAGGTCCCATCCCTGTCCCAGAAACCGACCACTGTTTTGTGTGTGGGAGGGGGTGGTGGGAGATCCCTAGACAATTACCAACCCGTCACCATCGGCCGCTCAGCGGTCATGGGACTGCGGGACACAGGCGCTGAACGAACCCTGGTACGTCCTGAGATGGTGTCCCCTCAAGACTTGGTACCTGGGAAAACCCTTTCCGTCTCCGGAATTGGAGGCGTTGAACCGGCGCTGCCCGTTGCCAAGGTGTATTTGGACTGGGGCGCCGGAGGGGGATGCGGGAGGTGGGAATAACGCCAAATATTCCTGCAAATGTGTTGCTTGGGACCGATTTGGGGCGGCTAGTGTCCCAGTATGTGGCCACTGAACCCCAAGTTCGGCTCCCCAAGAATGTCATGACTCTACTGTGAATGCTAATGTTAATGTATTGAATGTGCCTCCAACAGTGGAGGAGGGAGTGAAACCTAATGGTAAGCCATGCACTGACACTACACACACAGGGCTCACAGTGAGGACAGGTGAGGAGGCTGCACGGGAGAGCTCAGAGGTGGGGGGAGGGGCTGCTAGGCTGCTATGGGCAGTGTAGGGCCCCTAAGTGAACCCAGCCTGCTGAGTCTAGGGCCCCTGCAGGAAGAGGAACAGGCCATGGGGGGAGGGGGCGTCCCGGGAGAGGAGCCACCAGGTAAGACCCCAGGGCAGGAGTTCCCCACATGCGGGATGTCAGGAGGTCAGGGAAGTCTGCCTGACCCGGCGACTTGGTCAGGGGACGAGGGGAAGCAGGCACTACCCGTGGTCTCAGCGGTCATGGCCGCTGTTACCAATAGTGGGAGCGCTGGAGCCCAAGTGGCCTCGCGGAGGTCCGACGGTTTCACCCTCTCCGACCAAGTGGCTGCCGAGTCAGACAGCAGCCAGGAGACAGATCCCGGGGAACTGACAGAGGACATGGCAGTTTCATCAATTCTTGCCACATCAAGTCAGGGATTTCAGGCAGCGTTGGAAGCTGACACTAGCCTGAAGACTCTCAAGGAGCAGGCGGCACAGCCTCCCCTGGAGTCCGACCGCGAGCGAGTGGTCTGGGACCAGGGACGGCTGTACCGGGTGACGGTCCAGCAGGGTTCACCAGAGGCATGGCCCAGGGACCAACAGTTAGTGGTACCCCATCCGTTCAGGGCGGAATTGTTGTGGATCGCACACGAGATTCCAATGGCCGGACACCTAGGGATCACTAAAACCAGGGCCAGGCTAGCTCAGCATTTCTACTGGCCCGGAATGAGGACCGAGGTGATAGCCTACTGCCGTTCGTGTGACACCTGTCAGAGGGTGGGGAAGGCGGGGCGGTGCCCCAAAGCCCCACTGGTAACTCTGCCCATCATCGAAGAGCCTTTCTCGAGGGTGGCTGTGGATCTCATTGGACCTCTGTCCACTCCCAGCCGCTCTGGGAAATGCTTCATACTAACGGTAGTGGACTATGCCACCCGGTACCCGGAGGCGGTAGCTTTGTCATCCATTCGGGCCGAAAAAGTGGCCACTGCCTTACTGGAGATTTTCTCCAGAGTGGGGTTTCCCAAGGAAATGCTAACCGACCGAGGGACCCAGTTCATGTCGCAGCTGATGGAGTCTCTCTTTAAGCAGGTACAGGTGCAACATCTGGTGGCCAGCCCGTATCACCCACAGACCAATGGCTTGTGTGAGCGGTTCAATGGCACCTTAAAGCAGATGCTGAAGATGTTGGTCAACTCCCACGGAGAGACTGGGAGCGGTATCTCCCACACCTGCTGTTTGCCTACCAGTAGGTCCCACAGGCCTCAACGGGGTTCTCCCCCTTTGAGCTCCTGTACGGGCGACGTGTACGGGGGCCCCTTGCTCTGGTGAAGGAAGCATGGGAAGGGGATTTAGCCACCCCTGGAGTGTCGGTCATTGAGTATGTCGTGCGCTTCCGGGACCGAATGATGGCCTTGACACGGCTGGTGCATGACAATATGGCCCAAGCTCAGGCTGACGAGAAGCGATGGTACAACCAGAATGCTTGTGAGCGGACATACCAGGTGGGTCAAAAGGTGTGGGTACTGGTCCCCGTACCCAAAAACAAGCTTCAGGCGGCCTGGGAGGGTCCATACCTCGTGCACGAGCAGCTCAACGCCGTCACCTACCTGGTCACCCTGGAACACGCCCGTGGAAGGAGGAAGGCCTTCCATGTGAACATGATGAAGGCCCATCATGAGCGGGAGGCTTATGCCCACCCAATGTGCAACCTTCCAGAGGAAGGAGAGGCAGAAACCCTCCTCGATCTGCTCACCCAAGCCAAGGCGGGTGGATCCATCGAGGATGTGGGGGTTGGCCACCAGCTCTCGGAGGACCAACGTTCCCAGCTGGGGGCCACCCTACACCCCTTTCGGGAGCTGTTCAGCAGCCTGCCCGGAAGGACTGAGGCAGCAGTCCATGACGTGGACACTGGCAACCACCCCCCAATCCGGCGTTCAGCATATCGGGTCTCTCTTGAGGTGCAGCAGCAGATGCACCAAGAGATAGACGAGATGCTGAGGCTGGGGGTGATCCAAGCGTCCAACAGCGCGTGAGCTTCGCCTGTAGTCCTCGTCCCTAAAAAGGACCGAACTACGCGGTTCTGCGTGGACTACAGGGGGCTCAACGCTGTGTCGGTCCCCGATGCGTACCCAATGCCGCGCATCGATTACCTGCTCGACCAGCTGGCCGGGGCCAAGTACCTGACCATCATGGATCTGAGCAGGGGGTATTGGCAGATTCCCCTGACCCCTAGGGCACGGGAACGCTCTGCCTTTATCACCCCATTCGGACTGTACGAGTCCACGGTGATGCCCTTCGGCATGAAGAATGCCACTGCCACTTTTCAGCTGATGGTCAACACGCTGCTCGAGTGACTGGAAGGGTATGCGACCGCGTACCTGGATGACATTGCCATCTTCAGTCCCACCTGGGAGGATCACCTAGAGCACCTGGCGCAGGTGCTCGGGCGGATCCAGCGAGCAGGCTTGACCATTAAGCCGGAAAAATGCCAGCTGGGTATGAGTGAGGTCCACTACCTGGGACACCGGGTAGGTGGGGGAGCTCTGAAGCCAGAGCCCGGGAAGGTGGATGCCATCGCATCCTGGCCCACCTCCAGGACCAAGAAGCAGGTGATGTGCTTCTTGGGTACTGCTGGGTACTATAGGAGGTTTGTTCCACACTATAGTGCCCTGGCCAAGCCCCTGACGGACCTCACCAAGAAAAGGCTGCCGTCGCAGTCGACTGGACAGTCGCCTGCGAGACAGCTTTCCAGGCGCTCAAGACCGCCCTTTCTATTTCTCCTGTACTACAGGCAGCCGACTTCACACGGCCGTTCTTAGTGCAGACCGACGCCAGCGACTTCGGCCTTGGTGCTGTGCTCAGCCAGGTTGAAACTACGGGCCATGAACACCCCGTTTTGTACCTGAGCAGGAAGCTCCTGCCGAGGGAAGTGGCCTATTCCACGATGGAGAAGGAATGTCTGGCAATTGTGTGGACCCTGCAGCGTCTGCAGCCATACTTGTACGGACGCCAATTCACCGTGGAAACAGACCACAACCCCCTCAGCTGGTTACACACGGTCTCTGGGACGAATGGGAGGTTGCTACGCTGGAGCCTCGCTATCCAACAGTACCACTTCACCATTCGCCACAAAAGAGGCAGGGACCATGGTAACGCTGATGGGTTGTCACGGCAAGGAGAGAGTGCGGAAGGGCGCATGGGGAACACAGGAATGTGATACCCCCTAGCGCCCTCAAAAGCAGGGAGGTGTAAGGTCGGTACCGCCGCCATCTTGTATAGGGCCTATACCAGCCTCCATTTTGTCAGTTCACAGAGCCACAGACTGCTAACTACACAGGGCCTGTTAGCATATCCAGTACGACCAGTTTTGATGTCCACTATGAATCAAAAGGGCTTTAGTATGCTAATTAGTTTAGGCCAGTGTCTGAATAAGATGGTCATTAGTATGTTAAATAGCTCAGACTCAAGCCAGTATTTCCTGCTCCATATGAATTGCAGGCCAGTTAATATGCGTGCTTCAAAGCAAAGGGGAGGGGCCTAGCAAGTTTAAGAACTGTAGCCATGAACAGGCTGTCCTCAATCCATTTTACACACAGAAGCCAAGAAGATGGTCTAGGAAGGACCAAAGGAAACGGATTTTACTTGCCAAGGGAGCAGCAGCACATGCTTTGGTAGACTGTCCAGCAACTAAAGACTGTTACCTGGGGACCGCAGAGCTCCCTGCCTCCCCATGCCTCTACAACCCGGTAATATTGATCTATAGCTAATACCTTTAAGCCTTGTACATTATTGTGGTATTTTATTCTGACTGCAAATCCATTGTAATTACGTTGTATAGCTTTACTGTATATTTCTGTAATTATCTAGTGCGCCCTTAAGGCAATTAAACCATAAAATTAATCTTGGGCTGATCATAGAATACCCAGTGGGTAACAGGACAACCTCCCTGGCGGCCATTTGCTCTAGGTGCAGTTCCCTTACTGACCTGAGAGACAAAGGGGGCGCCGGAGAGCTGTACCTGTGGAGTTACGTCCCATTGGTGACGTGGGAGGAAAGGGGTCGTCCTTCACATTTGGTAGCAGCGGTGGGATCAGAAGCTGTGATACCCGGGCTACCGTGTGGCGGTTGGCTTAGTTCCTCACAATGCAGTTTTCATTAGTGTTCAGCAATGAGCCAAGTATCATTCAGAAGGCATGTATATAGCAAAATTAACACAAAAAGAAGTGCGGCTGCGTCTGAGCAAATTTAATATTGACAAATCCCCGGCCCAGATAGCATTCCTCAAAGGATATTGAGGGAGTTGAGCTTAGTAATTTACAGACTGCTCTATCTCATGTTCGTTGACTCTCATGTAACATGGTTGGTGCCACAAGGTTGAAGTATGGCTGACATGGTACCGATAAATAAGAAAGGTAAAAAGGTTGATCCAGACAACTAACTGACCAGTAAGTTTGTGGGAAAAATGTTAAGGCATTATAAATGTTAAGAGACGACATGCAAAAATATATTACAGAGAATAATATAAATCGCTAACAACCAGTATGGATTCATGAAAGATATGTTGTGTCTAATCAAGATGTTGGGCTTCAATGTGAAGATTAATGTAAATCTTGATGTTGGTAATGCAGTTGATGTAATATATCTGACCTTTGCAAAGACATTTGATGCTGTACCACACAACAGCTTTGTATTGAAGCTTCAGTCGTAGGGTAAAGGGACTTGTTAAGGGACAGGAAACAAAGAGTCGTTGAAAATGGTATTCTCTCTAAATGTAATAATATCATTAGTGGGGATCACAAGGATCTTTATTAATGACCTTGAGTCAGTACAGGCAGGCAACTAGATTATTACAAGGGTTGGAGGCCTACCCTATAGTGATAGGTTAAAAAAGTTGGCCTTGTTTAACTTAGAAAAAAGACGCCTCAGAGGTGATCTCATGTAAATGTAAAAACACATGTTTGGTCAATACAAAGGGTTGATTTATTCCTTCCAAAACTCTTACAAAGGACGGGGGGCACTCACAATGTGGGGAGGAATTGAGCATCTAAATAGGAAAGGGTTCTTTACAGTTACATCAATCAGACTGTGGAATTTCTTACCACAAGAGGTAGTAATGGTAGACACTGTAACAGCATTTAAAAAAGGTTGTATTCTTCCTCACAACAAATGACATTGTGGCTTATAAATAATCTATTGATAGAGAATGTATAACTGGTGGTGAAAGGTTGAACTTGATGGACCCGTGTCTTTTTTTCAACTTATACAACAATGTAACTATCTAACATCTAAGCATCTAAAGGTCTCTCTCACATTAGCTAATGTTAATGTTCGTGAGTCCACCATCAGGAAGACACTGAACAACAATGGTGTGCACTGTAGGATTGCAAAGAGAAAGCTACTGTCTGCACTTTGCTAAAGATCACATTGGCAAGCCAGAAGGCTATTAGAATAATATTTTGTGGAAGAATGAGATAAAAATTTGGTTTAAATGAGAAGCTTTATGTTTATAAATAGAAAAACACTGCATTACAGCATAAAAATCTCATACCACCTTTGAAACATGGTGGTAATATTATGATTTGGGCCTGTTTTGCTGCATCTGGGCTTGGACTACTTGCTATCATTGATGGAACAATGAATTCTAAATTACACCAGTAAATTCTGCCAATGAGCTGAATCTCAAGAGAACATGGGTCATGCAGGAAAACAACAACCCAAAGCACACAAGTTGTTCTACAACATAATGAATAAAGAAGAATAAAGTTAAAGTTTTAAAGAGACCAAGTCAAAGTCCTTCCTGACCTTCATTATGTAGATTAATCATATAGAAATGTTGTAGAATCACCTGCAGTGGACAGTTTATTGGACAAAACTCATCAACATAACAAAGCTGAAGATGTTCCTTAAGTGAATGGGCTAAGATTCCAAGTTGATGTACAACCATGAGGGTTTAGATGAAGTTTTGCTACACAAGGGAGTCACACCAGATGCTGAAATAGTATTTATTGCTAGTGTTGAGCGATACGATACCGCAAGTATCGGGTATCGGCCGATATTAGCTCTATCGGCCTTTCGATACTTAGTTCCGATATTTTCGTCTTATCGGATACCGGAATCGGGATTGTCACTGTCACTGTCAGTGTCCGTCGGTCGGGTCTGTCAGGAGTCAGCGGCACTTACCTGGCAGAAGATCTCCGGCGGTCACGTCTGGACTGCTTATGGCCGCCATCATCTTTCCCCGGCGGTCACATGCAGTTTCTCGCGATAACTGCAGTGACTGCTGGGTAATCCCGGCCGTAAAGCAGTCAGTCCGATGACGTCACCGCCGGGGAAGCAGGTAATCAGCTGTGCTGCGTCGAGATGACAGGCTCTGCCTGTCATTGCGATGTAGCAGAGCTGGATCGCCGTGGGACAGTCGTTACTATGGACTGCGTCGGACAGGTGGTATACTGTTGTTTTGTTTTTTTTCTTTTTTTACAGGAGATCGATGGCGTCGCAGGAATGAGTGTATAATAAAAGAAATGATAACTGTGTTGTCTCTTTTATTTCATTAAAATACTTTTTTCTTGCTGTGTCTTTTTTTTTATACATTTAAAAACTTTGGGATTAATAATGGATCGGTGTCTTATTGACACCTCTCCATTATTAACCGGGCTTATTCTCACCGTGCAATCAACGGTGACATTAACCCCTTATTACCCCACTTGCCACCGCTACAGGGCAGTGGGAAGAGCCGGGTAAAGTGCCACAATTGGCACATCTTTTGATGCGCCAAATGTGGGGCTGCTGTAGCCTGGTATTATCAGGGCTGTTGAGGGCCAAAATCCATGGGCCTTGACAGTCTTTTAATACCAGGCCGCAGCAGTCTGCATTTTACTTGGCTGGTTAACACAAATAGGGGGACCCCTACGCCTTTTTTTTTCGAGGGGATCCCCTATTTTTGTTAACCAACCAAGCTAAGCAAACTGCTGTGGCCTGGTATTATCAGGCTGGCAAGGTCCATGTATGTTGGCTCCTTAACAGCCTTAAATACCATTCCTCAGCAGCAGGGGCGTACATATAAATCATGGGGCCCCATAGCAAAAGTCTGAATGTTCCCCACCCCCCCAAAAAAAAAACCCAGAGGCATTGTAAATGTAAAGTGCCAGCACAGTGAGGGAAGTTGAGTCGCACAGAGACAGGGGTTTTGGGGGTACTCGGCACCGATCACGTCGACTTCTATGGGGGATGTCACGAGTAGCACAGCTCGGTCCGTGACCTGGGCGATCACTGGAATGTGGGATATTTCCAGGGGATGATAGAATGTTCGTGTAGTTTGTCGTGACGCCACCTGTAGTACCTGGTCAGGGTGTCCAGCGCTGCTGTGCAGGTCCTCTGGAAGGGATGGTGTAGTGCAGGTAGGTGAAAAGTCTTCTACAGGTAACACGCTATCCTTCCAGGGCAGATAGATGTGAGATAGAGCAATGGTGCAAAGTGATGTAGCAGAGTGGACTATGCGACGTAGTAAGAAAGCAGGAAACACTTCAAGTTAAACGTTGCATAATAAAATTTTTAATAATAACATTACAAAAGTGCAAATGGCTTATATTATGTGACATGTTTTGTTACTGTTGATACCCTTGATATGTGTTATACATGTGTGTTAATAAATACATATTCAACAAAAGTGCAAATAGCATTAGTGCCGAAGTTCGTGGAGACTTCTTAGGACTACAACCCCACCGGGGTAACTTCACAGTGTCCTTTACTTGTGCTTGTGGAGGACCCGCTCCAAACCTCCAACTGTGGTCTTGGGTGGGCTGCAAGACTTTCCTTGAGCAGACCTCACTTTCGGCCACACCAAACGGGTTTTTAGTTTCTGAGGTAGTTGAAAATAGTGCACAGTAAAGTTTTTTGTAAAACCAAGATGGAGCACCGAAGTGCCAACTATTTACAGAAAAATTTGTGAGCCACTACAGTTCATGGCTTCAAAGTTGAACATTTTCATTACAGTGAAACACCATTACCCAACCTGGGTATATTAAGGCAACAATAAACTTGTTCTTCTGAACATTCACCCGTCCGGGTACATCAAACCATTACCCAACATGGGTATATTAAGGCAAAAATAAACTTGTTCTTCTGAACATTCACCCGTCCGGGTACATCAAACCATTACCCAACATGGGTATATTAAGGCAACAATAAACTTCTTTTTATGAACATTCACCCGTCCGGGTACATCAATAATTTAACTATTTACATACAGAGACCCTGTCCGGGTTATTTAGACTTCTTTTTCTGGCCTCTTCCAGGTACCACCTGGTACTGTTGTGGAGCTTGCCAAACATCCGTGACAGGAGGGTCCACCCAGACCTGATGACGTCGTGTGGCGTGTACAGTGACGTCGTGACCCGCTATCTGGGTCTGTGTGGCCACCTCTTTCGTCTCCCTCCGGGTCTGGAACCCTATGTCCCGGACTGTACGAACCCCAGGGGGCCTAACAGGCGCCGGGTACGGGCCAGCTATCATTATCATGTCCATAGCTGGGGCTGCTGAGGAGACCACTGAGGGAGGCTGGGGAGATTTACGGCGTGGGGTGGGCACTTGTGCAGAGGCCTGGTTGGGGGAGGCTGAAGGCTCGTAGGGTCTGTCAGTTTCCTGACACTCTGGGGAGTAGGGGTCGCACCTGGTAACATTTAGGGCGTACCATCCATTGTAACCCAGTGTCGGGTGTAAGTCACCAAGTCTCCTGGCAACAGGTCCCTCCCCGGGTGTCCTTCTGGGAGGTGAGCCTCCACGTCCCGCCGGGTTACAAAAACTTCTAAATAAAGTCCAGGCTCCTGGATGAAGCCCCAACCACCTTTTAACTTAAAGTTCCGTACTGCACCCTTACGCGCGGCTCCCTCACCGTACTTTTATCCTTTCTCATACGTGCCTTCTCTGCCAGGTCCTTCTCCAGGTGACGTTGCCGAAGCTTTTGGGATTCTCGCTGCTCCCTTTGTCGCTCTGCTTCCCGCTCCCGACGTCTCCACTCTTCCTCCTGACGCCGGTTGTAATTCTCCTCCACCAGCTGCTCCATGTCTCCACCATCAAATGCCAGCTTACGATGTCCGGTTTGCGGCAGCTCTCCTGGCGCCCCCCAGTCCTGGCAGCGCTCACCTGTGGCGGAAGCAGCCGGCTCTGGAACAGATGACGGTCGGGGCTCCGGTACAGCAGGTAGTGCTCTGGTGCCTGCGCGGCCTCCTCCATGAGGACGGGTGTCGCTTCTTCTGCCTCAGCGACGGGGGCAGACAGCGGATCGGGGTGCTGGTGCGGCGTTTTCTGCAGGAACGGGTGCCTCCTGTGATACTGGCACGGTCAGATTGCAAGGGCTGGGATGCCGCACGGCCTTCTGTACTGGAACGGGTGCCTCCACTGGATACTGGCAACCGGTTCAGATTGCAAGGGCTGGGATGCCCGCACGGCCTTCTGTACTGGAACGGGTGCCTCCACTGAGATACTGGCAACCGGTTCAGATTGCAAGGGCTGGGATGCCCGCACGGCCTTCTGTACTGGAACGGGTGCCTCCACTGAGATACTGGCAACCGGTTCAGATTGCAAGGGCTGGGATGCCCGCACGGCCTTCTGTACTGGAACGGGTGCCTCACCTTCCGGTACAGACACTTCAGGGGGTAAGAGGGATTGGCGCCACTCCAATTGTAGTTTTAGGGCCCGCCAGCTCGCTTCCATCCTGGCGACCTCCTCCCGGTGCCGGGCCAGGTCTCTCAGGGTATCCTCCGCTTCTTCCAGCGTAGGAGGGTTTCCAGGCCGGGTGCCAAACGGTGGCTCCGTGGCGATCGGGTCGCTTCCGTGGGGGGAGAGCTCTGACTCCTCCATCCCTTCCCACTTCTGCTCACGTCCATTCGCCATCTCAGCAAAGTCACATGTGTCATTAGCATCAGGAGAGGCGACATCTTTTGTAGGGAGGCGGGACCTTCGCGTTCGTTTACGCCCACTGAGGAGGATGAGGAGGCGGAACTCCAGAGCTGTGGGGCACGATCTTACATTGCAGTAACATTTAGAGTGTGCGGACATCGTTTTCGCGCCACGGAGTGAGTGTACGCCCACGAGAGCACCCCCTTATTCTTCACCTGTGCCTCGTGGCGCAGATATGACGGAAAAATGGCAAATACAGTCTATGATGATTTTTGCAATTCTCAAGCAAAAAAACAGTTCAATTAAGGCACACAGGACACATATATATGTCACAATGACATGTATATATATATATATATATATATATATATATATATGTATTCTAAGTGTGTATATTTTGTGTTTACAAGGAAAGAAAGTGTTTTTTTAGTTGCGATATTTTGTTCCCATAGACTTACATGGGACTTCCGGTATCGGAATCGGATATCGACGATATTTAGTGATATCGGCGATACCATTCCGATCCGATATTTTTAGATATCGAGCAGTATCGCTCAACACTATTTATTGCATAAAATGACATGTTTCAGAATTGGTCTGATTCTTTCCTCAGGTACTATAAACTTAAAAGGGGTATTTGAGTTAAATCAGTAGGGGTCCAATTGTAAGATTCCTAACAATCACTTGAACAGGGGACTTTTTTCCCTCATTTCAATGGAAAGGAAGTTGTACATGTGAACTGTCACTCCGATAAACATGGATCTGCTGTAGAAAGCCCAGTTCTGTAGTTCTCTTCAGCTGTCCCATAGAGATTGAATGCGGCAGTGGCACACATGTGCAATGCCCCCCATTGATCACTGATCATTACTCAGAGGCTTTACCTTTTTCTTTTACATTTGGTTTATACTGTACAGACCACATCAGTTTACAACCAATGCTTTACCTTTTTCACACATCCAGAGCTCATTTTATGAACTGTGTTCAAAACTGATTATCAAACGAACTTCACGCCAGGGAATGTTAAATTATTTAAGCACATTTTATGCCAGTTGAAATGCACTCTGTCTTATAAATGACTCTCAGTGCTCCGTCATTGAAGGACATTGAGTAGAAAATATAGAAGAATTATTTATATCTATTGAGACCATGACTCGTCTCTCATCTGATATTATCAGATCTACACTAGAAACTTTAGAAAAGAAGGAACTTTTAAAACTATGCACATAAAAATCTGTTTAATTTGTTTCCATTCATAACCTTTTCTTTAACGGCTTAGTACACAGTAGCCATGGTGTTTCTGCATGTTCATGTACATTCGCTCAAGATTGTGTTTTGGTCTGTTGCACTACTCCTGCACTGTGTACGTCTCATTGTTGTCACACTGTGTCATTTATTGCACTGTTTGCTCATCCTATATAGAATACAATACTGTATAAGTTTATCAAATTCACCCACAAAGCTCTGCACAGTCCTGAGCTGCCCTACATATCCTTCCCCATCTCTGTCTACCACCCTACCCATGCTCTCCATTCTGATAGGACTAACATCCTCGATAATCTGCACATCTCAATCCCGTTTTTCATGCTGCACCAGTTCTCTAGAATGCACTACCCCCACATGCTTCCTGCTCTTAATAGCATTTTGTATCTGTACATTTACAGGTACTAGCTGGAGACTGGCTCTATGATAGTTCTTCCTGATTGTCTGTGCTATAGCATGTGATATAATAGCTGCAAAGCAATATGGGGAAGCCCGCCCAAGGTCATGTGATCATGTGTATGACTGATACAATCTTCTGGAATGCATAAATGTCAAATGCCATTTTAGGCATTTTGCAAAAAGCAAAACGCAAATTGTTTGAATTTACTGGGCTCAGCGATTTTCAAAAATTAGACACAAATTTGATTCGCATTGAAAAGATTCACTCATCTGACATCACAATAGTTAATACAATGTAGCATAATACAAGTACACTATAATATATGGTTCCAAATGTTCTATACCTTTGTAATATAGCTTTGTATTTAAATCCCAAACTCGGCCAATTCCTTCATAAAATGGGCAGAAACAATTATTTTTGATTGATCACTGGATACTATTTTTTTTTTCAACAGACCTCGAAGGATTCAAATGATATAAGAAGTTTCTGCTGTTTCTTCATTTTCATTCATTTCAATATTCCTTACCCTGTGTATAGTTCAGGGGGAAAATACAGCTGTGAGTGTTCAGAAATTCACCAGTGCTGCGCTTTGTTTTTCCCAATTTCCTAGAGACTAGACCTGTTGTCGGAATGATGCAAGAATAAAAGCATGAAAGTGAACTTCAGGGCTTATAACCAGGTTGGAGTAGCTTTTCGTGAATTGCCTGTGTTGAATTGGCTGTCATGTATAGTGTACAGTTCCTATATCGTCTTGTGCTTGGGTGCGAGGAAAACACAGGAGACATAGGTTGAAATGAAATGACTTGTATTACTTCATACAAGCATGCTGAAAAGTTCACACAGTTTGCAGGAACAGAGACAGGAGACACAGCAGGCCAGAGCAACTTCAAGCACTACAATAAATCTCCAAAGCAGGTTCAGGATCTCTTCTCTGTACCGTAATTCCTCTGCAAACATGGATTCACCAAACAGCAGATTTCCAGAGTCCAAAGGTGTTCCAAGGTTCCTCAGTAGGGAATAGCTGGAGTACAAGTCCAAGGTTTCCAGGAGTCAGGTCACAGACTGACTGAGGCTTGATTCAGGAGCACTGATTGTTCAGCTGAGGCTGCTTAAGAAGCAAGAGGGAAGAATCAGGGCGGGATACATGAAAACTGGAAACTCCATATTAACTGAGGGCAAGAGCTGCAGAAAGACAGAAAGCAAAATGGCCGACGGAAAACTGAGTTTCAAGGAACATGTCAACAGAGACAAAGAACCTTACATTACTCCCCCCTTAGGGACAACCTCCGGATGACCTCAGACCAGGCTTGTCAGGGTACCTCTGATGAAACTGGCGGAGCAGGCGAGGAGCATTTACATTATTTAATAAATAATTATAAGATTATATTATTATATGACT
The DNA here is from genome assembly GCA_033576555.1 of Oophaga sylvatica. Taxonomy (NCBI): domain Eukaryota; kingdom Metazoa; phylum Chordata; class Amphibia; order Anura; family Dendrobatidae; genus Oophaga; species Oophaga sylvatica. Next base: position 788,073,624 of record JARQOD010000001.1, on the reverse strand, counting down.
GGTTCCCATGAGTTGTCCTCCACTGGGTAGCCCTGCCATTTAATCAAATATTGCAACTGATTTCTGTACAACCTGGATCTAGAATCCTTTCCACCACAAATTCTTCCTGACCATCGACCAGCACTGGGTCAGGGCAAGGAGAAGAACGTCCAGGAAACGTATTGGGTGTTGCAGCCTTTATTAGGGATACATGAAAGACAGGATGGATTCTCATAGTTCTGGGCAGTTGAAGACGAAAAGCAGCAGCACTTATAATCTTACTGATCTTATAAGGTCCAATGTACTTATGTCCCAATTTAGACGATGGAATCTTTAATTTAAGATTTCTGGTTGACAGCCAGACCAAATCTCCTACCTTGAAAGCTGGTGCAGGTTTACAAAATTTATCTGCTGCTTTCTTGTACCTTTCCTGAGCCAATTCTAGATTTTCCTTTAGAAGATCCATATTCTTTTGTAAAGAAGTGATTCTTTCAGCCACTGCCGGCAAGGGCGTATCTATGGGAAATCGAGGAAGAATGTTAGGATGATAACCTAGATTGGAGTAAAAAGGAGACTGCTTAGTGGAGGCGCTCTGAGAGTTGTTATAAGAGAACTCAGCCAGTGGAAGTAGATCCACCCAATCATCTTGTAGGTGGCAGATAAAACAGCGGAGATACTGCTCCAGGGTCTGATTGGTTCGTTCTGTCTGTCCATTAGTCTGGGGATGAAAAGCAGAAGAAAGGTTTACTTTAATGTCCAATGCTGCACAGAAATTTTGCCAAAACCTTGAAGTGAATTGCACCCCTCGATCCGAAATGACCTCATCCGGTACTCCATGTAAGCGAAACACATTCTTAATCATCAAATCTGATGTCTGTTTTGCAGTGGGTAAGCCGACACAAGGGATAAAATGAGCTGCCTTTGTTAGACGGTCAACCACCACTAGAATGGTGTTCTTCCCTTGAGAGGTTGGTAACTCCACAATGAAGTCCATAGAAATGGATCCCCACGGGCGGGACGGGGTGGGAAGAGGTTGCAACAGACCAGTTGGTGAGGAGCGAGGTGTTTTGCATCTTGCACAGACTTCACATGAAGTGACATAGTTTAAAACATCTTTCCTGTAAGTGGGCTACCAAAAGAAACGAGAAAGAAATTCTTGTGTCTTTAGAATTCCCCTATGCCCGGCTATCTTGGAATCGTGGATGAGTTGCAATACTCTCAATCTGACTGTTTCAGGTATATACAGACGTTGTCCCTGAATCCACACACCATTCTTAAAGACAAGACTTACGTCCCTTGGGGGTTGAGCCAACAAAGAATCCGCATGGTATGCTTCCTTGATGTCCTTAAGTAGGTCTTGATTATGAATCACTCCCAGGAATCTAGAGTCAGGAAGAATAGTCTTAGGAGGAGTAAGTGGACGTGTCTCTGCTGAATGAATCCTAGAGAGTGCATCAGCCTTTCCATTGCGCGATCCTGGTCTATAAGAAATGACAAAATTAAATTGGTTTAGGAAAAGATTCCAGCGAGCCTGGCGAGGAGTCAGGCACTTAGCCGACCTGATAAATTCAAGGTTACGATGGTCTGTCAGGACGACTATTTGCTGTGCAGCTCCCTGAAGAAGGTGTCTCCATTCCTTGAAGGCGGCAATAATGGCCAACAATTCTCTATTGCCCACATCGTAGTTCCTCTCAGCCGAAGACAACTGCTGGGAAAAGAAGGCACAGGGATGCAAGACATTCTTCTCACCTGTTCTCTGAGAGAGTATAGCTCCAACGGCACAGTCTGAAGCATCCACCTCTATTATGAAGGCAAGCTCGGGGTTGGGATGTACTAAGATAGGTGCGGTGGTAAATTTATCCTTTAAAGAGGAAAATGCTTCCTGAGCTTGCGGGGTCCAGGAGAACCTAGACTGTTTCCGGGTAAGTTGGGTGATAGGTGACACTACCTCAGAAAAATTCTTAATGAAACGTCTATAGAAGTTGGCAAACCCGATGAAGCGCTGCACCTCCTTCACATTTCTAGGAATTGGCCAATCCTTGATGGCTTGGGTCTTGCTTCCATCCATACTAATCCCTTGCGTAGATAGTACATACCCCAGAAATTGAATTTCGGTCCTATGGAATTCACACTTTTCAAGTTTGATGTAGAGATGGTTTTGTCTTAGGCGTTCTAAGACCATTCTCACATGTCCATGATGTTCCTCTGTGGAGTTAGAAAAAATTAGAATATCATCCAGATAAATCACCACAAATGTATCTAGGAGATCCCTGAAGATATCATTCACGAAGTGTTGGAAAGTGGCTGGGGCGGTACTCAGACCAAAAGGCATAACTAGATATTCAAAGTGTCCATAGCGTGACCTGAAAGCAGTCTTCCATTCATCCCCAGGTCTAATACGGACCAAGTTATAGGCCCCACGGAGATCCAGTTTAGAGAAAATTTTGGCATGCCGCACTCTCTCCAACAACTCAGGGATTAAAGGCAATGGATAACGGTTTCTAATAGTAACCTTATTGAGTTCCCTATAGTCTATGCAGGGTCTCAGAGATCCATCTTTCTTCTTCACAAAGAAGATGGGTGCACCTGCGGGAGATGAAGAGGGGCGTATGAAGCCCTTGGCTAAATTTTCGTCTATATAATCCTTCAAAGCTTTTAGCTCGGGCCCCGCTAGGGTGTAGATCTTACCAAAAGGTATCTCGGCTCCAGGCAATAATTCAATTGGACAATCATATGGACGGTGAGGAGGAAGCTGATCAGCGTTCTTCTTGTCACATAAATCCACATAGTCCTGGTATACAGCTGGTAGTTCAGGGACTGACATGGTTCCTTTAGGAACAGAGCAAGCTGAAACTCCTTGACTCATCTGTTTCTCCGGAAAGTGTAATTCCTTGGTCTCCCAGTTAATCGTAGGATTCTGCGCCTGCAGCCATGGTAGCCCTAGAATAATGGGAAAGTGGGGAGAAGAGATAAGCATAAAAGACATTTTCTCTGATGATCTTTACCCATAAGGACCCTCAAAGGCTCTGTTTCTTGATCCACTGGTCCAGAAGTCAGTAGAGAGCCATCCACAGTCTCCATCTGTACTGGAGTAGCCTTCTTCACTGAACGTATCCCTGTTTCAGAGCAAAGGAGATATCCATAAAATTTCCACTTGCTCCTGAGTCGATCATAGCAGAGCTAGGCACCCAGACTGAGTCAACCCAGAGTTTGATGGAAAGGAAGCAATGAGAATTGTTTCTTTTACAACTCAGCTGGGACACCGCTGAGGAAACTTGAAAAATTGCAGCGTTTATACCGTTATCGTCCCCAGAACTAACAGAGTTTAAGTCCGAGAAATCAAGATCTCTTGCAGCAGATCTCTCTGGAGCCTGAGGCTCGGACATGACAGAGCTCCTCTCGCAACACTCACAGTGAATGACTGCTGCAGTAGTCTTACGAGAACGGCTGGGGCAGTTTATAATGAAGTGCCCTGACTTACCACAGTAGAAATATAGATTTTCCTTTATACGATGTTCTTTGCGTGCATCACTAACCCGTCTTTGTAAAGAGTCCACCTGCATGGGTTCAGGTTCTGGTTCCCTTGTGATCCTACTCAAAGGTTCCTTAGCTGAGGAGGGAGGTAGGAAAAGGTTAGTGCGATTATTTTCGAACCATCTCTCTTGTCTGCGTTCAGTCAGACGAGCATCAATACGGATACAATAGTTAATAAAGTCACCTAACGCAGTGGGAGGGTCGGCACGAGCAAGTTCATCCTTAATCAGTGGAGACAACCCTTTCCGAAAAATAGATTTTTTAGCGGAAGTGTCCCAAGTGGTATCAAGAGCCCATCTCCTGAAATCCAGGGCATATTCGGCTACTGAACGCTTACCTTGGCGCAAAGTTAACATGGCTGCTTCAGCTGTTGCACCTCGATTGGGGTCATCAAACACCTGCCCCATGGCTGAAATAAAAGCATCAAGGTGATTCAAACAATCATCCTCAGTCTCAATCAGAGGGTTTGCCCACATCAAAGCCTTATTGGTAAGCAACATGATTATAGTAAGCACTTTGGATCGTTCAGTGGGAAATTGTGAAGCATGTGCAGAGAAAAATAAATTGCATTGATTAATAAATCCCCTGAATTTCTCACGTTCACCGCCAAAACGAAAAGGAGGTAATTTGGGGAGCCCAGAACTCGGGGTTATGGCAGGAGCCTGGGCTCGTTCCTCTAGAGCCTCAATCCTGGCTCGCAATTCCTGGGTAATCTGTCCAAACACTTGCAAATTATGATTAGTGAGGTCCTGTAGGCTTGCAAAACGGGTCTTTAAAGTCTGTACATCTGAAAGGATTGTATCAGTCACTCCGCAAAGTTCCTTTATGCGGGCCTCCATCTTCCAGATCTTTTAAGGCAGAAGTGCTGGAAGGAGAAGAGGAAAGGAAAAAAAAAAAATAAAAATAGTGTTCACCTGTGGTAACACTCCAGAGTAAAATTTTAAGGGAATGCGCTCACCTGGAATGGTTGTGAGAAGTCACAACCACTGTCATCACATAAGGTATTAAACGGACATCTGGTATCCACAGTCACAGCAGACACGGCTTTCCCAGACCCAGCAGACACTAAACATTGGCTCCTGAATCTTGTCATGAATAGTGTACAGTTCCTATAGCGTCTTGTGCTTGGGTGCGAGGAAAACACAGGAGACATAGGTTGAAATGAAATGTCTTGTATTACTTCATACAAGCATGCTGAAAAGTTCACACAGTTTGCAGGAACAGCGATAGGAGACACAGCAGGCCAGAGTAACTTCAAGCACTACAATAAATCTCCAAAGCAGGTTCAGGATCTCTTCTCTGTACCGTAATTCCTCTGCAAACATGGATTCACCAAACAGCAGGTTTCCAGAGTCCAAAAGTGTTCCAAGGTTCCTCAGTAGGAAATAGCTGGAGTACAAGTCCAAGGCTTCCAGGAGTCAGGTCACAGACTGACTGAGGCTTGATTCAGGAGCACTGATTGTTCAGCTGAGGCTGCTTAAGAAGCAAGAGGGAAGAATCAGGGCGGGAACATGAAAACTGGAAACTCCATATTAACTGAGGGCAAGAGCTGCAGAAAGACAGAAAGCAAAATGGCCGACGGAAAACTGAGTTTCAAGGAACATGTCAACAGAGACAAAGAACCTTACATTGGCTTCCAGAGCGCTCTCTCCACAAGGGACTTCTAGGTAAAGAAAATATCAACCAGATACAGTATAAGGTCTTTATGCTGGACTCATATACGCTGCCCAGATTCAGCTGTTGGCTGGGGCCACATGGGGCTGTTATGGACAATATTTCCATTTGTTTTTTTTCCATTTATGAGCCAAGGACACCCAGCATACCGCTAATTTTCCAGATAGAAAGCCACAGCCATTCAGGCTTTTACAGGTTTTTTTGATTGAGAAACGTTTTTCAATATATATACCAATTCTGTGAACATACATACAAAATGTCTTTCTAACTCTGTAGAACAATGCATTGAAATGGACGAAGAGTTGATAGCAAATATGAAATAACATTTTATCTCCTGTTCCACTGACCTCATATGCTTTTCCATTTTTACATAACTAAGGCCGTTATTGTATATGGTGAAGTTCAGCAAATTGTTGATGGTTTTTAAAATCTGTGTTGTTAGAGAAAGGAAACTTTCTACTGTATGTTCACAAATTGAAAACATGATGTCCATATACTTTATGCAAGGGAAGGCTCTGATAAAAAGGCCCTTTCACCAAATTTTACATGTTGAACTGGACACTGGATGTAATAACGGTTGCAGAGCTGAATAAAAAGTTCTTGTTTAATTTTTTTTTTATTTTGCCTCTCTGTTGTGGAGATATTAGCAAAGTACTTGGCACCTAATGAGATAACCTTAGGTAAGACCAAGAGGGTGCTTTAAGGGGGGACATGTACTTTTTCGCCCTGCATGAGTTGCTATCTGATAACATCCACTTGTACTTAACAAAAGTTAATTCATTAGGTGGCAAATACTTTGCTAAAATCTGTGTCCAGTTCAACATGAAAAATTTGGTGAAAGGTCTTCTTTAAAGGGAAAACACTAATCAACCACTAAGTAGTAGTATGACACTACCGTAGCATGGCTGAAGTGTCCGTGCACAGTTACTGATAGAGTGTAGCGCTGCCAATAAAGATATAACTTTGAGTTTCGCACTATTAATCAAGATATGACAATCAGCATGTCAAGATCCCGTCTGGGTTGGAGCCGATGTTACTGCAAACACTAGGGGAAGCAGAGGCAGGTAGCGTAGTCAGGTGGCAGCCGGAGGTCGGTACACAGGAAAGCAGTGTTTGTAGCAATGGATCAGGCGGAGAGTGTAGTCAGAAGGCAGGCCGAGGTCGGTTCACAGGAGAGCAGTGTTTGTAGCAATGGATCAGGCGGAGAGCGTAGTCAGGTGGCAGCCGGAGGTCGGTACACAGGAAAGCAGTGTTTGTAGCAATGGATCAGGCGGAGAGCGTAGTCAGAAGGCAGGCCGAGGTCGGTTCACAGGAGAGCAGTGTTTGTAGCAATGGATCAGCAGGAAACGCTTGACTAAAGGCTTGGAGCTCAATAATCTCGCAATGACACACCCACAGGGCCAGGTTTATATAGGGTGTGTAATTGGCAATCAGAGGCCCAATCAAGAGAGCACTAGGTGTAGCCAATCAGGAAGAACAGTCAATGGTATCTGGGTTCAGCAACGAATTTTGCAGCCAGCAGAATAGCTCAGATGGTAGAGCTGCTGGCCAGTAGACAAGAGGAACTGGGTTCGACTCCTGACAGTACTCCCCTCCTTCCAGGATGGCCTCTGGACATCTCAGGAGCTGGCTTATCCGGGTACCTCTGATGAAAGGCTCTTGTTAGTCTAGGAGCATGGACGTTGTCCCTTGGTTCCCATGAATTTTCCTCTGGTCCGTAACCTTCCCACTGCACCAGATACTGCAGTTTACCTCTGAATTTTCGGGAGTCCAGAATCTTATCCACAATGTATTCTTCTTCACCACGGATCCTTTCTGGTGGAGGAGGTGGCTGAATTCTTCCTGGAAACGGGTTTTCACAGAAGGGTTTGAGCAAGGATATGTGAAACACTGGATGAATCTTTAGATTGTTGGGAAGTTTTAAACGAAAAGCAACCTGGTTAATTTTTGCAGAAATTTGAAAAGGTCCAATGAATTTCTGACCCAATTTGGAGGATGGCACATGTGTCTTAAGGTTTTTAGTGGACAGCCAAACTTTGTCTCCAACCTGAAGAGCAGGGGGCACTCTCCGATGTTTATCTGCTGCTTCCTTATATACTTCCTGGGTCTTGAGTAATATCTCTGATAATTCCTTCTGGGATACCTGTAATTTTGCAAGCCTGTCATTTACAGCAGGAATGGGAGTGTTCACTGGCAGATTAGGGATAAATACTGGATGTACTCCATAATTAGCAAAAAATGGGGTTTGAGATGTAGCGCTATGTATGGAGTTGTTGTAGGCAAACTCTGCTGTTGGTAAATAGTCCACCCAGTCATCCTGAAGATAGGAAATGAAGCAACGGAGGTATTGCTCCAAAGTCTGGTTCGTTCTCTCCGTCTGGCCATTGGACTGAGGATGGAAAGCGGTAGAAAGATTCACCGTGACTCCCAAGGCTGTACAGAAACTCTTCCAAAATTTTGACGTAAACTGAACGCCTCTGTCAGACACCACGCTGTCAGGAATTCCATGTAACCTGAATACCTCTTTGATTATCAGTTCTGCAGTTTTTTCAGCAGTAGGAATTCCTTCAGTTGGAATAAAGTGGGCCATTTTTGTGAGTCGGTCCACTATGACAAGGATGACGGTCATCTGTTTGGAAGGGGGTAGTTCCACAATAAAATCCATGGAAATAGATCCCCAAGGCCTGGATGGAACTGGAAGTGGTTGCAAGAGTCCTAGAGGAGACGATCGTGGGGTCTTGTTTCGTGCGCATGTTAAACAGGTTGAAACATATTTCCTCACGTCCTTCCTACAATTAGGCCACCAAAAGAAACGAAGTAGTAAGTCTTGTGTTTTTGCAACTCCAGGATGTCCTGCCAGTTTAGAATCATGGACACTTTTGAGGACTTCAAGGCGAGAAGATTCAGGTACATATATTTTGTGTTTCTGCATCCAAAACCCCTCTTTGAATGAAAGATCGACGTCTTCCGAAGGATGGTTAAGGAAAGAGTCCTCTTGATATCCATCTTTAATTCTATTACATAGTCCTCTAGAGTGCAATATTCCCAAAAAATTTTTAGGGCCTAGAATTGTATCGTCATTACTAGACCTCTCCTGAGGTTCCGAACACATCCTGGACAGGGCGTCAGCCTTGCCATTTCTTGAACCAGGCCGGTAAGAAATTATAAAATTGAATCTTGAGAAAAATAAGGCCCATCGTGCTTGTCTTGCAGACAATCTTTTTGCTGTACGGAGGAATTCAAGATTCTTGTGGTCCGTGAGGACAGTCACAGGGTGATTGGCACCTTCCAAAAGATGTCTCCATTCGGAGAAGGCAACTTTAATGGCTAACAGTTCTTTATTACCGATGTCGTAGTTCTTTTCTGCAGATGACATGGTGTGGGAAAGAAACGCACATGGGTGAAGTTGCATTTTGTCCCCAACTCGCTGAGACAGAATGGCTCCCACTGCAGAGTCCGAGGCGTCCACTTCGACAGTAAATGGCAATTCAGGATTTGGGTGTACTAACAATGGAGCAGACGTAAAAAGAGTTTTCAATTTGTCAAAAGCCTCCTGTGCCTCCGGAGACCAGAAAAATGCTTTGGTCTTTTTTGTTAGTGTAGTAATTGGTAGAATGATCCGTGAAAAGTTCTTTATAAATTTTCGGTAAAAATTTGCAAATCCTATGAAACGCTGGACGTCTTTTAAATTTCTTGGAACAGGCCAGTCCACTACAGCATTGATTTTGCCGGGATCCATGCTCAGACCTTCTGGGGAGATGATATATCCCAGAAATTGGATACTGGTTTGTTCAAACTCACATTTTTCAAGTTTAATGTAAAGATGGTTCTCCTGTAGTCGTTCCAAGACTAACTGGACGTGCCTGCGATGCTCTTCCAAGGTGTCTGAAAATATAAGAATGTCATCGAGATAAGCCACAACGAATTGGTCCAAGAAATCTCGAAATACATCATTAATAAAATGTTGAAAGGTGGCTGGGGCATTGCTAAGACCAAAGGTCATAACCAGAGATTCAAAATGTCCATATCTCGTTCTGAAGGCTGTCTTCCACTCATCTCCTGGGCGAATCCGTATGAGGTTGTAAGCCCCTCTAAGATCCAGCTTCGTAAAGATTTTCGCAGAACGGAGTCTCTCAAATAGTTCAGGAATCAAGGGTAGCGGGTAGCGATTCTTGACAGTGATATTATTCATCTCTCTGTAGTCAATACATGGCCGCAGAGTGGAGTCTTTCTTTTCAACAAAGAACAGGGGTGCCCCAGCTGGAGATGTGGAAGGTCGAATAAAGCCTTTCTCTAAATTTTCATCCAGGAACTTTCTTAATACCTTCAATTCAGGTTCGGAAAGATTGTAAATCCGTCCAAATGGAATGGTTGCTCCTGGCAGCAATTCAATGGGACAGTCGTAAGGACGGTGAGGAGGTAATTGATCTGCTTTCTTCTTACTGCAGACATCAGAGAACTGCTGATATTGAGGTGGTAGTTTCTCTTCCTTCTCATGCGAAATCTCAGAGATTTGGACTTGTTGGAGAACAGGGGGTTCCTTATGACAATTATTCTTACAGTAGTCAGATGGAAAGGTGATGGTCCTTGATGCCCAGTTGATAGAAGGGTTATGGACTGAAAACCAGGGGATCCCTAGAATAACCGGAAATTTCGGAGATGAAATAAGGTGGAAACTGACAGCTTCATGATGATCCGGTTCGATACAAATCTCCAGTTCGATTGTCTCATGCGTGACAGGTCCAGAAGACAAGGGTGATCCATCCACAGTTTCCATTTCAATTGGTGTGGATTTGGTCCTACTGGAAATATTATTATCACATGTAAATTTTAAGTCCATAAAATTTCCTCCTGCTCCCGAATCCAACAGGGCAGAGCATTGTATTTTTTGGGTGCCCATTACAACCTGAATGGGGATTACAAAATGAGATGATGTAGAATGTATTTTGTCTATTTCTGGCGTTACTGATGAGATAGTCTGCAAGATGGAATCCGACTGCTGAGAAAGGTCCATATTGCTGGCAGACCTGTTGTTGGTAAAGGCTATAGTCCTTTTGTTAGGACAGTTGATGGCATAGTGTCCAGGGTCCCCACAATAGAGGCAGAGATGTTCTGCACGTCGCCTCTCCTTCTCCTGTGCAGAGAGTGGTCTTCGGATGACGTCGATCTGCATCGGTTCAGACACGCCTTGCGTCTTTTCTTGGTGGTCCGATGCTGAAAATGAGAAGCCAGGGCTATTCCCAAGTGCTCGCAGTCTCTCCTTTCTCCTTTCAGTAAGTCTCTGGTCAATCCGGATACATAGTTGAATAAAGTCCTCCAACTGGTCAGGGGTCTCAACCCTGGCAAGCTCGTCTTTCACTGGTTCTGATAACCCTCGTCGAAATTGACTTCTCTGGGCCGCTGGATTCCAGGTGGTGTCGGCCACCCAGCGACGGAACTCCGATGTATATTCCGCAACAGAGCGACGTCCTTGGCGCAAATTATGTAATTTGGTTTCTGCTGTGGCACAGCGGTTTGGGTCATCAAAAACTTGATTCATAGCTGCGATGAAAGCTTCCAGGTCATTAAGGAGGGCATAGTCCTTTTCTACATAAGGTGAAGCCCAAGCAAGAGCTTCATCCGTCAGGAGATTTATCATGAAAAAAACTTTCTTCCTCTCAGTGGTAAAGGGAGCAGGTTGCATCTGGAAGTATATGCGGCATTGATTGAGGAATCCTCGGTACTGCTTGCGATCCTCACTGAACTTTGCAGGCAGCGGCAGCCGCGCGTTTGATTCGGACCCTGAATTTCGCACGTCCAGAAGTTGTTTTTGTAGCTCAATTACTTCTGTTGTATCGCCGTGAAATCAGTTTGTAACTTGGCATATTTTCCTTGAGAGTCAGTACAAAAACTTTGAAGCTCCGTAACTTGCCGCCTCAGGGTGTTCACAGCGGACTCCATTTTGGCGCGAGATTATTCTGTCAAGATCCCGTCTGGGTTGGAGCCGATGTTACTGCAAACACTAGGGGAAGCAGAGGCAGGTAGCGTAGTCAGGTGGCAGCCGGAGGTCGGTACACAGGAAAGCAGTGTTTGTAGCAATGGATCAGGCGGAGAGTGTAGTCAGAAGGCAGGCCGAGGTCGGTTCACAGGAGAGCAGTGTTTGTAGCAATGGATCAGGCGGAGAGCGTAGTCAGGTGGCAGCCGGAGGTCGGTACACAGGAAAGCAGTGTTTGTAGCAATGGATCAGGCGGAGAGCGTAGTCAGAAGGCAGGCCGAGGTCGGTTCACAGGAGAGCAGTGTTTGTAGCAATGGATCAGCAGGAAACGCTTGACTAAAGGCTTGGAGCTCAATAATCTCGCAATGACACACCCACAGGGCCAGGTTTATATAGGGTGTGTAATTGGCAATCAGAGGCCCAATCAAGAGAGCACTAGGTGTAGCCAATCAGGAAGAACAGTCAATGGTATCTGGGTTCAGCAAGGAATTTTGCAGCCAGCAGAATAGCTCAGATGGTAGAGCTGCTGGCCAGTAGACAAGAGGTACTGGGTTCGACTCCTGACACAGCATCTCTGTATCTCACATATTGCCATTACCAGCTCTCAATTCTGCCTCCTGCCTTCAGTACAGTACTGAGCGCAGACACAGACTGGTGCCAATGTTTAGACATGGCAATGACACTATATAAGCGTGGCAGCAGAGTTCAGGTAATGAAGCACTGTCAATCAAGAGATGACAAAGTATGCAATTTGAGAGGGCATAATTTTGCACTGAGCCTTTAGCCAAACCAACTGTGCAACAAAGCCTCCTCATTTTGTCCCTTTTTACCTATATAAGTGGTTTTATTTTAGGGGTGACCGGTTCCTTTTAAAGGGAAAAGGGAAATTTTCAGTAGAATTAAACCTCCAAGACTGTCTACAAAGGCAGGTAGGTCATAGGAAGCTGAATAAAACGACATCTTGATATCTGCGATCTGATGTGTTATTCCAGAGAAATTCATGTTTTTCTTAAAATGTAAATGACCTGTTAAGATCTATGGGCCGGACACAGATCTCTCTGAGAATTTGCCCCTAGAGATTATTTTAAATGAAAGGGGGAGTTGTTGTGAACACTTTTGATCTGGCTTCTGAGTTTGGGCTCCCTCTGGTGGTTGCTGCTGATAATGGAGCTGGTCTGGCTGACAGAAGTCAATCACCTGAAGAGGATGAGGTGTTACTGACTGGAGAGATTTAAGTGAGCAGCCTTCCCTTAGTTTTTGCCGATGATTTGGTTTTCTCCTGCTTTTTCCTGCATATTTCAGATAAGTTATTTGTCTGTTTTAATCTGTGTTTTTTTTCCCTTTTTGCTTTTCTCTGTTCTCTGCCTTGCTGGTGTGAGTTCAGCCGGGATCCCTGCTGGGACCTGTGCTGGACTCTTTTTTCATTTGCCACAGCTTATGTCAGTCTTTTTTGTATTTCTAGTCTCCTGTTATTTCAGTATCTGTTGTTTTGAGTCCACTTCACACCAGAGTTCTGATTTAGTGGGGGAGAGGTCGTGTGGCCTCAGTATTTTTGCATATCAGACGTGTTGGAATTTTTCTTAGGGTTTTTGCGGGATTGCAGACAGTATCCTTTCCTGTCCTGTTCTATCCAGTTTGGGCCCCAGCATTTGCTTACTCTATTTTCTGCCTGTGTTTTGTAATTCATCTGTCTCACCAGCAATATATGTTTGGGGGCTATCTATTCCTTTGGGGCTCTACTCCGGGGCAGTTTAGCTTTCCCCCTTTCTGTCTTTAGGCTTAGTTAACTCTTTGGCTGTGTCGAGGCATCTAGGGCATCGTAGATACGTCCCATGGCTAATTCTAGTTGTGTCGTCTGTTTAGGGGTCTGCAATCCATTAAGTTACCAACCTCTCTGGGTGTTTGGTTGCCTAGCCTATTTCTCTATTATCCTCCTCGGTTACCAAATCATAACAGGGAGTTACCAGTGTGAGACATGTAGATCAGGAGAGCAGACTGTCATTATTACTTGGTTCACATTAGTAACTCCACCTTTCATTTTAAATAAGCACTGGAGGCAGATTCTTAGGGAGCTCAGTGTCAGCACATAGATCTTAACAGCTCATTTACATATTGAGAAAAATGTACATGTATCTAGAATAAGACTTCAGATCGCAAACATAAAAGTATCATTTTATTCAGCTTCCTATGTCCTACATGCCCATATAAATGGCTTGTGGGGGTTTTTCCTACTACGAGATTGCCTTTAACAAGCCTTGCAGTGGATTATCAAGACAATTTTTCATCTTTTCATCATAAATAAGAATCCTTCTGTTCACTAAAAGCAAATAGAAAATTTTAAGCAATTGAAAGCATATTATAAAGTTGGACATTTTTTCCCTTCTATAATTAATAACCTTTATTTACGTAAAGTTAGAATTCCCTGTTTGTACGTTTTTAATTTTTTATTTAACCCTTTAACGACCGTCGATACGCCTTTTAACGGCGGTAGTTAAGGGTATTTAAACCACAGGGCCATGAATTCACAGCGCTGTGGAAAAAATATATAGTGCCCGCCAGAGTCAGATTTTCTGGGGTCCCGGCTACCCAGAGAACATGATTTGGGTCGGTTTTTACTGACCCCACTTTTGTGATCGCCATTATTAACCGTATAACGGCGACTGCAAAAAATAAAAACAGCCATTTTGCATTTACTTTCTCTCTCCTCTGATGTGATCGCACATCAGAAGAGAGAGAAATAGGGTCCCCGATCCCCCCTGATACCTCCCGGTGGTCCTCGGGCCCTCCTGCATGCTCCGGTGGGCGCCACCATCTTCTTCCAGAATAAAATGGCGGGCGCATGAGCATGCCGGCTGGCAGATTCATTCATTCATTGAAGGTATATTTTGATCAATGTGATAAACCCTATCACAGTGATCAAAATACAAAAAAAATAAATAACACCCCTTTTATAACTCCCTTAGTTAGGGAAATATAATGAATTAAAGAAACTATATTTATTTTCATTTTTCCATTAGGGTTAGGGTTGAAATTCGGGTTAGGGTTGGAATTAGGGTAAGGATTAGGGTTAGGGATTAGGATTAGGGTTGGGATAAGGGTTAGGGTTTGGGTTAGGGGTGTGTTGGGGTTAGGGCTGGAGCTAGAATTGAGGGGTTTTGACTATTTAGGCACATCAAGGGGTCTCCAAACGCGACATGACACCACCATTGATTCTAGCCAATTTTGCATTCAAAAAGTCAAATGGTGCTCCCTCCTTCCAAGCCCCGATGTGTGCCCAAACAGTGTTTTACCCCAACATATGGGGCATCAGTGTACTCAGGACAAATAGCACACCAACTTTGGGTGTCTAATTTCTCCTGTTACCCTTGGGAAAATAAAAAATAGCAGGCTTAAAAATAATTTTTGAGGAAAAAAAATGATTTATTTTTACTGCTCTGCTTATAAACTTCTGTGAAGCACTTGGGGGTTCAAAGTGCTCACACATATCTAGATAAGCTCCTTGGGGGTCTAGTTTCCAAAATGGGGTCACTTGTAGGGGGTTTCTACTGTTTAGGCACATCAGGGGCTCGGCAAACGCAACATGACTCCCACAGAACATTCCATCAAATTCTGCATTCCAAAATGGCGCTGCTTCCCTTCCGAGCTCTCCCATGCACCCAAACATTAGTTCCCCCCACATATGGGTTATCAGCGTACTCAGGATAAATTGCACAACAACGTTTGTGGTCCAATTTCTCCTGTTACCCTTGGGAAAATAAAAAATAGCAGGCTTAAAAATAATTTTTGAGGAAAAAAAATGATTTATTTTCACTGCTCTGCGTTATAAACTTCTGTGAAGCACTTGGGGGTTCAAAGTGCTCACCACACATCTAGATAAGTTCCTTAAGGGGTTTAGTTTCCAAAATAGTGTCACTTGTGGGGTTTTTTCACTGTTTAGGCACATTAGTGGCTCTCCAAGCGCGACATGACGCCCAATCTCAATTCCAGCCAATTCTGCATTGAAAAAGTCAAATGGTGCTCCTTCCCTTCTGAGCTCTGCCGTGTGCCCAAACAGTGGTTTGCCCCGCCATATGGGGTATGGGCTTACTCAGGACAAATTGCACAACAACATTGGGGGTCTAATTTCCCTGTTACACTTGTAAAAATAAAAATTTGGGGGCGGAAATATCATTTTTGTGGAAAAAAAATGTTTTTATTTTCACGGCTCTACATTATAAACTTCTGTGAAGCACTTGGAGGTTCAAAGTGCTCACCACACATCTAGATAAGGTCCTTATGGGGTCTAGTTTCCAAAATGGGGTCACTTGTTGGGGGTTTCCACTGTTTAGGCACATCAGGGGCTCTCCAAACGCAACATGGCGTCCATCTCAATTCCAGCCAATTCTGCATTGAAAAAGTAAAACAGCGCTCCTTCCGTTCCAAGCCCTGCCATGCGCCCAAACAGTGGTTTACCCCCACATATGAGGTATCGACGTATTCAGGAGAAATTGCACAGCAAATTTTGTGGTTCATTTTCTCTTTTTACACTTGTGAAAATAGAAAAAATTGGTTCTGAAGTAAAATGTTTGTAAAAAAAAGTTAAATGTTAATTTTTTCCCTTCCACATTGCTTCAGTTCCTGTGAAGCACGTAAAGGGTTAATAAACTTCTTGAATGTGGTTTTGAGCACTTTCAGGGGTGCAGTTTTTAGAATGGTGTCACTTTTGGGTATTTTCTGCCATATTGACCTCTAAAAGTGACTTCAATTGTGATGTGGTCCCTAAAAAAAATGGTTTTGTAAATGTAAAAATGAGAAATCGCTGGTCTACTTTTAACCCTTATAATTGTGCTGATGTAAAGTAGACTTGTGGGAAATGTTATTTATTAAGTATTTTTGCGACATATCTCTCTGATTTAAGGGCATAAAAATTACAATTTGAAAATTGCAAAATTTGAAAATTTTTCGGCACATTTCCTTTTTTTCATAAATAAACGCAAGTCATATCGAAGAAATTTTGCCACTAACATGAAGTATAATATGTCACGAAAAACAGTCTCAGAATTAGCGGGATCCGTTAAAGTGTTCCAGAGTTATAACCTCATAAAATGACAGTGGTCAGAATTGTAAAAATTGGCCCGGTCATTAAGCTGCAAATTGGCTCCATCACAAAGGAGTTAATATAAAATGGCACACATATAATCACACATCGGTATGTGCTCTTTGTCGTAGTCACTTTTCTGTCTGTGAAAATTCTACACATTTTATCACATTCGCAACAGTCACAAAAAATGTTGCCTGTGCAAACACCAATTCTAGTACAAATTGCAACAAAATTAGATGTCTATATTACAGTATGTGCACATTTTAAATTAAAAATCACTGCTGCACAACTCAGATCTCTTGCGGTTCTACTTCACTGCTCTAGGATACAATATCATATACCTTATATTTATATAATTCCTTCTACATTTTAAGACATTTTATAACATTGTGTTGTTTTCAACTGACCATATGCCATTTTCTGCCATATTCAACACTGTTTTGATCATTGGAAGGAGAATAAAAACTCGTTCACTAGTTCATAAAGTGTTTTATTTTGAAAGGATGCGCTAATCCTGTCCTTTAATGAACAAAAACTATACCTTTAAAAGAGATACATTCATCTAAGAAGGAAAATTGCTCCTTTAATCTTCTTGGGTTTTCTTGGATATGTGCAGCACGTCTGAAGGTGAACAGGGAGTTAAAGCAACAAAGAGAGTAATTATATGAAGAGAATTTCAGGTTAATTGAACTTATAGATATTCATTTATTATGTTTTATGGTGAACTCATAAAAGGGTTCAAAGCTTTATGTGACTGCCAATTGTGATATATAGGAAGGCTGCACGTACATATCTAATGCTTAGTATCAAACTTTGCCTCTTTTGTGCATAATGTAGGGATTACCATAAAAAAAAGAAAATTAGATGCCGCATCTTATTATCCTCAAATAGATATTTTAAAGAGATATTTTTGGAAAGGCAAATGTACAGGCAATTATAAAGTGAGCATTTCATAAACTTCAGAAAAGGAAACATGAATAGTGTAGAAAAAGCAACATTTATAATATGACAAAGCTCCAGAACAGCAACATTTACTATACAATAGTGCTGATGTGGGGATGTGTTCATTTATTATTGCACTTTTTCATACTGAATTTGTAGTGTACTGTCAACATACAGTGGTTTCGGAAAGTATTCAGACCCCTTTAAATTTTTCACTCTTTGTGTCATTGCAGCCATTTGGTAAATTCAAAAAAGTTCACTTTTTTCTCATTAATGTACACTCTGCACCCCATCTTGACTGAAAAAAACAGAAATGTAGAAATTTGTGCAAATTTATTAAAAAGGAAAAACTGAAATATCACATGGGCATAAGTATTCAGACCCTTTGCTCAGTATTGAGTTGAAGCACCCTTTTGAGCTAGTACAGCCATAAGTCTTCTTGGGAATGATGCAACAAGTTTTTCACACCTGGATTTGGGGATCCTCTGCCATTCTTCCTTGCATATCCTCTTCAGTTCCGTCAGGTTGGATGGCGTATGTTGGTGGACAGCCATTCTCAGGTCTCTCCAGAGATGCTCAATTGGGTTTAGGTCAGGGCTCTGGCTGGGCAAGTCAAGAATTGTCACAGAGTTGTTCTGAAGCCACTCCTTTGTTATTTTCCAAAACCAAAAACATGGAGCAAAAAACCATAATAAAGTTTCAAAGTATCAAAAACATTGTTTTTATTATCATATAGTGATATAAATATTAAAGTGTAAGAATCTTTTTGCACAATTAATTGGAAACCCAAAGCAGTTCGAACTGAATCTAGGTATTCTGCTTGATGTCAAATACTGCATAGTAGATAATAGAAAATGAACTCGGCACTCAACTTTAGTATAGTGAGAATAAAGATTTTTATTCACAGTAGTAACACGAAACGTTTCGGTCCTATATCATGGACCTTCATCAGTCACAGATACTACTGGGAAGGGGGTTGATCCACATAGGGAAGAAAGAAAGGGCTGGATATAGCCTGTGTTGGTGGGGTGAGATGAGGAAGAGGACAATGCCTCTATTGCACTAGTAACCTGTTGTGAAGGAGTCCGGTAGTGAGGATAGGTCTCTGCATTGGACGCGGTGTCCACTCAGACTAGCGGTGGACACCGCGTCCAATGCAGAGACCTATCCTCACTACCGGACTCCTTCACAACAGGTTACTAGTGCAATAGAGGCATTGTCCTCTTCCTCATCTCACCCCACCAACACAGGCTATATCCAGCCCTTTCTTTCTTCCCTATGTGGATCAACCCCCTTCCCAGTAGTATCTGTGACTGATGAAGGTCCATGATATAGGACCGAAACGTTTCGTGTTACTACTGTGAATAAAAATCTTTATTCTCACTATACTAAAGTTGAGTGCCGAGTTCATTTTCTATTAGATACGGTTTGGGAACCTACTCTGGCACCTTCTTGGTTGTGCACACGGTTATTTTTTCAAATACTGCATAGTGGCACCAAAAACATGGGATGGAAGGTATATCTATATAGCATAATATCTCCTGGACATTAGTTGTCGATTAGTGTAAACTTAGTGAAATATACTCACACACCAGGAGTATGACAATATCCCCCACTACCACTAACCCATAGAAATCACTCAGGTAAATCACATTAGGCGCCATATAACATAGTTAAAGTCCGGACCCATAGGCAAGAGGAGGGAGGAAAAATGCCAAAAACAAGAAATAATAATCATAGTATTCACTCACCCATGTTAGTGTTCACATGCAGATGCATGCCCCTACGTGTGTTTCACAGTCGCTTCCTCGGGGGGCTGTTGTGTAATTAGTGCCTCTCCTGACCATTTTAAATACCTTTCAAAAGGACAAGTAATGAATGTCACGTGTGGCCACCGCATCCGCGCTCAGTTCCCGGCGCCGTGATGACGATGTGCTCCACGGGTGCACCCGACTGACGTCAGTGGAACGCAGCACCACCAGGAAGCACCGCAAGAGGAGGCGGAGCCAACACCTGGGACATGCGTGTTGGAGACTAGCCACCATAGCCATATTAGGTATGGGCAACGTTTCCCTTACTCCCCGCAAGATAACGTAATTAATGCCAATTATGAAAGGATATGCAGCAGATAATAATCGGACTGATCCATGTAAGCACATAACATTAGTTTATCTTTAACACTGTCCATATGTCTACCGTGTTGTAATATGGACCATCAATGTCAATATTGCTTAATAAATGGTACATAAAACACTGTACATAGTAGAATAAATCACATCATGTTACAATATGTGGAAGAAAGTGATAATACCAATGATCATTAATTAATAGTTTGTAAAATTACAACATAGAGGACAACAATAGCATAATAAACTGCAGTGAGTCGCATGTCAGTCACCACAATCCACTGCATCAATCACAATATGTAGACACGAAGAATCATAAGCTGTCAACATGTCGAAAGATGATGAATAATCAGTGCTAGCTACGTGTCCATTCAAGAGGCATCCGTGGTCAGATATTCCAATTAGTTCCATAATAATTCAAATACTAAACAATCACAAAAACAATAAAATAAAAACACGAAGCATTAGGGATCATTGGTACAGAGACGATATCCCAATTCACAAATATGATACAAAACTGAACTGCTCATTTAGACCCGCAGGAACCATTGTGTCTAATGTCACGATCCATCAGCATTCTTTCTGTGCCAAGATACGATTACTATCTCCACCACAGATCCCCATATTAAAGTGGTCTATACCTGTAATTTTTAGGTCGCTTGATTTACAATTATGTTTGAGTCTAAAATGTCTGGGAATCGTCTTAAGTGATTCCACATCATCCACGTCACGGGCGGCCTCAATGTCCCTAAAATGCTCACGAGTTCTGACCCGTAGCTCACGGGAAGTCAGACCAATATAGATAAGGCTACAACTACATGTAGCATAATAAACTACATGCGTCGAAGAGCATGTAATATAATCTCTTATCTCATATGTCTTGAGGCCGTCCGATAACGTGAAGGATGTGGATTTCATGTGGTTCCTGCATGCCAAACATTTCCTGCAGGGGAAGAATCCAGTCAATCTCCCCTTTGCATTAAAGAAATGGAATGCAATGCGGGGTATATTACAAAAACATTGGTCAGTATGATGACCGATCCACTTCTTAGACAACGTTTTTCCCCCCATCCGTTGATGGCAGCGAGACGGGGTAAAAACTTAAGAGATACATTAGTATCAAGTCATTATGTTGCTAAACACCAACCCTTCTTTAATGCGAAGGGGAGATTGACTGGATTCTTCCCCTGCGCGAAATGTTTGGCATGCAGGAACCACGAGAAAAACACGTCCTTCACGTCATCGGATGGCCTCAAGACATATGAGATAGGAGATTATATTACATGCTCTTCAACGCATGTAGTTTATTATGCTACATGTAGTTGTTACCTTATCTATATTGGTCTGACTTCCCGTGAGCTACGGGTCAGAACTCGTGAGCATTTTAGGGACATTGAGGCCTCCCGTGACGTGGATGATGTGAATCACTTAAGACGATTCCCAGACATTTTAGACTCAAACATAATTGTAAATCAAGTGACCTAAAAATTACAGGTATAGACCACGTTAATATGGGGATCCATGGTGGAGATAGTAATCGTATCTGGGCACAGAAAGAATGCTGGTGGATCATAACACTAGACACAATGGTTCCTGCGGGCCTAAATGAGCAGCTTAGTTTTGTATCGTATTTGTGAATTGGGATATCGTCTCTGTACCAATGATCCCTAATGCTTCATGTTTTTATTTTATTGTTTTTCTGATTTTAACTTTTGCCCTTCTTTGTTTAGTATTTGAATTATTATGGAACTAATTGGAATATCTGACCACGGATGCCTCTTGAATGGACACGTAGCTGGCACTGATTATTCATCATATTTCGACATGTTGACAGCTTATGATTCTTCGTGTCTACATATTGTGATTGATGCAGTGGATTGTGGTGACTGACATGCGACACACTGCAGTTTATTATGCTATTGTTGTCCTCTATGTTGTAATTTTACAAACTATTAATTAATGATCATTGGTATTATCACTTTCTTCCACATATTGTAATATGATGTGATTTATTCTACTATGTACGGTGTTTTATGTACCATTTATTAAGCAATATTGACATTGATGGTCCATATTACAACACGGTAGACATATGGACAGGGTTAAAGATAAACTAATGTTATGTGCTTACATTGATCGGTCCGATTATTATCTGCTGCATATCATTTCATAATTGGCATTAATTACGTTATCTTGCGGGGAGTAAGGGAAACGTTGCCCATACATAATACGGCTATGGTGGTTAGTCTCCAGCGTGCATGTCCCAGGTGTTGGCTCCGCCTCCTCTCGCGGCACTTCTGGTGGCGCTGCGTTCCACTGATGTCAGTTGGATGCACCCGTGGAGCACATCTCATCACGGTACCGGAGAGATGAGCGTGGACGCAGTGGCCACACGTGCCATCCATTGCTTGTCCTTTTGAAAGGTATTTAAAATAGTCAGGAGAGGCACTAATTACACAACAGCCCCCCAAGGAAGCGACTGTGAAACGCGCGTAGGGGCATGCATCTGCATGTGAACACTAACATGGGTGAGCCAATACTATGATTATGTCTTGTTTTTGGCTTTTTTCTTCCATCCTCTTGCCTATGGGTCCGGACTTTAACTATGTTATATTGCGCCTAATGTGATTTACCTGAGTGATTTCTATGGGTTAGTGGTAGTGGGGGATATTGTCATACTCCTGGGTGTGAGTATATTTCACTAAGTTTACACTAATTGACAACTAATGTCCAGGCGATATTATGCTATATAGATATACCTTCCATCCCATGTTTTTGGTACCACTATGCAGTGTTTGACATCAAGCAGTATACCTAGATTCAGTTCGAACTGCTTTGGGTTTCCAATTAATTGTGTAAAGATTCTTGCATTTCAATATTTATATCACTACATGATAATAAAAAAAATGTTTTTATACTTTGAAACTTTGTTATGTTTTTTTGCTCCATGTTTTTGGTTTTGGATATATGTTAGGAGCTCCATAAGGGTATATCCCATAATTGTCCTGGGTGGGACGATTATTATGACACTTTAAACTATGGTGTCTGTGCTTGAGATTATTTTTCTCCTTTGTTATTTTAGCTTTGTGCTTAGGGTCATTGTCTTGTTGGATGATACTGCCACCACCATGTTTCACTGTTGGGATTGTATTGGGCAGGTGATGAGCAGTGCCTGGTTTTCTCCACACACACCGCTTAGAATAATCGCCAAAAAGTTCTATCTTTGTCTCATCAGACCAGAGAATCTTATTTCTCATAGCCTGGGAGTCCTTCATGTGCATTTTTGCAAACTCTATGCGGGATTTCATATGTCTGGCACTGAGGAGAGGCTTCCGTTGGGTCACTCTGCCATAAAGGCCCGACTGGTGGAGAGCTGCAGTAATAGTTGACTTTGTGGAACTTTCTCCCATCTCCATACTGCATCTGTGGAGCTCAGCCACCATGATGTTGAGGTTCTTCCTTCCCTCTCTCACCAAGACTCTTCTCCCATGATTGCTCAGATTGGCTGGACGGCCAGGTCTAGGAAGACTTCTGGTGGTCCCAAACTTTTCCATTTAACAATTATGGAGGTCACTGTGCTCTTAGGAACCTTGAGTACTGCAGAAATTCTATTGTAACCTTGGCCAGATCTGTGCCTTGCCACAATTCTGTCTCCAAGCTCCTTGGCCAGTTCCTTTGAGCTCAGGATTCTCATTTGGTCGGACATGCACTGTGAGTTGTGAGGTCTTATATAGACAGGTGTGTGCCTTTACAAATCAAGTCCTATCAGTTTAATTAAACACAGCTGAACTCCAATGAATTAGTAGAACCATCTCAAGGAGGTTCACAAGGAAATGGAAAGCATGTGACGTAAATATGAGTGTCTGAGCAAAGGGTCTGAATACTTATGACCATGTGATATTTCAGTTTTTCTTTTTTAATAAATTTGCAAAAACTTCTTTCTACATTTCTGGTTTTTATCAGTCAAGATGGGGTTCAGATGTACATTAATGAGAAAAAAATGAACTTATTTGCATTTACCAAATGGTTGCAATGAAACAAAAAGTGAAAATTTTAAAGGGGTCTGAATACTTTACGTAACCCACTGTATGTTCAGGGAAAGACTCATGAGACATCTGCTGAAAGTTTTCAGAAAGACACATGCACTACCAATGCCAAATGAGAGTTATTTTGACATCCACCAGGCCAATGTATGGTGATATACTGTCATGATCCAGGCCGGGGATTGTTTCATGTGTTATTCTCTCCCGGTCTGGTCATGAGAGGGTTAACCTTCTATGCCTGGTTTTGGGTTCTGTGGGGCTATTTCAGTCTGCTGTGGCGTGCTGACCAATGTCAGTGATAGTTCATTCTTCCAGGCTAGAGCAGCTGACCCCCTGATACCGTGTTTTGTCCCCGCTTACTCTGTTCCCATGACTTCCGTTTCCTGCCACCCCATTTTAATTTACTCGCTGAATAAATAAACTCACATGGGTCACCTTCATGCTGTTGTCCAGAGGCTCCAGAACTCTTTATTTGCTAAACTAGAAAAGTGTTCATTTTTTGTTCAGGAACTGTCCTTTCTGTGGTTCATTTTGTCCACCGAGTGATGGACACTAGGATCCGGTGATGGACACTAGGAAGGTTCAGGCCATTGTTGATTGGGTACAACCCAGAGATCTGAAAGGTTTGCAACGCTTCCTGGGGTCTACTAATTATTATCGAAAGTTCATAAGGGGATTCTCTCAGGTGGTCAAACCCCTCACTGATTTGACTAAAAAAGGGGCTGATATCAAAAATTGGTCAGCCTCAGCTGTTGCAGCATTCTCTTTGTTAAAGAAATGTTTTATGTCCCCCCTGTGTTGATTCAGCCAGACGGATCCATCTTAACCGTTTATTGTTGAGGTGGACGCTTGGAGGTGGGGGTGGGGGCGGTGTTGTCCCAGGGACCACCACTTTATCCAATTTTAGACCTTGTGCTTTCTTTTCTAAGAAGTTTTCGCCTGCAGAAAGACATTATGATGTGGGGAACCGGGAGCTTTTGGCCATTAAATTGGCTTTTGAGAAATGGAGGCATTTTTTGGAGGGGGCGGTTCACTGAACCACTGTAATTATGGACCACAAAAATTTGGCTTACATTGAGTCTGCTAAGAGGTTGACCCCTAGGAAGGCGAGATAGTCACTTTTTTTTCACGATTCCATTTCTCTATCACCTTCCGGCCGGGTTTCAAAAATGTCAAGGCTGATGCCTTATCTCATAGTCTGAACCCTATATCTCCCCCAAACCTCCTTCCTCCATTCTTCCATGGGGTGGTTGTGGCTGGGATTTCTGCTGTACTGGAGCAGGAGATTCGTGAGGCTCAGTCTCTTGCTCCTTCATCTAGGCCTGTTAATAAGCTTTTCGTGCCTGTCCTGTTTCGTCTCAGGGTGCTCCGGGAGTTCCATGACTCAGCCCTGAGTGGGCATCCTAGAATCTTGGCCACCCATAGAGCCATCGCCAGGTTGTTTTGGTGGTCTTCTTTGTCCTCAGATGTTGTGAGGTTTGTGTCTGCCTGTGAGGTATATGCTCGTGCCAAAAACTCCCATAACCGGCCGGCCGGGGAATTGGTGCCTTTGCCAATTCCAGATAGACCATGGACTCATCTGTCCATGGACTTTATCACCAATCTTCCTCCTTCTTATGGTAATACTGTCATCTGGGAGGTTGTGGACAGATTTAGTAACCAGGCGCATTTTGTGCCTTTGACAGCATTGCCCAATGCTAAAACTTTATCCAGATTGTTTATGGAACATGTGGTACGGTTGCATGGTGTGCCTTTGAATATGGTCTCGGATCGGGGATACAGTTTGTGTCCAAGTTTTGGAGGACGTTTTGTAAAAGGTTAGGTATTTGACATTTTCGTCTGCTTACCATCTGGAGACTAATGGTCAAACTGAAAGGGCCAATCAGTCTCTGGAACAAATTTTGCGATGTGTAATCGCTGCTCGGCAGGATGATTAGTGCTCTTCTTTACCTTTGGGAGAATTTGCTTTTAACAACTGCATTAATTAGTCCACGGACACCTCCCGTTTTTTCTGCAATTATGGTTTTCATCCTCATTTTGGGGAATTTTCTCAATTAGATTCTGGTGTCCCGGGGCAGATGTGGCTATCCGGTGGTTGGGGGAGGTGTGGAAGGAGGTTCAAAATTGGGGAGGTGCATGATAAATATAAATTTTTTGCTGACAAAAGATGGTCTGTGGGGCCTGTATTCCGGGTAGGGGATAAGGTTTGGTTATCTACCAAGAATATTATACTTAAGGTTTCTTCTGCTAAATTGGGGCCTAAGTTCATTGGTCCTTATAAGATTATGGAAGTGGTCAATCCAGTGGCTTTCCGTTTGCATCTTCCACCGTCTCTATGGATCCCCAACGTATTCCATAAAGCCCTTTTGAAACCATTGGGGTTTTCCTTTGAGGGGTCTTCATCTCCCCTGTCACCAGTCTCGGTGGATGGCCAAAATGAGTATGAGGTGGAACAGATTGTGGACTCTTGGATGGTCCATTGCTCTCTTCAATATCTTGTCCACTGGAAGGGTTACGGTCCTGAGGACCAGTCGTGGATGCCGGCACATTCGGTCCATGCGGATCGGTTGGTCCGGGCCTTTCACACCCATTATCCAGGTAAACGTGAGAGTCTGGTGGCCCCCCATTGAGAGAGGGGTGTGGTCATGATCCAGGCTGGGGTTTGTTTCATGTTATTCTCTCCCAGGTCTGGCCATGTGAGGGTTAACCTTCTCTGCCTCGTTTTGGGTTCTGTGGGGCTATTTCAGTCTGCTGTGGCCTGCTGACCAATGTCAGTGATAGTTCATGCTACCACTTTAGAGCAGCTGACCCCTTGATACCGTGTTTTGTCCTCTGCCAGCTTACTCTGTTCCCGTGACCTCCCTTTCCTGCCACCCTGTTTGTCTTAGTGTTCGCTCCCTGTACTTGGACCCTTGGTATGTGACTTGGCTTGTCTTCTGACCTGTTCTATTGTCTCTCATCTCGGTTATATCTGTTCCTGTCTGGCTCTGAATTTTGGCTTGTATTTGACCACATGATTGCTGTGACCTCTGGTACTTCTTGTCCTGACTGTTGCTGACTCGGCTCGTCTGACCACTCTTTCGCCACCAGGTGGCACTTGTGCTGCTGCTCTGTGGTATTATGCTGTGTGTGCAACCTCTCTTCCCTTACCAGCATCCCCTGGTGGAGGGTGCATTATACTACACTGCAGCAGCATTATATATACCAATTGTTTTAGTCATCTAGATGTATGAAGATGTATGTACAACTTTGGTTTATGGATGACAGACCCAACTAAATGACACAACATTGCAGCTGCCAAAGGCATCCATTGTTGGTATATTTAAGGAAACTTTCACGTCTAAAGATGAGCAAACCCGAACGTAAAAGTTTGGACTTGTCCCAGAAGTCTATTACAAAGTTTGGATTTCCGGGGGAAGTCTGTTTCAGAGGGAGAGAGAGAATTATTTTCCAGATCGAAAGTTCGGGTCCCCATTATTTTCAATGGAGTTCGGGTTCTGGTTCAAGTTCGGGTACAGTTTTGTCACCCGAACCAAACTTTGGACTAAAGTACCGGAACTCGAACTTCCACGGGTCTGCTCATCCCTATTCAAATCATATTTGTCAGACATATGCCCTAAACACTTAACTAAGCAGAGAGTCTTAACTAGATCAGAGTTGCTTAACTCATGTTTTCAGTCCTAATACCGTGGGATCAACAGGCAAAGCAGCTGTTATTGGCCAAGCAAGTAGGAAAGTCCATGTCCACTCAGGGATGAAGTGCAGTTAGTGATGACTAAGAAGGATGACAAAGGAAGTTGAAAAACTAAATAAAATAAAAAAAACTCTTGGATCCAATTCATCACTTATGATTTTTTTAAGTCACTATTTTTGTATCTTTGCTGAGTGTTTGCTGAGGTTTTTTACTCAAAATTCATCAAAATGGAGAATGCACTTGGTAAATTAATTTTGCGCAAAGTCAAGTCTAAAAATCTCACCTTCTACATCAGGGGAATTTTTTTTTCCAAGGGCCATTTGGATATTTATACCATCTACTGCTAATTCAAAACATGAAAATGTATTTGGGTCTCAATCACTCTTTGACATCCCACAGCCTGATACATTGGACATCACAAATGGGATTTCTGAACATATTCAATATAGAATTTGTAGTTAAAACGAGAATTCCAAGACTTTCAGATTTTGAATCCAGTTACACTTTATAACAGGATGCTGGCCAAGGTCTTTCTCCTTCTCTTACTGCTGAGAAACATTTCAAAGGGACAAACCTGTGTCAGTTACTGATGAGAGGCTGAAAGGCAACGCAGTGCACAGCATCAGCTTAATGAAGGGCTCAGCTATTAGAGCCCGAAACATTACTGTATTGATTATGTTTGGTGCTTAAAGTATTTCACTATCACGTGAAACCGCTAGGTGGGCACTTACCAGCGGTTTCAGCAGCCCTGACAGTGGGAGCCAGGAGCCTCCGACGGCCTGTGACAGCGGTACTCACAGCGCCCGAGTGCTGGGCAAGATGATAGTAATACAGCAGAGTTGGAGTGAGCAGAACACCAGGTGGTGAGTGTACTGCCTGGACCTGCGGTCATGTGACCCCAGGGGGCGGAGCTTAGCGTCCTGTATCTGGGGATGAGTGCAGGAAGCTACAGGGACCCTGGAGAAGGGAAAGGGGGTCACCGGACACCAAGGAGAGGACGGGTAACCAGAGGGAGACGGAATCCAAGACAAGCCAAGGTCAGTAAACGTGAGAGACAACGCAGTACACAAGGAGCAGATTAATAAAGAATAGTCAGGGACGTGGCAGGAGTCAGAAAACCAGAGAAGTATATACACAGTGCAGAATCAAGAGGCAAAATCACAACGGGAAACAGAACCAGGTCAGAACCATACAAACAAGCTAGAACACAGGCACAAGGCACAGGCAATCAGGGGTCAACACACTCAGCCAAGGGCAAAAGTATAACTGACGGGGATTGGAGCTTCCTAGGGCTATAAAAAACTCTCCCCGAATCAAAGAGAGGCCACAATAATAAACCCCAGGTGTGCAGGTCAGAGCCTGCACTAGGATCAAGACATTAACCCCTGGTGTGCAGGTCAAACCTGCACTGGGATCATGACATTCACTTTCACATTGAATAAATTAATGTTATACTATATTGGATGAAATTGAATAACCATACCTCTTGACAGGGAAGGTCTTTATGACAACATGCTTGTGTGATGTTCTGGTACCATCTGTAAGTCAGAGTTTGCTATTACAGGGAATCTGTCAGCAGCTTTTTGCCACCTCATCTGAGAGCAGCCTGATGTAGGTAAAGAGAAGCTGAATCCAGCAATATATCACTTACTGTAGGTTACTGGGTGCAGCCATTCTCACACAATCAGAACTTTTAGATTTAGCAATACAGCAGAGCTGAGAAAGCTAGCCCCGCCCACACTAGGACCTCTATATACAATGTCCATGGACAGTGACAGCCTTATCACAGAAGGGGCGGAGTCGGACTTGCAAGCATGGGCCAGCTGGTCACAGTAATGTTATAATCACAAGGTGACTAAAGCTTCAGGCTACATAAACAACATCACATCTCTGAGTTCAGTGTTTTAACTCCTACCTCATGCTGTCCTCAGATTAAATGGCAAAAACCTGCTAACAGTTTGCCTTTAAAGAGTGGATAAATGACCAGGAAATTCCCCTTACAAAGTCTGTTTTCCTTGTCTAAACCTATCCATACTCCCCATTTTGATTCACACCCAACTTAACCCTTGCACTATTTCTAATAGGACAAAATGTGAAAGGCTTTATGGGGTTTTTTAGCCAAATTGAGGCACTCAGATAGTAGTAGTAGTACTGTTTCTAAAAAAATACACTGTGTCAGTGATATATTGAATACAAGATAACAACTACTGGCAAATTCTAAAGATACACATGTGGTCAAAATTGTTGGTGCCCCTCGTTTAATGACAGAAAAGCCCACAATGGTTACAGAAATAACTTGAATCTGACAAAAGTAATAATAAATAAAAATCTATGAAACTGAACAAATGAAAGTCAGGCATTGCTTTTCAACCATGCTTTCAAAGAATTAAAAAAAATAAAACTCATGAAATAGCCCTGGACAGAAGTGATGGTACCCCTGAAAATAATGTGACAAAAGGGACATGTTAATCAAAGTGTGCCCACTAATTAGCATCACAAGTGTCTACAATCTTGGAATCAGTGAGTGGGCCTGTATAGAGGACTACAGATACTCACTGTGCTGTTTGGTGACATGGTGTGTATCACACTCAACATGGACCAGAGGAAGCGAAGAAAAGAGTTGTCTCAGGAGATTGGAAAGAAACCATGTTAAAGGTAAAAGTTATAAGACCATCTCCAAGCAGCTTGATGTTCCTGTGACTACAGTTGCACATATTATTCAGAAATTGAAGCTCCATTGGACTGTAGCCAACCTCCCTGGACATGGCCACAGGGAGAAAATTGATGACAAATCAAAAAGACAAAGAGATGGATAATACAAATGGTAACAAAAGAGCCAAATAAAATTTCTAAACAGATTAAAGGTGAACTTCAAGCTCAAGGAACATCAGTGTCAGATCCGTTGTTGTATGAGCCGAAGTGGACGTCATGGGAAACAACCAAGGAGGACACCATTGTTGGAAAAAAATCATAAAAAAGCCAGACTGGAATTTGCCAAACTACATGTTGACAAGCCATAAAGCTTCTGGGAGAATATCCTATGGACAAATGAGACAAAAATGGAACTTTTTGGCAATGCGCATCAGCTCTATGTTCACAGATGGAAAAATAAAGCATATCAAGAAAAGAACACTGTCCCTACTGTGAAATATGGAGGAGGCTCTGTTATGTTCTGGGGCTGCTTTGCTGCATCAGGCACAGGGTGTCTAGAATCTGTGCAGGGTACAATGAAATCTAAAGACTATCAAATGATTCTAGAGAGAAATATGCTGCCCAGTGTCAGAAAGCTTGGCCTCAGTCGCAGGTCATGGGTCTTGCAACAGGATAATGACCCAAAAGACTCAGCTAAAAACACCCAAGAAAGGCTTAGAGGAAAACATTGGACTATTCTGAAGTGGCCTTCTATGAGCCCTGACCTAAATCCTATTGAGCATCTTTGGAAAGAGCTGAAACATGCCAACTGGAAAAGGCAACCTTCAAATACGAGACAACTCGAGCAGTTTGCTCTTGAGAAGTGGGACAAAATACCTGTCGAGAGGTGCAGAAGTCTCATTGACAGTTACAGGAATCGTTTGATTGCAGTAATTGCCTCAAAAGGTTGTGCTACAAAATATTAAGTTAAGGGTACCATCATTTATGTCAAGGCCTATTTCATGAGTTTTATTTTTTTTTTTAATTCTGTGGAAGCAGGGTTGAAAAGCAATGTCTGACTTTCATTTGTTCATTTTCATAGATTTTATATTTATTATTACTTTTGTCAGATTCAAGTTATTTCTGTCACCATTGTGGGTTTTTCTGTCATTAAACGAGGAGCACCAACAATTTTGACCACGTGTGTATAAGTTAATATCTGTTAAATTGTACATAGATAGAGAGGATGTTATTAAAAGGATCTAATAAACCAACACACTATGTAAGGCCGGTTTCACACGTCCCGATATTTCCGGTACCGGAAATTTCAGTACCGGAGATATCCGTGTCCGTATGTCCGTGTGTCTGTGAGTATACTCCGTGTGTCATCCATGTGTACGTGTACAATGTCCGTGTGTCATACACTCATCTGGCCCATTTCGACTTATGAATATGGTTTATTTGGTGTTTGTGTTTTCTTGAATTTTTATTTGTTTTAAAAAAGGCCTTTTTTCAAACCATTGTATTTTTGAATTGACTTTAATGTCCTTACAAATAACAAACATGTGTATTTATGATGAATATTATGTGAAATTTGTCAGAAAATAATGTGTATATATATTTTTCCCTCAATCAATTGTGTTTTCCGTGTGTTATAACCATTTTTTTAAATAACCATTCGCCTATGTTCAAACACTTATGTTCTACCATTTTACAAGATTATTTTGTGTTGTGTAATTGATATTGTGCATTTCACCAGTTGCTGCAACATATCCTAAAACTATTTGGTAATGGTCAACCAAAGAAAGACAACAGGGACAACCTTTTTGTATTTGCCAAAACAATTTTTACTACTTCCCAGGCCAACAAATATAAATGTTAATTTTGTACACAACATACCATCAATAATGTCCTTTCAGAACATTGATACATGGCACAGATTTATCCACAACGATAGAAAATATAATAAAATCTTTAAGATTGAGAAAATCATCCTCAGTAGACACTGATTCTTGTGTACTGTTTTCTGGGATTACACCTTCCGTGATGGCGGATTGTGTGGGCATTTCCGATTGACTGGTTTGTGGCTGCAGTGGTGGATTATTGACGGAGGTTCCAACAAGCATTTGTCGGTATCCTGAGGTAGTAGTGTGGTAGTTTTGGCTTTCTAAGGAGGGCACATAAAAGGGTTGTTGTGGGTGGAGTGGTTGCTGTTGGTAGTTTGCACTGACGGGGTATTGTACAACCTGACCAACAGGTTGCATTTGCCTTTGTGGCTATGATATGTATCCTTGATATGCTTGGCCAGTTGTTTGTTGTGTTGTTGGCAGAGGGGTGGGATGCCCAAATCTACTTAGGGTGTGTGTAGTTTGCCTAGGTGGCAGAGTGTACTGGTGTGGCATTTGAAAGGTGTGTGGTACTTCACCCAGTGGCCTAGGTTGTAGCTGTTGGCTGGATGCAGGGTGTGGTTCATGGACATAATATGGTGTGGCCATTTGTGGGTATGGTTGTCTTGTGGCTGGTAGTTCCGCCCCATAAGAGTTTGCAGGAACCTGTTGCTCCTGGTGTGTTGACGCTGTAGTTGTGAAAGGGGTCTCATTTTGGTCAGTACGCCACTGTTCTATGGTTGCAAGCACGTGGTTGGGCTCAGTTTGGCCCTGGCTTGCAGCCAGGAGGGTTAGCATAGCTGCCCGGACACATTCTTGACGTTCTGTGGGTACTTTTGCCAGACAGGGAGATAGTGAGCAACAAAAATGATCAACATCTGTTTCTGGCATCATTGAGTTCAATATAAGCAGGACTCTTGCATCAATTTCTTCTGGCAACATCCTGCTCTCCTCATGTTGCCTACTGCGTCTTCCTCTCAGAGTAGCTGCTATGTACAGTGGTGGAATGGCTGTTGAGGCTTGTGATGCCTGGGGTGATGGGGCGATTGATGCCTGTGAAGGTTCTTCTGTACCTATTTGGCTGCTTTCATTAGCTCCCTCACTGGTTCTGTCACCAGCATCAGATGGCTGTTGTGGCTGTGTTTTTTGACGCTGTTGACAAAGTAAAAAAAAACAGTCCTGATATGGCAAATTATAACTCTGACATATATGCAATTACAATGATTACAAACATCATATGCCTTTAAGGCTCACGGGCTCAGTATGTCCACAAAACTACACAGCAACAAGGGAATAACTATACATCTCATTCTTGACAGTAAGATACCTCCTGCCATGCCTAAAGTTTAAAAATGCACCATAAAGTACACACTGCTATGGTTATTAGCAGAGAAAGCTAATTTGAAAATAGATGTATGTATAGTAGTAAGTATACACATCTTTTACAATACCAGACATCTGTAAGGCCAGTATTGGTGGAAGATACTTGGTGGGGTTTTAGTATAGAACCAAGTAATGCTCAAATAAACAAGTGAAGAGGGAAAACATGGGGGCTCCTATAAAAGTTGTGCATGAACAACAAGGGGACACTATAATTTGTGGGCTGGAAGAAGCATGGTAGTCCAGACAAGGCAGTCATGTGTGAGAACAGTGGGAAAGCAAAATGCTTAATATTTTTTTTATGTGTAGTTATAAATACAAAGGCAATATACATCCTGAACGTTATGTTTGACAATTAACAAGCACATTTATAAACCTAGTCACTATTATGCTGATAAGGGCTTTCAAATTACATGCTATTTTGATGGGTAATAACTGATTCACTAACGCGTCAGCACTGTTAACACTATTTAAAATATGAATTACCGTATATACTCGTGTGTAAGCCGAGATTTTCAGCCCATTTTTTAGAGGTGAAAGTCCCCCTCTCGGCTTATACGCGGGTCATATATGGGGCTCGGCGGGGGAGGGGGAGCGGGAGTGTCGGATCATACTCACCCCTCCGCCGGCGTGGTCTCTGCAGCCCCCCTGCTTCTCCAACGATCTCCGGCTCCTTCCTGCAGCGGTCACAAGGCACCGCTCATTAAAGTCATGAATATGCACATATTCATGACTTTAATGAGCGGTACCATGTGACCGCTGTAGGACTGAAGAGCTGCGGAGACTGCCGGGAGAAGAGGAGAGGCTGCAGAGACGCGCCGGCGGAGGGGTGAGTATAGCGATATTTACCTGTCCTCTCTCCACCGCTGCTCGCTGCTCCCTCGTCTGACTCCTCTGGCTGTGAATGTTCAGGCAGGGGGCGCGATGACATCGTTAGTGCGCGTCGCGCCCCCTGCCTGATCATTCACTGTCGAGGACCCAGAAGACAGCAGCGTGCAGCGGTGCAGAGAGGACAGGTAAATATCTCAGGTGCCGGGGTCCTGAGCGAGCGGTGACACCGGCACCTGTCCCCCATAGCGCGCTGGTGTCACCGCCTGCTCAGGACACCAGCACCTGGCCACCAGCGACGAGAGGTGAGTATTTCCTTTATTTTGCAACAGCAGCATAAGGGACCTATACTATGGGGCATAATCTGTGGAACATATGGGGGCATAATCTGGAGCATATGGGGGCATAATCTCTGGAGCATATGGGGGCATAATCTGGAGCATATTGGGCATAATCTGGAGCATATGGGGCATAATCTGAAGCATATGGGGCATAATCTGGAGCATATGGGGGCATAATCTGGAGCATATTGGGCATAATCTGGAGCATATGGGTCATAATCTGGAGCATATGGGGCATAATCTGTGGAACATATGGGGGCATTATCTGGAGCATATTGGGCACAATCTGGAGCATATGGGGCATATTGGGCATAATCTGGATCATATGGGGCATAAACTGTGGAACATATGGGGGCATTATCTGGAGCATATTGGGCATAACTGGAGCATATGGGGCATAATCAGGAGCATATGGGGGCATATTGGGCATAATCTGGAGCATATGGGGCATAATGTGGAGCATATGGGGGCATAATCTGTGGAGCATATAGGGGCTTAATCTGTGCAGCATATGGGGGCATAATCTGTGGATCATACGGGGCCTAATCTGTGCAGTTTATGGGGGCCTAATCTGTGGAGCATCATATGGGGGCATAATCATTTTTCACCCTAGGCTTATACGCGAGTCAATAAGTTTTCCCAGTTTTTTGTGGCAAAATTAGGGGGTCGGCTTATACACTGGTCGGCTTATATATGAGTATATACGGTATGTATCGTATATACTCGTGTATAAGCCAAGATTTTCAGCACCTTTTTTTGTGCTGAAAATGCCCCCTCAGCTTATACACGAGTCATAGGGCAGAAACCAGCGGGGGAGGGGATGCGGCGGCAGGAGCCGGTGACTGGGACATCATACTCACCCTCCCCGTGCCATCGCTGAACGTCCCTGCAATCCTGCGTTCTCCCCGGCTTCCTGCAGCTCTCCCCGGCTTCCTGCAGCTCTCCAGCTCTGAGCGGTGATGTAATACCCGCTCAGTAAGGTCATGTAATATGGACGCGATGCCACTCCCATGGGCGTGGCCTCCATATTCATGGCCTTAATGAGCGGTATTACGTCACCGCTCAGCGCTGGAGAGCTGCAGGAAGCCGGGGAGAGCTGCAGGAAGCCGGGGAGAACGCAGGATTGCCGGCCGGGACGTTCAGCGATGGCACGGGGAGGGTGAGTATGATGGAGGAGGATGGGGGGAGCATGGAGGAGGACAAGGAGCATGGAGCAGGACGGGGGGGAGGACGGAGAGCACGGAGCAGAACGGGGGGAGGACGGAGAGCACGGAGCAGAACGGGGGAGGACGGAGAGCACGGAGCAGGACGGGGGAGAGGACGGAGATCACGGAGCAGGACGGGGGGAGGATGGAGAGCACGGAGCAGGACGGGGGGAGGACGGAGAGCACGGAGCAGAACGGGGGGAGGACGGAGAGCACGGAGCAGGGAGAACGGGGGGGTGCACAGAGGAGAATGGGGGAGTGCAGAGCTGGATGGGGGAGCACGGAGCAGGACGGGGGAGGATGGAAAGCACGAGCAGGACAGGATAATGGAGCAGGAGGACGGGAGCACAGAGGAAAATGAGGGCGCACAGAGCTGGATGGGGGAGCACAGAGCAGGACAGCAACTTATACACCCGGCTTATACGCGAGTCAATAAGTTTTCCAAGTTTTTTGTGGCAAAATTAGGGGGGTCGGCTTATACATGAGTATATACGGTAAGTACATTTTGTTATTACATAGGAACATCCATGGGTGCACTCACCATACTTCGCTTGCTTGGATGGGGAATATGTTAACCAACCACTTCGTGAAAGCAATGCTTGGGCTACTGCATGCCATCCACGCTCTATAATCAGCCAGTCGTGGTATCCCTCCACACGAGTGTCCCAAAGTTCTGGGTGTTCTTTCACAAGAGATATTAGGCGCTCAGTATCAACACGAGGTGCCATTAAATAATCAAAATGCAGGAGAATAAGTCCACACATGTGCCTCCACTCACAAACAGTTCACCTCAGCAAAGAACAGGCCAGACAGACTGAACTTTTTGTTTTTGTCTCTAAATCAGGACACCTGTCTCTAATAATGATACAATGTTTTTGAAAATGCACACGGACACACACGGATGCTGATCCGTGTGTTGTGTCCGTATTGCGGTACGTGCTGCCGGGAAAAAAACAGACATGTCTACGTGTTTTGCACACAGACACACGGTCCATGTGAAAACACGCACATGTGCATAAACACATAGAATATAATGTGTCTACGTGTGTACGTGTCTCCAGTACGTATAAAAACTGTCAAATGCGTACCGGAAACATGGAAGTATGAAACCGGCCTAACAAATTTTTATTTATTTTTTTGTTCCTGGGTCCAAAGTGTGTTTTCCTAACCCGTTATGCCTAAAACAAATAGAAAATAGTTGTTGATCCTCAAAAACTTTGTTTTTGTGATCAGGACAATTACATTTTGAAATTTGTTTGTTTTCGGGAAAATTCTCGATTCGTATTCAATACTGAGTAGTCTTTTAGAATCTTGTTGAACTGCTAGAATTGTGCAGAAGTTTCTACAATTTTCCAGAATTATCTAGAAGTTTCTAGAAACTTTTAAAACGTTCAATAGTAATCATACAAGTATAAAAGCACAGGTGACTTGAACCAACATTTCGGTTTATGTTATTGCTGAGTAAGAGAATAACAAATCATAGTTAAAGAGCAATTATTTGTTTTAGATGGCATCAAGAGGTTGTTTGTGCGCAGCAGATGCATTTTGCTACGTGTGTGGACAATTTATAAAGACAAGAGCGAGAAAGTATTCCGTGAAACCATTTCGTATGATGTGTGAGGCCTACAAGGCATATTTTGGCATGCCTGTCGGGATCAAGACAAGTTTTGGGCACCTCATTTCACATGCCAATATTGCAAGAAAACTCTTGATGGTAAGGTGAACAATTGCTGCTAGTTTAGATGACAGTGCTTTATTTTGTAGAATTTCAATGATTTGGATCTAGTACAGTTTAACCCCTTATTGGCCGCGGACGGAATATTACATCCGCGGCCAGTATCCCCCCCGCTTTGATGAGGGCTCCGGCGGTGAGCCTGCATCAAAGCCGGGACATGTCAGCTGTTTCGAACAGCGGACATGTGCCTGCAATGGGCGCAAGTGGAATCGCGATCCACTCGCTCCTATTAAGTAGTTAAATACCGCTGTCAAACGCTGACAGTGGCATTTAACTAGCGCTTCCGGCCACCGGGCCGGAAATATGAGCACCGCTGATCGGGAATCATCCGTACGTCGGCATAACAACCAGAGGTCTCCTTTAGACCTCTGTGGTTGTTGATGCCGGATTGCTATGAGCGCCACCCTGTGGTCGGCGCTCATAGCAATGCAGTAATTCTTCAACATAGAGGTGATCTGAGCATCACCTCTATGTAGCAGAGGCGATCAAGCTATGGCAGCTTCTGGCTTCCCATGGAAACTAATGAAGCATTCCAAAAGAAAAAAAAGTTTTTAAAAATATGAAAAAAATAAAAAAACATAAAAGTTTTGCCCCATTCAAAATAAAACAATTAAAAAAAAACAGATATATTTGGTATCGCCGCATTCAGAATCGCTCAATTTATCAATAAAAAAAGGATTAACCTGATCACTAAACGAAAAAACTCTATATAGTAGATGTGGATACAGACCAGCAGACACTAAGTGAATCCAACCAATGATGGTATGTAAGATAATATAAGAATTACCAATGCTATACACACAAAAAAATGTGCAAAATATAACAAATATATAAACTTTATTTGAGCAATGTAATACACAAAACAATCATAAATACGAAAATATATAAAATACAATAATCAAATAAAATGAAATAGGCAGTGAATCTGACAAACCCAAAATAAGGTGCCTTGGATTATGCTGTCAGCACCCCACTCAGGCTCTCAGGTAGTGGTCATATTATAAAAATTTGGTCCCTGATTGGCAAAACTGTGCCTGTGCACTCCTAACACGTTTTGTGGCTGTTATACATTTGTTCATTTGAGTTACTTTGGCACTTTGTATTTTAATTATTGTCACAGTATTTTTTATTTAGTGTCTGTGACTGCATATAATTTTGCCACTTATGAATGTGTTTTTCCACAATTTGTTTATCACTTTAATCATAATCCAAGGCACCTTATTTTGGGTTTGTCAGATTCACTTTTGTGATTTACACTGTGTGTTTAGGACCCTTCATATTTTGTGCACTCACTAAAGGGATTTTTTCACAATCTGGTTGGGACTTATTTTATAATTCCTAGCACCCTATTTTGGGCCTGATAATATTAAATGGGTTATTAATATCTGCTGTCAGCCTGCCTATTTCATTTTATTTGATTATTGTATTTTATATATTTTCGTATTTATGATTGTTTTGTGTATTACATTGCTCAAATAAAGTTTATATATTTGTTATATTTTGCACATTTTTTGTGTGTATAGCATTGGTAATTCTTATATTATCTTACATACCATCATTGGTTGGATTCACTTAGTGTCTGCTGGTCTGTATCCACATCTACTATATAGAGTTTTTTCACTTCTTCGGATGGTTTACCATCCTGTTTTTCTTGAATTACTGGTATAATTTTATTAATTACTTACAGGTATATTGTTTTATTATAATATTTCAGGTCATCTATACCAGTTTTTCTTGTGCATTTGTCTGATCACTAAACGGCATAGCGACAAAGAAAGTCAAAACGCCAGAATTGTTTTTTTGGTCGCCACGAAATTGCATTAAAATGCAATAACGGGCGATCAAAAGAACGGATCTGCACAAAAGTGGTATCATTAGAAACGTCCGCTCGGCGTGCAAAAAATAAGCCCTCACCCAACCCGAGATCACGAAAAATGGAGACGCTACAGTTCTCGGAAAATGGCACAATTTTTTTTTTTTAGCAAACTTTGGAATTTTTTTTCACCATTTAGATAAAAAAGAACCTAGACATGTTTGGTGTGTATGAACTCGTAATGGCCTGAAGAATCATAATGGCAGGTCAGTTTTAGCATTTAGTGAACCTAGAAAAAAAGCCAAACAAAAAAAAAGTGTTGGATTGCACGTTCTTGCAATTTCACCGCACTTGGAATTTTTGAGTACATGACATGCTAAAACCAATGGTGTCATTCAAAAGTACAACTTGTCCCGCAAAAAATAAGCCCTCACATGGCCATATTGACGGAAAAACCTCTGAAGGTGCTGATGCCACATCAAGCAATTTGTCACGGCTCTTGACAAGGAGTCAGCAGCTTTCAAGTACCTCCAAGATCTCTTTCCAAAGCTGTCCGAGGCAAAGGTCAAAGCTGGTATCTTTGTGGGACCACAGATTAAGAATGCGACGAGTTCGCCAAGCTGCTGCACAGGACAGAAAAAGCGGTTTTAAACAGTTTCGTTGCAGTGGTTCATGGCTTTCTGGGTAATCACAAGGCTGAAAACTATGTGCAGTTGGTTCAGACTCTCATAAAGAATTACGCCATAATGGTATGCAGAATGTCTCTCAAAGTCCATATCCTTGACGCTCATCTTGCCAAGGTCAAGGAGAACATGGAAGCTTGCTCAGAGGAGCAAGGCGAGCGCTTTCATCAAGATATATTGGACTTTGAATGTCGTTACCAAGGACAGTATAACGAAAACATGATGGGGGACTACATTTGGGGGCTTCTTCGAGAAAGCGATTTGCAGTACACTCACAAATCTAAAAAACTACTCATTTCTGAACCTTTTTCAGTGATTTTTTTACTGTCTTTGTCTATTTACCATGCAAGTGTTATTTTTTATCAGACCGCATGAACGAAAATATAATAATTTCCTTTTTTTGACACAATATATACAAAATTTTTCTGGCCTGTGGTCATAAAATCAAAATTTGTGCTGAATGTACTCGTTTTCCCATAGTCTTTAAACATAAGCAGTTGAAATATTACACTTGGAAGCCTGGAACAAAAATTGTGTTACATAGATTATTCAGGGTTTATTTAATGCTTACAATGTGGTAGGTGCATGTGAATAATTACACTGCGTCATATAGGACTGAATTAATTACTTTCCCTATTTTTGAAATGTGTGCATTTGCTTTCATGCGTGTGAGTGGAGATGTGTGCGTGATATGTGAGACATGACTGCACTTAGTGCACATGTTGTTGTAGATCTGACAAGAATGACAAAATAGAGAACATCCTTAAACACTGGATAATGGTGATGGAAATATTCTAAATGGCAAAACTTCCACACAATAAACATCTGGACTCAGAAAGAATTTACATTCAATAATTTGCCATCTGTCTGAATGTTCTTTGTTTTGTTTTTGTTTTTTTCTTGATTTTGTTGTTTGATTGTGCTGTACAAACTGTTTTCTCCTATTATAACTGTTTCAGGTTTAATTAGCATGTATTTCAAGGCATTGTGTCAAAGTGAGATTCAGCAGACTGACTCCTATGCCTAGTGAGGTGACCATTTTGCCAATATATGTATTGGAAGCCAACATTAATTAGAAGAATTCACATGTTCTGCATATTGCAAGTGCTTGATATATCAAATGGTAATTTAAGGAATGTCTGGACTTTAGATTTGGTAGACTTTGTCAATTACTCAGGTACAGATGCAATTAATATATTAGTAATATGAAAAATGGTACAAGTAGAGTCCAATGGGCCCCGATGCAAGATTTGGACCTGGCCCCTTTTTCCCCTCTCATGTTGGTCAGAAGTATGGCCCTTTGTAGCGTTCTAAACCCTATAAAGACATACAAGTTGCACCTCCCCCCACCATTATGTAGTAATATCCCCCATATTGAGCTCCATCCTTATATATATGTTCTCCATCCTAGGCCCATCCTAGTATGTATGTCCCCCATCCTGTCGCAACGTAGCGCCTCTAAATATGAGCACTAGGAGACTGAATTATGGCATTAAAGAGCTTACTATTTAGCCAAATAGTGATGTGCTTTTTGAAACAAACTAGAAGTAATTACTTTTGTGATGTCTAAAGCAACAGTGTAGTAGCACAAGTGGTCCAGACTATAACTAAGACAAACCATGCTTGTTTGTTTAAAATCAAACATCAAACTGGGTTTTTTTCATGGCATATACGGTAAATAAAGTTGCTCAAAGCAGTGATCCTTCAATTTATTTAGAATACTGCAATTAGAGAAGGTTCAGTACTCAAGAATTTGACAATTAGATGCATCTAATATTATAACTAAAAAAAAAGAAGAAAGAGGAAGGGTGTAAATTAGTAAGGCCAATTCCTAAGGACACTTTTTTGTTAAATATATAATTCACATGTGTTAATTCATAGTTTTGATGCCTTCAGTGTGAATTTACAATTTTCATAGTCATGAAAATACAGAAAAATCTTTAAATGAGAAGGTGTGTCCAAACTTTTTGTCTATACTGTACATCACTGGAGGAGACATGAGGCTGTAGTATATACATCACAGGAGTAGACATCGGGCTGTGGTACATACATCAAGGGAGGACAAATTGGGCTGAAGCATATACATCACAGGAGACACGGGTGCTGCGATATATACATCACAGGAGGAGACACGGGTGCTGCGATACATACATCACAGGAGGAGACATGGGAGCTAAGATATAGAGATCACAAGAGGAGACACGATGGCTGATGCTGCTCTTTTCTTCTGTGGGACGGGAGTGCATCACATGCTAACTCCACCCAGAAAGGACATCCTGGAACTGCCCAGCATCAGGATGTATTCATTCATTGCATGTGTGGCGCCCCTGTGGTCTCAGTCGCCACAGGGTACTGCACTTCATTCAGAGGTGTGGTATTCTGTTCTCAGGTAAGGAAGGGGCACTGCCAGGACCCACACACTTACATAAAACATCAGACCTCTCAGGCACCGGATGGATTAGGTAGAGGGTGTGGGTGGAGAAAGGGGAAAAAGGGAGGAGTCAGAGAGTGGTAAGCAGTGGTCTGAGAGCAGTAAGTGGCCACCGGGCCTGAGGTTACCCAGACATGCAAATTGGGACTTGTAGAAAGGACATGGTTAACTGCAGA
This sequence comes from Oophaga sylvatica, assembly GCA_033576555.1. Classification (NCBI taxonomy): domain Eukaryota; kingdom Metazoa; phylum Chordata; class Amphibia; order Anura; family Dendrobatidae; genus Oophaga; species Oophaga sylvatica. The sequence continues at coordinate 788,031,469 of JARQOD010000001.1, read as the reverse complement.
AAAGCCGTCAAGTACAGGCAAAATGCAAATTAATTTGAAGGGATGCATTGCTTTCATTAAAGATGCTAGATGTGAAAAGCACTGAGAACAGTTGTGAGAAGTTGAGAATTTGTTATATTGATCAGAGGCGCTACATGTGAACAGCACTGAGACAAGTTGAGAGCACTGGGTAACTTTTTCACTGAGAGGTATGTGTGGAAAACCTCCATACTGAGCTGGACTGAGCTAGGAAATAACGCTAGTTGTAGCATGGAGGACAGTGGTTTTAGAGGGGATAACTAGACACTTGGCTGGAGCTGAGCCAAGTGAAGTAGAAGCAACTTCTGTCAAAATTGTGTTACCTATGGACAATGTTGCTTAATGTCTATGCACTTGGTTTCTGCTTCAGCCATCCTTAGATGGCCTAGGATGATGATGTCAGAGGAGCTCGCATGGTTACTTGAGAAATGTGGCATGAACTACTGCAGACAGATGCAGCCATAAGAGAAGGGAGCAAGGTCTGACGCCTTGATAGAATGGTTGATCACTGTAAGAAGCCATCTGGTAACCTGATTTAAGCCTTCTGCTTTACTGAAAATAATGTTTTTAAATTTGTATTTGGTGTACCTTGAACAGAAGAGAGGCACTGATGCAATGCTCAGATGGCGTGCCCATGTATACAAATATATCCTTTTATATTTAAGCCTTGTTTCAATAGAATAGAAGCAAATATAGACAGTTTCCTTTCCAGCCTTTGAGTGCTTTTAGATAAAAGTGTTCTGGGTCAATTAATTAGATTGAGCCGTAGTCCTAACCATTTCCTCTTTGAATACACTTTATTACCATGAGTCTACAGAAAATCAATTCAGACAATACAGGCTTGAGCTTTGTGTTTTGTAAGATGCCAACTGGGTGTCAAATCTTAAGTGAGCTTTCTGCATTCCAGGAAGTAATATATATGACACTTACTTTAAGAAAAGTATAGGCAGAATGATAGCTTTGTCAATACCTCATAGCTGGAAGACATAACAACATTCACTTCCTCACCTCTTTGCCTGTTTCCAAACCTGCTGCCAAGTATTATTTCTGGTCTTGAGTCTGGTCTTAGAAGCTCTGATGCACACAGGATGAGATGTATGCATAGGAAAGGCAGCATCCTGAGGTGCAGATGGATCTATTGACAGAAGGGGTTCATTACTCTGATGCACGAAATCAGACCTAGCAAGCTGCACATATCTGTGGATCATGGGGACAGGGCTGCCACTAGGAATTTCGGGGCCCCATACTGGCAAAATTTATGGGGCCCCCCTTGACACTCCGCCCAGGCTCCACCCCCCAGTTTCGTATCCACCCTAGCTCCTCCTCCACCACGCAAACCTTCCAAAATCCCTCGGCCCTTTCATGGAAAAACTTCACTTCTGCACCATGCCCTCACCAATGACACATTAACACCAATCACTTGATGAATATGCAGCATTTTGCTTGTTTAGTATAATGCACCCCATAGTCCTCCATATATTATAATGTGCACTACAGTCCTCCATATTGTAAAGTGCACACCACATAGTCCTCCATATAATATAATATATCTATAGTCCTCCATATAGTATAATACACTCCTAATAGCCCTCAATATATTAAAATACACTCAGTCATCCATATAGTATAATACACTCCTTATAGTGCTCCATATAGTATAATGCGCCACCAAAGTCATCCATGTAGTACAATTCACTTCCCATAGTATAATGCACCCCATAGTTCTTCATTTGGTATAATGTATTCCCCATAGTCCTCAATACAGTATAATGCAGCCCACATATAGTAATACAGCCACCCCACAGAGCATAATGCAGCCACCCGCCATAGTATAATGCAACCACCCCACAGAGTATATTGCAACCACCCCAGAGAGTATAATGCAACCACCCCACAGAGTATAATACAACCACCCCACAGAGCATAATGTAAACCCCCCATAGAATATAATTGAGCCCCCTTATACAGTATAATGTAGCCCCTCCATAAAATACAATGTAGCCCTCCTCATATAGTATAATGCAGCCCCCATAGAATATAATGTAGCCCCCTCAAAGTATAATGAAGCCCCCATACAATATAATCTAGCCCCCCATAAAATATAATGCAGCCCCCATAGAATACAATGTAGCCACCTCATACAGTATAATGTAGTCCCCTCATAGAGTATGATGCAATCACCCCTCATAGAATATAATAAATATAATACAGCCCCCCATAGAATATAATGTATCCCCGAATAGAATATCATACAGCCTGCCTCCCCAAAGGAATATAACGTAGCCCCCATAGTATATAACACAGCCACAAAGTATATAACACAGCCACATAGTATATAACACAGCCACCCTATAAAATATAATATATCCCCCAATAGTATATAACACAGTCCACATAGTGTATAGCGAGGCCCGCATAGTGTATAGCATGGCCCACATAGTATATAGCAGGGCCTACATAGTATATAGCAGGGTCCACATAGTATAAAGCAGGGCCCACATAGTAAATAGCAGGGCCCACATAGTACATAGCACAGCCCACATAGTATATCGCACGGCCCACACAGTATATAGCACGGCCCACATAGTATATAGCAGGGCCCACATAGTATATAGAGCATCCCACATAGTATATAGCAGGGCCCACATAGTATATAGCAGGGCCCACATAGTATACAGCGCGGCCCACACAGTATACAGCGCGGCCCACATAGTATACAGCGCGGCCCACATAGTATACAGCAGGACCCACATAGTATACAGCAGGGCTCACATAGAATATAGCAGGGAGGGCCCACAGAGTATATAGCAGGGAGGGTCCACAGAGTATACAGCAGGGAGGGCCCACAGAGTATATAGCAGGGAGGGCCCACAGAGTATACAGCAGAGAGGGCCCACAGAGTATATAGCAGGGAGGGCCCACAGAGTATATAGCAGGGAGGGCCCACAGAGTATACAGCAGGGAGGGCCCACAAAGTATACAGCAGGGAGGGCCCACAGAGTATACAGCAGGGAGGGCCCACAGAGTATACAGCAAGGAGGGCCCACATAGTATATAGCAGGGAGGGCCCACAGAGTATATAGCAGGGAGGGCCCACAGAGTATATAGCAGGGAGGGCTCACAGAGTTTACAGCAGGGAGGGCCCACAGAGTATACAGCAGGGAGGGCCCACAGAGTAGATAGCAGGGAGGGCCCACAGAGTATATAGCAGGAGGGCCCACAGAGTATACAGCAGGGAGAGCACACAGAGTATACAGCAGGGAGGCCCACAGAGTATACAGCAAGGAGGGCCCACATAGTATATAGCAGGGAGGGCCCACAGAGTATATAGCAGGGAGGGCCCACAGAGTATATAGCAGGGAGGGCCCACAGAGTATACAGCAGGGAGGGCCCACAGAGTAGATAGCAGGGAGGGCCCACAGAGTATATAGCAGGGAGGGCCCACAGAGTATACAGCAGGGAGGGCCCACATAGTATATAGCAGGGAGGGCCCACAGAGTATTTAGCAGGGAGAGCCCACAGAGTATATAGCAGGGAGGGCCCACAGAGTATACAGCAGGGAGGGCCCACAGAGTAGATAGCAGGGAGGGCCCACAGAGTATATAGCAGGAGGGCCCACAGAGTATACAGCAGGGAGGGCCCACAGAGTATATAGCAGGGAGGGCCCACAGAGTATATAGCAAGGAGGGCCCACAGAGTATACAGCAGGGAGGGCCCACAAAGTATATAGCAGGGAGGGCCCACAGAGTATACAGCAGGGAGGGCCCACAGAGTATATAGCAGGGAGGGCCCACAGAGTATACAGCAGGGAGGGCCTACATAGCATATAGCAGGGAGGGCCCACAGAGTATATCGCAGGGAGGGCCCACAGAGTATACAGCAGGGAGGCCCACAGAGTATACAGCAGGGAGGGCTCACAGAGTATATAGCAGGGAGGGCCCACAGAGTATACAGCAGGGAGGGCCTACATAGTATATAGCAGGGAGGGCCCACAGAGTATACAGCAGGGAGGGCCCACAGAGTATATAGCAGGGAGGGCCCACAGAGTATACAGCAGGGAAGGCCCACAGAGTATATAGCAGGGAGGGCCCACAGAGTATACAGCAGGGAGGGCCCACAGAGTATATAGCAGGGAGGGCCCACAGAGTATGCAGCAGGAGGGTCCACAGAGTATACAGCAGGGAGGGCCCACAGAGTATATAGCAGGGAGGGCCCACAGAGTATACAGCAGGAAGGGCCCACAGAGTATAAAGCAGGGAGGGCCCACAGAGTATACAGCAGGGAGGGCCCACAGAGTATATAGCAGGGAGGGCCCACAGAGTATACAGCAGGGAGGGCCCACAGAGTATATAGCAGGGAGGGCCCACAGAGTATACAGCAGGGAGGGCCCACAGAGTACAGCCTTCATCTCTCCCCCCCACCCCCAGTTAGTAAGCACTGACAGAATAAAAAAAAAACACACACTCCTCACCTTCTCCCTCGTGCCCACGCTGCTCCCAGCTTCTGTCTCCTGCTCTGCCCGGCACACAGTGAGTGCGAGCCGTGTCAGAGGCAGATCGGGGAATGATGGGAGAGGGAGCGTCAGCTGACGCTCTCTCCTCCATCATTGCTTTGAACTGTACGGGCAGACGCCGGTATAGTTCAAAGCAGTGGCAGGGGGAGTCGCCGCTGGGGCAGGCAGGCCCCCCTGCTTTACAGGGGCCCCCATAGCGGCTGTGTGATGTGCCGCTAGCTGGGGGCCCCTTGGGGAGCAGGAGGAGCCTGAAAATGTTGGGGGCCCCTGGGCCCGAGCATGCATCGGCGTGCTCGGGCGGCGGGTCCCCCTAATCACCGGGCCCCATACAAGTGTAAGGGTTGTCATGCCCTGATGGCGGCACTGCATGGGGAACAAAGATGCTGTCATCCGAAAGAAACTCAGCACACTTATTCTAGCAAATATCAGCGGATGGAAGCTTAACATGATCAGCATGTCACTGACTGATTGCACAATTTGATGGTAGAGGAGGTAATAATAATGAGAGGCAACACAATGACTAGTCAATAGAAATTACTTTAGATTAATGAGAAAAAGTGATACTAAATCAAGTCTTTGCCAGTACATTTAATTGAAGTAATATAGAATCATTATGTAGAAATAGGATCATTAGGCATTGGACTTAATGAAAATAATAGTTCATACAATGTTCAAACCAATGGATCAAAAGATTAGTGGAAATTAATGTTTAGAATACTGGATGTTTTTGTTTGCCAAGAAATATGCACTTTGCCTTTTTGTACCTATATGTATTGTACTATCACTGAGTACTTAAGTTAAAATGTATCATTTGCATTTCATGTATCGCACATTACCTGCAATTCTTCAGTTCTTTATATATTCAAATCTTAGACAATATAATTGTCCCTTTCCAAATGTCTTACTGAGTCATTAATATCATAGCAATAGATCTCCCACCTGGGACCCCTTTTTTGAGGCAGAACAAAGAGCAAACACAGAGCTGGACAGCCCAGCCATGCAATACATGGTTTTCCATTTATTGAATCTCCATGATAAAACGTAACATCCACGGCTAACGTGTGGAGGATGAACTTCATATCCTCTTTTCACAGTGGACGGCTGGAGAATGTATACTGTTTTTGTAAGATACTGAAAATAACTGTCTGACCACCTTGCTATGTGACTCCTTTTTCATTTCCTTATTACCCTTTCTCAAGGGCTACCTTACCTTGGCTACACGGTTCATACAAGCACACGTGTGTATTCTTTCGTATTGTGAATTTACATACTACGAGTATGAACTCTATTTCCACCTATTCCTGCGCAGCGCGTGGTCATGTATTATTTTTCATTATGTGTGTAAGCACATCGTGATGTGGAATGCACTACCCCAGACGATCCGACTAATCCATTGCATCCACGCTTTAAAAACACATTTTTTTAGACAGCACTATCACCACATTTCTCTAATTTAACTTTCTTCCGTTCCCGCTTTCTAAATTTTTCTCAGAATCTGGTCCCTCTTATTCCTTTGTCTCCACATCTTCAGTGCACCCCTTAGTACTTGGTAACTGCACTTTGACATATACTAGCTGATGACCGGCTCATGCAGCTTATATCAAACTAGTGATGAGCGAGCACTAAAATGCTTGGGTGCTCGTTGCTCGGGTAGAACAAATTGGAATACTCGGGTACTAGGACAGAACAACGAGCCCAGTGTAAGTCTATGGGAGACTCGGCATTTTTACCGCGATCCCCCTCGGGGGTTCTTGTAAAGTCTAAAAAAGTTTGAAAATTATGGAAATACTGCTTAAATAACACGGGAACATTATGGCAACTGCCCTGGAAGTATTTCTCACTCCTAGGTCACAACTCTAAACAATGTTGTCAGAGTTTCATGCCCTTTTTGCAGGCGCACCAAAAAAACTACAAAAATGAAACCAAAATGGATTTTGCTGGGAAATATGTTAATGAACATCCTTTCCAGGTTAATGACTTTTATCTAAGTCAAAATAATTAACTCAAAACAAAATGTTCCTCCACCACTTGGGATTTGTTCACACACAGTGTTTTTGAGGCATTTTGCAACTTTAGCATTGCTTTCAACCAATACAAATGCATTCACTGGGAAATGTTATTGTAACATTTAACAACTCTAGCTGGCCATGTGGTGTGTGACACATAAGCAGACACATCTTGTGTAAGGTTCTTTGTACATGTTTCTTGAAACTCAGTTTTTCCGTCAGCCATTTTGCTTTCTGTCTTGCTGCAGCTATCTTGCCCTCAGTCAATATGGAGTTTCCAGCTTTCATGTTCCCGCCCTGATTCTCTCCCTCTTGCTTCTTAAGCAGCCTCAGCTGAGCAATCAGTGCTTCAGAATCAAGCCTGCAGTGAGCCTGTGACCTGACTCCTGGAAAACCTTGGACTTTGTACTCCAGCTATTTCCTACTGAGGAACTTTGGAACACTTGTGGACTCTGGAAACCTGCTATTTGACAAATCCACATTTGCATGGAATTACGGTAACAGAGAAGAGATCCTGAACCGTTGTGGAGAGTTATTGCTGAGCTTAAGTTACTCTGGCCTGCTGTGTCTCCTGCCTCTGTTCCTGCAAACTGTGTGACTATTTTTGCCACTTGTATGAAGTAATACAAGTCCTTCTATATCAAACCTGTGTCTCATGTGTTTTCCTCGCACCCAAGCACAAGACGCTATATGAACTGTACACCATACATTACAAGATTCTGAAGCCAAACGTTAGTGTCTGCTGGGTCTGGAAGGCTGTGTCTGCTGTGACTGTGGATATCAATGTCCGGTTATACTTTCTGTGATGACAGTGGTTGTGACTTCTCACAACCATTCCAGGTGAGCAATTCCCTTAATTTTACTCTGCAGTGTTACCACAGGTAAACACTATTGTTTTTTTTTTTTTTTTCTCTTCTCCTTCCAGTACTCCTGTCTTAAAAGATCTGGAAGATGGAGGCTCGCATAAAGGAGCTTTGCGGAGTGACTGATACAATCCTTGCAGATATACAGAGTATAAAGACCCGTTTTGCAAACCTACAGGACCTCACTAATCACAATTTGCAAGTGTTTCGGACAAACTACCCCAGATTTACGAGCCAGGATTGAGGTTCTAGAGGAACGAGTCCAGGCTCCTGCCATAACCCCGAGTTCTGGGATTCCCAAGTTACCCCCTTTTCATTTTGGCGGTGAACGTGAGAAATTCAGGGGATTTATTAACCAATGCAATCTTTTTTTTTCTGCACATGCTTCACAATTTCCCACTGAACGATCTAAAGTGCTTACTATAATCATGTTGCTTACCAACAAGGCTTTGATGTGGGCAAACCCTCTGATTGAGACTGAGGATGAATGTTTGGATCATCTTGATGCTTTCATTTCAGCCATGGGGCAGGTGTTTGATGACCCCAATCGAGGTGCAACAGCTGAAGCAGCCATGTTAACTTTGTGCCAAGGTAAGCGCTCAGTAGCCGAATATGCCTTGGATTTCAGGAGATGGGCCCTCGATACCACTTGGGGCAGTTCCGCCAAAAAATCTATTTTTCAAAAAGGGTTGTCTCCACTGATTAAGGATGAACTTGCTCGTGCCGACCCTCCCACTGCGTTAGGTGACTTTATTAACTACTGCATCCGTATTGATGCTCGTCTGACTGAACGCAGGCAAGAGAGATGGTTCGAAAGCAATCGCACTAACCTTTTCCTACCTTCCTCCCCAGCTAAGGAACCTTTGAGTAGGATCACACGGGAACCTGAACCTGAACCCATGCAGGTGGACTCTTTACAAAGACGGGTTAGTGATGCACGCAAAGAACATCGTTTAAAGGAAAATCTATGTTTCTACTGTGGTAAGTCAGGGCACTTCATTATAAACTGCCCCAGCCGTTCTCGTAAGACTACTGCAGCAGTCATTCACTGTGAGTGTTGCGAGAGGAGATCTGTCAGGTCCGAGCCTCAGGCTCCAGAGAGATCTGCAGCAACAGATATTGATT
>JARQOD010000001.1:787929368-788022844 GCA_033576555.1 Oophaga sylvatica | reverse complement strand
TTTTCTCCGGTCTGTCTTATATGTCTAATCTGTGTATTTAGCAGAGATCAGCCCATATCCCTTTGGTGGTAATCAGTATCCTTCTTAGGACTGATTACAGGGTTCAGGGACTGATAGGAGACAGGGTTAGGCTGGAGACTTGGACCTCTGAACCATTATCAGTACCTCCAAGGTGAGGGATTAGTTAGGACCCCAGTTTGGGGTCAGGTTAGACCCCGGTCCTCCTCTTTCCTGTGACAGAGTATCAAGTCCTCGGGATTAGCCCTGAGTTCAACGGATATCGTTTCAGGTAAATCTATTCTATATTTGCATGCTGATGTTGCAAATCTATATGTTGTATAGAGTGTTGTTCTTTTAAGAATAGTTTACTGACATCGTACACATATCATAAGACCGCGTGACATTTTCACTGGCCTATAAAATTATTCCCAGTTGCCATGGATCCAGTAGCCCAGCTGGCTCTGCAGTTGCAGGGATTATCCATGGAGCTGACAGACATTAAGTCCAAAGTTTTGTCTCCCCTGGAGCAAACCAGATTTGAACCTAAAGTAGCTCTCCCGGACAGGTTCACTGGTGGGCGAGACAAATTTTTTACCTTCAGGGAAGCATGTAAATTGTATTTTCGGCTTCGGCCTCGATCATCAGGGAGTGAAGAGCAGAGAGTGGGAATTGTTATCTCGCTCCTACAAGGGGACCCTCAATCCTGGGCATTCTCCCTTCCTCCGGGATCCCCGGCTCTACAGTCTGTAGATCGATTTTTTACTGCCCTGGGTTTGGTATATGATGACCCAGATCGGGTCTCTCTTGCTGAGACAAAATTACGTAAGATACAGCAGGGAGATCGTCCGGCGGAGGAATTTGCTTCTGAGTTCCGTAGATGGGCCACAGATACTCAGTGGAATGACCCAGCTCTTAGGAGCCAGTTTTGTCATGGGCTTTCTGACAAATTAAAGGACGTTTTGGCTCAGTATGATTCTCCTCCATCACTGGAGGCTGCTATGGCCCTAGCTATCCGTACTGATAGACGGCTCCGGGAGAGGTGCAAGGTAACTCCGCCCCCTGTTGTTACTCCACCTACTACTAAAGTCCCTTATGTTGAGGTTCCCCTTGTCTGTTCGGAGGAGCTATGCAGTTGGGAGGGACATCATTTCGTAGGAGGGATTGGCGGTACGCCGCAGGACTAGAAGGTGTTTCTTCTGCGGGAAAGAGGGACATTTTGTTGGGGGATGTCCATCCCGTGCCTTGTTGAGCAAAAAGTCGCCGGAAAACTGTTAATCCCAGGTTGTGTGGTGGACGACAACCTGGGAGTATGTATTTAGTCGCTAGTTCTTCTCAGTTCCTTGTACCAGTGGAGGTGGTGGTTGGTACGAGAGTGGAGAGATTTTCTGTTCTTCTTGATAGTGGGTCCGGGGCTAATCTGGTTGACGCTCAGTTTGCTCAGGCTCAAGGTATGCATCTGAGTGTATTGGTCAAACCGATCCCTATATTCTCCATTGACGCCAGGCCTCTCGGCCAAGGTAGCTTTGTTCATGAGGTTCATAACATTGACCTTCGGGTAGGGGCAATACATAGGGAACTATTATCTTGTTATGTGTTGGAGGGTCTACCTACTCCTATTGTGTTGGGACTTCCTTGGTTGGTTAAACATAACCCTGTGATTAATTGGCAGTCCAGAGAGATAAGCCAATGGGGTGAGTTTTGCAAAAGTAACTGCATGAACACAGTCATCAGTGCGGTCGTGCCTAGTACTTTGCCTCCTTTTTTGGAGGACTTTGGGGATGTGTTCTCTGAGGAGGGGTGTCAGGAGTTGCCTCCTCATCGCGTGTATGACTGCTCTATTAATTTACTTCCTGATGCTAAGTTACCTAAAGCTAGGTTATATAACCTTTCTGGTCCTGAGAGGCAGGCTATGAAAGATTATATTTCGGAAAGTCTGGCCAAAGGGCATATTAGACCTTCATCTTCCCCAGTGGCCGCGGGGTTCTTCTTTGTGAAGAAAAAAGATGGAGGCCTACGCCCTTGCTTGGATTTCCGCGAACTTAATCGGATTACTGTTCGAGATCCGTATCCACTCCCTCTTATTCCTGATCTCTTCAATCAAATTGTTGGCGCCAAATGGTTCTCTAAATTGGATCTCAGGGGGGCGTATAATCTGATTAGGATAAAAGAGGGGATGAGTGGAAAACGGCGTTTAACACGCCGGAGGGACATTATGAGAACCTTGTCATGCCTTTTGGTCTGACTACTGCACCAGCAGTATTCCAACATTTTGTTAATGACATTTTACGTCATCTGGTGGGGCTGTTTGTGGTCGTATATTTGGATGACATTTTAATTTACTCACCAGATCTTGTGTCTCACCAGGAGCATGTGAGACAGGTGTTGCAGATCTTGCGAGACAATAAACTATACGCCAAACTGGAAAAGTGTGTATTCGCCGTACAGGAACTTCAGTTTTTGGGTTTCTTGGTGTCAGCCTCCGGTTTCCGTATGGACCCTGAAAAGGTGAGAGCAGTGCTTGAATGGGATCAGCCAGAGGATCTTAAGGCTCTGCAGCGTTTTCTGGGGTTTGCTAACTACTACCGGAAATTTATTTGTAATTTCTCATCTGTTGTCAAACCTCTCACTGACATGACAAGAAAAGGGACGGATTTTTCTAAATGGTCGGACAAAGCTTGCCAAGCTTTTTCCTCTTTGAAAAAATGTTTTGCTTCGGCACCCGTTCTCATCCAACCAGATGCATCACAGCCGTTCGTTGTGGAGGTGGACGCGTCTGACGTAGGGGTGGGTGCAATATTGTCCCAGGGTCCGTCCCCTGGTAAATGGCATCCGTGCGCTTTTCTTTTCTAAAAAATTGTCGTCCGCCGAAAGGAATTATGATATCGGCAATAGGGAACTTTTGGCCATTAAGTTGGCTTTTGAAGAATGGCGTCACTTTTTGGAGGGGGCAGTCCACCCGGTCACCGTCTTTACTGATCACAAGAACCTGCTGTATTTGGAATCTGCTAAGCGTCTGAATTCCAGACAAGCTCGATGGTCGTTGTTTTTTACCAGGTTTAATTTTGTTGTCACTTATCGCCCTGGATCTAAGAATGTTAAGGCGGATGCCTTGTCTCGCAGTTTCCCAGGGGCCGGGAAAATGGATGACCCGATTCCTATCCTTCAGGAGGGGGTGGTAGTGTCGGCTGTATTTTCTGAGCTTGAGGAGGAGGTGTTAGAGGCTCAGGGGGACGCCCCTGCAGGACCTCCAGGGAGACTGTTTGTCCCAAATCAGTTGAGACAAAAGGTTATTGAGGCACATCATAATTCTGCTTTAGCAGGACATCCAGGGAGTAAGGCTACTTTAGATCTCCTTTCTCGCCGGTTTTGGTGGCCTAACGTTAATAAAGATGTTTTAACTTTTGTCGCGTCCTGTGGGGTTTGTGCTCGCTCTAAGACCCCTCATACCCGTCCGTCTGGGACCCTCTTACCCTTGAAACTTCCGGAGCGTCCATGGACTCATTTGTCTATGGACTTCATCACGGACCTTCCTCAGTCGTCAGGGAAGACTGTCATAATGGTGGTTGTTGACAGGTTCAGTAAGATGGCACATTTCATTGCTCTTCCTGCTCTCCCTAATGCTAAAACTCTGGCGCAGGTGTTCATTGGGGAGATTGTGAGACTTCATGGGTTGCCTTCTGATGTGGTGTCAGATAGGGGGTCTCAGTTTGTATCCAAGTTTTGGAGGGCATTTTGTTTACGTCGGGGGATGCAATTGTCATTTTCCTCGGCTTTTCATCCGCAGACCAATGGTCAGACAGAGCGTCTGAATCAAAGCCTAGAGACTTATCTTCGGTGTTTTGTCTCAGAGAACCAGGAGGACTGGTCTTCTTTCTTGCCTCTGGCAGAGTTCGCTCTTAACAACAGGCGGAGCGAGTCCACTGGTAAGTCCCCGTTTTTTGGGGCATATGGTTTTCATCCCCAGTTTTGTACTTTCAATGGGGGGGGCCCTTCTGGGGTTCCTGAGGAGGAGCGTTTCTCGTCGTCACTTGCTTCAGTGTGGAGAGGTGTATTGAATAATCTGAGTGCTATGGGGAACCGTTTAAACGTATGGCTGATAGGAGGAGAGTTTCTGGTCCAGATCTTAATGTGAACGATCTGGTATGGTTGTCTACCAGGAATATAAAACTTAAAGTTCCCTCCTGGAAGCTGGGCCCCAGATTCATCGGGCCGTACAGGATCAGTTCCATAATTAATCCTGTGGCATTTCGTCTGGACCTCCCTCCTACGTTTAAAATCCACAATGTGTTCCACAAGTCATTACTTAAGAGGTACGTGGCACCAGTCATACCATCACCTCTACCTCCTCCTCCAGTGGTGGTCAATGGTAACTTGGAGTTTCAAGTGTCAAAGATCATTGACTCACGTCTGAATCGCCGGTCCCTTCAGTACTTGGTTCATTGGAAGGGGTATGGTCTAGAGGAGAGGACGTGGGTTCCTGCGTCTGACATTAACGCAGATCGTTTGGTGCGGACCTTCCACAGAACTCACCCGGGCAAACCTGGCCCTGAGGGTCCGGAGGCCCCTCGTAGAAGGGGGGGTACTGTCATGTGTGCATCGCCACGAAGATCGTCGCGGTTGCGCATTCTGACTTCTCACAGCTGAGTTGCTGTTTCTTTGTGTTTGGCAGTTAGGGAGTTAATTCTGTCTGTGCTCAGTTCTGGGACTGGGTGCAGTTTCTCCCGGCTGCAATTAATTATTTGTTGATTGGTTTCCTTTAAATCTCTGCTGGTCTGTTTTGGGAGTTGCCAGTGAAATTCTTCATGCAGACCACAGATAGGATTGTATCTGTATAGACTTAAGTTAAAGAGCTCCTTAGTTGTTTTAAGCTCACCTTGCTTAGAGTTTAATATCCCAGATCATTTATGTTCCTTCTGTGTTTGAGTGTGTATGCAAGTCTGTGTTTTCTCCGGTCTGTCTTATATGTCTAATCTGTGTATTTAGCAGAGATCAGCCCATATCCCTTTGGTGGTAATCAGTATCCTTCTTAGGACTGATTACAGGGTTCAGGGACTGATAGGAGACAGGGTTAGGCTGGAGACTTGGACCTCTGAACCATTATCAGTACCTCCAAGGTGAGGGATTAGTTAGGACCCCAGTTTGGGTCAGGTTAGACCCCCGGTCCTCCTCTTTCCTGTGACAGAGTATCAAGTCCTCGGGATTAGCCCTGAGTTCAACGGATATCGTTTCAGGTAAATCTATTCTATATTTGCATGCTGATGTTGCAAATCTATATGTTGTATAGAGTGTTGTTCTTTTAAGAATAGTTTACTGACATTGTACACATATCATAAGACCGCGTGACAGAAGTCCAGCAAGGCCTCCGGTTTTCTATCACTAGCCGTGAAGTACTAGGTGTCCGGTTAACTGAGTGAAGGTGATCTGTCACCGAAGTCACTCTTCCTTATGTTTTCCACTCGCCTGTCGCCCTGCTCTTACCCTTAACATAAGCACGGGTAGCAGTAAGTGTAATAGTCAGTTGTTCTTCCAAGCTCACTGACCTGCTCTCAGTTGGCTCGTTGTTATAACTGCAGTAGTTCCCTTCTTTCTTTCCTTTCAAAACTCTGTCCAGAGCAGCTCACAGGACGTTCCGTCAAACTGTATACACGCTGTAGCTCCGAGAGTCACTTTCCACGTTCTAGAGAACACAGGCAGCTTGTTCTGAGATAACAGTTTTGGCTGTAGCTCTGACTAGACTAGAGTAATTCCTTCTACTCATACTAGCCTCCACTTCAGTTCAAGATGAGCTAATCAAGCTCTGTCAGGATTCAGTCTTCTCTCCTCTCCCTCCAAGACCAGACACTTGAACTAACTCTGACTAACTACACGCTTAACTGCTACGTCACACTACTTAAGTAGTCTAAGATACCCTCTGGTGGCAGTGTTGGGAAGTGTGCGTGAATGAATATCAGGTTTTCACAATTACCTTCCTGTGCACTCTCCAGGAAACATGTGTACCAAGCGCAGCTGGGCCACACACAAGCCTTGGGTGAGCACTTGCGAGTAAATCCGCGTATGTTCTTTTAAGAGGTGGGGGCCGAAGCTCGTGCATTTGAGCAAGAGCAGAGGGTGACAGTCCCCGATGGGGAAGGTCTGGAGAGGAGAGGTAGCCACTATGTTGGCAACTGAACCAAGTTGGGTGAGAGAGCTTCAGAAGAAAATACAGGATATGCGGGAGGAATGGGCTGACCTGAAGAAGAAGCCTTCCATATCATTTGATTCCTCCAGAAGCCTAACTGGTTCTGGGCCCCGTCAGGAAAAGAGGCCACCTCGCATGGAAGAGCAGCCGACCTGTTTTAACTGTGGGAGCCCTGGATATTATGCTCGAGGATGGGGAGATCACTCTACCGCCGCTTGGAGCCTGAGCAACCAAGAAGGAGAGAGAAAAGCCCCACAAGCTTAGTTTCCCTGAGTCCTCTCGTATTGGCCAAAATGGATGGTCAGGCCGTCAGCTGTTTAGTTGATACTGGCTCCCGAGTAACTACTATGCCTGAGTCTTATTTCAGACGACACTTTCCTGAAGTGATGCGGCCTGAATGGGGTCCAGTGATCAAGTTGACAGCAGCCAATCAATTGCCCATCCCGGTCGCAGTGGTGGTCTGGATGCAAATCACAGTGTGCGGTAAAGATGTGGGCTGGAAAGGAATCATGCTGATCGGTGGGAACCTTGGCAATGGTCCCACTTTGACTTTAGGAATGAACGTACTGAAAGAACTCAGGAGCATCCTGGTCAATGAGTCAGCAGATTCGTTCTTGAATCGATGGAGCCCTCGCACCCCTCAGAGAAAAGTGTTCCAACAGCTGATACAAGTAGCCCAGGCCCAAGATACATTGAGTGAAGGGAAAACCTTGGGCAAAGTAATCCTGCCGACTATGCCAAGTGTGAGCAGGTTGCGGGATTCAAAGACGGACAGGAAGCAGATCAAGGGTTAACAGGTTTTAATAAAACAGGGAGTTACTCCACACAGGGAGATAGGTAAACGTGAGGTAAATAGCGGGCAGTACAGGGAATACAGGGGTTTGGTTAAGGGGAAATCAACGTAAGAATAACGAGTGAAACGGTACTCAAAGTAGTCACTTATCAATCAGACGTTTTCCTGTCAGAATAGGTCCCGGAACAGATGACAGCACCAGAGAGCCGTCGGCACAATGTAGATCCGGTGGGGTCCTGAAGAAGGCGATGATATGTTCCCGGCTGGCAACGTTGAGTCTTTGAAACATCCCATGGAGTCCTCAGTAAGGAGACTCCGGTGGCAGGCAATGTATAGGCCACAGTCCTGCCAAAATTAAGCGAGGCACGATGAATATTCCCCCCCAGGGATTCAGGAAGCAGAACCCGGTCATGGTCTCAATGCCTGTCAGGCAGCACACACGCAGCACTGACTGTTACAGAGCAATTGGCATCTCGATGTCTGGGAGCCAACCTGTACACGGCGGACTTCTTGTCAGAGTCTCTGCAGTCAGTCTCTCTTACGGCCGGGCGCGGGTCTCCGCTCCTTACGGTCCCCGAAGCAGGAGCTCTCCCTCTCAGCCGCGTGCTGCACCTTCCCGCCAACTCCATCTGTTCCCGCACGCTGCGCTGCCCCTGGTAACGCTTAGCCATGCCCCCTGGGTCCGAAGGAAGGTCTCGCCGGCTAAAGCTTCTCCCCGGGAACAAGGGACGCAGCCTCATCAGTTCTGGCCCCAGCACACAGGTACCCACGGTGCGGTCGTCCCCCTTACACTAGCACAGAGGGAACCAGCCATAGTAGAATGAAGCAATCCCGGAGCTGAAACTGAGACACGTTATAAAAATAATTGTAAATCACAGAAAATCCTATCCACTAACTTTATCCTATAAACTAAACTTATTGTCCTTTACTGTTGCTAAGCCACTTAACTATATGAACAGATACTATACTATCCGAGGTCTAACCCTGTGCTTACCCCACTTTACTCACATTATACATTAACACTCTTATATGCTGTAAATTACCCTCATACAATGTAATCAAAGCACATCAATGTTCACTGTTGCGACTGTTGTCTTCAGGGTAAGGAAAGCAGCAGAACAGTCCATTACTCTTACCTAGTCACCAGAGTTTGCAAAATTCAGCTGTCACCAAATCCTACCTGTCAAAAACATTTGTAACATGCTGGGTGTTACAGCTTCACATTTGCTGAAGGGCCGCAGATGAATACAGTAAGGTATTATGCCACCGCCACCATACTGATAGCTGTAGATAAAGATCCACTATCGTCCTTTGTTCTGTATAAACAAAGGATATCTTAGCTCTGAGGAGCCGACAGCCTAATTTCAGAAGAAAAAAATATGATTTCAATTCTCCTAATAGTAATCTGTCGGTGATGGAGCACAAGCCATTTCATGGGCAGATTACACTTGTGCCCACAGTTCATGTCTGGCATCTCGTATTCAGTGAATCAGTAACACAAGCACAGAGAATCTGCAATTCCCTTCAGCTTAGCAAGTAATTATGAGAAATAATTCTTTATAGACTACTTCAACAACTGGGACCTTTTTTTAAAAAAAATCACAGGGAAACAAAACACAGAAAATATAAAACATTCAATAAAAAAATATATATTTTATGCTAAATATTAACTCCAGAGATGCTGGATTCATTCAGAGGAAGTCTTGCCATCTTGTTATAACAGAGAAAACATCTGATGTTAACACCTTCCAGAACAGTAAAACATTTCCTAGGCAATGCCCAGAGAGCTCAACTCAGGTTTGATTTTAAGAAGGAAATTTTCCTGCAGGGCTCAACTCAGCCCTCTGTCGTTCACTTGGATGGTAGCAGCTTATTAGCTTCTTGCTTTGAATCCAGACCAAATATTAATTAGACCCCCTCCTTTCCTATAAGCCTCTCCCAGCTGCACTTATAGGTTGCAGAGGCTCCCTTCCCACACACAACTCCTCCTTCACCATCTCCAACTCCACACACTGGCAGCACAGATTCCTCTCTGAGCTCCAGAACTGAGAAGGCTTGGATGTTGGTGATTCCTCTGCTGAGAACTCTCATCTCCCCCCACCAGTCATTTAGGAAGTCAGGCTCTCCTTGGTACAAGGCTACATCCTTCTCACTGTCCTAAGCCTGATCACTTGTTTGGAGCTCTCCCAGGTGCTGAAAACTAGCACTTTGACCTGTTGTGCTGAATTTTGAAAACTTCCCTGGATGTGCCCAGAGGTGACCATGGATATGTTATGGCATAATACCCATGCATCAGCCTGGGATGTGGATGGGAGCTGCTGATGGTGCACTGGAGTTGTGAAGAGGGTGCACATATGAATGTCTCCTTCATTCACTCAGGGCTGAGGAGGAAGACAAGGGATGTGGTGGATTTCCTCCAAAGAGTGTTCCTGTCCTCCGGAGATGTTCCTGATCGCTCTTTTGATTGCTTTGAGGGAATCTATGGCTGCACCAACCCCTACAGCTGAGGATATAAACCGAGGAGTTGTAAGTGATCTGCTGGAATATGCTCTGTACTGTAATGGCATGTGGCAGGGGAGACTGGGCAAACTGGGGTGTGAGGGATGGATAATGGATAGATAGATAGATAGATAGATAGATAGATAGATAGATAGATAGATAGATAGATAGATAATAGTTTCATGATTAACCTTCTGTTTGCTGGAATCTTAATAAATCAGTTTCCATGAAGGCAGCGCAGAGGAAACAGCAGAAAATCCAACTTTGTAAAGCCATCAGCCTTCCAGTAAATAGGAACAAATCATCTGAGATACTCTGTAACTGCTGTTGCTTGGTAATGACTCCATTACAGATAAATCTTAAAAGAAGTCCCATTTTGTGAGATAAAGGCTAAAACGTCTGGTATGCATTCTGTGTATTATTCCCAGGAACAATATGTTTTAGATCAGAACACGTTGGGTTAACTCTAGATGGTCAGTATCATATTAGAGGAAAGTTCCAGATGTCGCCCTGTGAAGATCAGACACAAGCTCTGGTTTTGCCCATGGTTAATGTGCACATAATCCACTACTCCCACGCATCCCTGTAATGAAATAAGGTGTTTTAATGAGGATGCAGTGATTGTGGCTGTAGATATAGGGAAGGGGTTAATCCAGTGGTAGCTGATTAGAGGAGAACAACACTACTCAGAAGCTATGCTTGATAAGGTGCTTGTGGATAAGGGCACTTTGAATTTAGGATACGTTTCTCCAACCCCTACATTTATTAACATCAGGATGCCCTGACTTATTACCAAGTAATCCATCTTCTCCACATCACAGGGACAAGTTATTGACAAAAAGGTGACACATTGAAAGGTCAGAGATGGGATCACATCCCTAAATTGGACACTGTCTTCAGGCCTTTCACTAAGGACAATGACTCCTTTATATCAGCCCTTAGATTACATTTAGGACCACAAGCTGATTTGTTTCATACTCAATACTCTATAAATTTTTCAGAACATGTATACTATCTACTATGATAAGTAACAAGGAGTAAAGACCAATACTTTGTATTATTCCACATAATGACCACTGTTATATAGCGTAACATGTCCGCATGGCTATGTGCGCAGCATACCTGTATGTAATTAATTACAGAGCTGCTGTCTATCCTCATGGGGTATTCCTGTACTATACATGTGGAGATGTACTTGGAGTCTCTGCAGTGATGGAGGCTTTTTTTGTGTCATGGTGAATTAGAATGAATACATTCAGGAATATATTTCCATCTTCATGGGTAGTGGTTAAGCATTAGCACCCTGTAAGTGACATTGCCCTTAGTTCTCATTGATTATTCCTGCATGTAGTCTGGCCAGGACCATGTAATGTAGGTCATGACAAATGTCACTCAGACTGTGGACATATTCTAAGTCCTGGTGTTCATTAATCTTTTATCACCTAAGGGACCTATGTCACTGAATACTCTAGACCAGGAGCTGGCAATGCGTGACTTTGTTTGTCATGAAACTACAAGAAGCAACATGCCCAGAGAGCATCTGATGGATTGGGCATAATGTGACTGCTTGTTCGACTACATCTTGAAAACCACAACTGATCTCACCCAGATTTACCCTGCTATAAAAAGGAAACCTTCTCTGCTATCTTATAATACAGTTATAACCTGGAATTTTAAAAACAGATAATTTGGTCATCAGTTTTGCTCTGGCAACTATGGGTTAAGGCATTGTTGCCTACCTTCTTCGAGTATACATTATGTGTTAAAAAGACAGATCATAAAACAGAAATAGTTGCCTGCCCTTTCAACGGCATGAAATTTTCTAAAGACTATCATAAACCATGCTGGATCTTTATGAGAGTCCTTGACAGAAGGTATTTAAAGCTTAAAATTAGTTACTAAAGCTTAAAAGCCTGCAAATGGCTGGACTGAGTCTGAAGTGAGCAGAGTGGCATAGAGAAGTGACAGAAAATCATATCCTGGCGTATGGTGTGGTTACAATTATCATATTGAGAACATCACTGCTGGTAACATCAGACGCTCAATAAATTTGGACGGTGAGGAATAGTTTTGACAGTTTTTTGGGATCACATTGCTGGAGGCACCTGCCCGGTTTTGATGTCTGCCAATGGGAAAAGGGCTGTATGACAAATGTCTGTATTGTACTGCGTTGATTCCTATGGACCTCCTGTGTTAAGCTGGTTCCATCAGTGCCATGCAGAGTTTCCATAATTTGCTGTTGAGTAACAGATGGAAGTTAATTTTAACACGCAGATTAGTCGTGGTGAGTGTTTTCATCAAGAAGGAAGTAGAAGAAGAACTGTGTGAAACTTCCAATTTCCTAAATAAAATGTATCACTTTCCCTGATACTGTTCATTTAAGTAATAAAAAACAAGAAGGACCATCCAAACGGACTCCATATCTCATAGTGTCTTAGGTGAATAAACAAGGCAGCCGTGATGTTCCTTCCTATGGCAAGTGCTGGGGACACATCTGACTTGGTGCTATGTCCTCTACTTTCTTCTAGCGTTTTTTAGTAATGGAGTTGAAGAAGCTGTCTGGGATTTCCTTAGATGTGTTTTTGTTTTCAAAGAAAATCCTGTCTTTCAGACAGTTGAGAAATTGGTTGTTTTATGTTGAGACACACAGGGCATACATTATGAGCTGCCTGCATCCACTGCTTCACCCATTACTCTTCTGATGTGACTGGATTAGGGTTTGGTTGGTAATTGACTAGCTAAACTTGGCATCGAATGGTAGGTGCCCTGCAGTTTCCATTAGAGAGACATGTTATAAAATCGGGGAGGCAAAAATCAAGCTTTGCACAGTTCTTTTCTAATCAGTTTCCCATCATGTGCCTAGAAACAGCTGGTTAAAACCTCACAGCAGTCCTTCAGTCGTCTTCTAGCTCCTTCAGATATCAATCACAGTTCATTAAACTCCATCGAAGCCCAAGGGAATGGCGACACATTGGTATCTAAAGAAATGATGGTTCTTTCAGTGGCAAAAGGGTTAAATCATTATTATCCTGCAGCTGGAATAATGAAAAAGAAGTCACCCACACAGCCCATTCTTTATCATGTAATTAGGCAATAATGAGGGGAAAAAAAACGAAGTTTCAGCTATTTTCTGAAAAGCATGAAAAAAATGACCTTAAAAAAGAAGTGTTTTTCATAGACAAGGTTCTACCCAAATATTAAGAGCAAAATCACTATATTTCTATTTGCACATGCAGAGCATGAGCATACAGATAAGGTGGTAATTCAAGTTAGATATTGTGTAGGGAGAGATTACATTATGGTACAAGAATGCCGGGTTCTGTGCTCGATAGTAATTGCAGGATCAGAGCGCTGTAGCAGAGAGCCCTTCAGGACTGAATGGGCTTCAATGGACTTCGTTATTTATGGAGAAAGATCAGATCCTACAGTCTTTGTTCACAACGTGGCTATGATAGGGTTGATCTGAACCCATCACATTGCAATAGACTACTTGGCCCTTCAAACTCTGGGTCTACCCAGAAATAGTCAGGTTAATGACTTCAGATAATGCGACTTAGCTTTTAGTGATCGTTGAAAGGGAAGAAGTCAAACTGTTGGGTTGGAAATCTTCCAGCTTTGCAGCCAATAGATTCTCCATGTAGGGAATACACTGCATGTCATACTTCTTTATTCTTACAATCAGACTTGGAAAAGACTAAATAGCAGCATGTCCTGTCTCCCATGTCTGGCAAATTCGAGAAGGAATCCTCAACATAAGCCATATACTAATACTGATTAAGTGGAACGATAAGTTCTCAGTTTCATTTAGTCAATTATTATGACAAATTTGAGGCGTGGAAACAATAGAAAAAATTATGATTGGCATCAGCAGGTAAAAGTAGCGTGACATCAAGTGGGATATGCTCTATGAAGGTCTATAACGTGTGCTGAGGGTCCAGATGTCACATAATGAAAGGACGTAGGCTTTACTCATCCAGTAATGCTGTTATTACGTGATACATGGTGCATATGCATCTATAATTCCTGTACATTGAAGGCTGTTCTCATTTGCACTCTAATTTACAGAAAACATAGCTGTACATTTAGCTACTACGTATATAACATGTAAAGCATACTGTATATAGATTTGTGCTGCCATATTCTTCACAGTGTAAGCATAGTCAAACTACACAATGCTATATTATGCTGTACTATATTTACTACAAACCCAAATCCCAGAAAGTAGGAACATTATATAAAACGTGACAAGAATGCATTGATTTGGAAATCTCTTATAGCCATATTTTATTTACAACAAAACGTAGAAGAAGTTGACTGTTAGACATTTTTCCATTTCTCTTGAAAAAATCTCATTTAGAAATTGGTGGCAACGACACATCAAAGAAAAGTTGGGACAGGGTTACCAAAGCACTGGAAAAGTAAGTGATGCTAATGAAAAAACAGCTGGAAGGTCAATGTAAAACTAAGTCACGTGACTGTGTATAAAAAAAATATGATAGAGGCAGAGTCTCTCAGAAGCAAAGATGGTCGGAGGTTCACCAATTTGTGGACAAATGCATCTAAAAATTGTAGAATAATTTTAGAAAAATGTTCCTCAACATAAAATTGTGAAGACTTTGAATATCCCACCACCTACAGCACATACTATCAAAAGATTCTGAGATTTTGGAGAAATTCATGTGCACAAGGGACAAGGTCGACGATCATTATTGGATGCTCGTGATCTACTGGCCTTAATTCAGTACTGCATTAAAATCAGGGATGATTCAGTCATACAAATCACTGCATGGGCTCTGAAATATGTCCCAAAATCAATGTCAGTGAACACAGTTGTGGAATCCACAAATGCAAGTTAAAGGGAATCTGTCACCCTAAATTGGCGGGATATTTAAATGATGGCAGTCAGGTCAGATGGGCGGTGTTTTGGGTACTTGCCTTAACATGTTGTTCACCGCTGTCTCCATTATTTCTGGGAATTGTAGTTGTTGCCCTCCATATAACGCTCCTGCGCATTGCAATCTGCGGGCAAAGCATACTGCGCGTGCGCAATTCAAGATTGCAATGCACAGGTGCGTTATATGGAGGGCAATGACTACAATTCCCAGAAATAATGGAGACAGCGGCGAACAACATGTTAAGGCAAGTACCCAAAACACCGCCCATCTGACCTGACTGCCATCATTTAAATATCCCGCCAATTTAGGGTGACAGATTCCCTTTAAAGATCTATCATGCAAAGAAGAAAAAGCTATGTATCAACACAATCCAGAAATGCTGATGTCTTCTCTTGGCCAAAGCTCATTTAAAATGGACTGAGGTAAAATGGAAAACTATTCTGTCCTCAGATGACTAAAAATTCAAAATTCTTTACGGAATCTGTGTCCTGCAAACTCAAGAGAAGAAAGACCATCCAGTTATCTGCACACAGTTCAATAGCCTTCATGTCTAATGGTATGGATTTACTGTAGTGTCTATGGCACAGGCAGCTTACACATCTTGAAAGGCGCTCACATTGCTGAGCATTATGTAGAGGTTTTTGGACAATATATGCTTCCATCCAGATGTCTACTTCAGGGAAGGCCTTGTATACTGCAAGGACTCATGCAGGAGGTGAGACCAGGAGATCGGAGCTGCCTGACATTATACATCTCACACTATAAAAAAGCTGTTCTAAACTATGGTCCTCCACTCCGATAACACCCACTGAGTCTTAAAAAAGTTAACTCAGGTTCCAAATACTTTGATTGCTCTTATCTTCACAATGGAGAGTCAAAATTAAGAAAAAAATGTTTTATTCCACTTTGCAGCCACTATTACATTGTGTGTCCAGTTCAACATGAAAAATTTGGAGAAAGGTCCTGTTGAACTCCAATAAAAATGTAGCTTAAAGTGTAGACTTTACTTATTGTGTTTTATACGAAAACTGTTTTATTAGCTATATAAATGAGAGGGCTTCAGTGTACCCTTTTGTGTAGTCAAGAGATGGGTGCACTGTTCTGCAACCCCATTTCCAATCCTCCGCACCTCAGCCTTTTTGTGGAGCACTACCTGAATTGAATCCTCAGCTCTGCACACACTAACACTGCCTAGAATGCACACATTGTCAGTGTGTAGATGTATTCGCATTGCTTTTCTGACTGCAGAGCTTGCTCACAGCACACTGCATCATACAGCAGCAGGTTTCCCAGGTGGACAGGCGAGAAGGATAAGAAGGCACACCCACTGACACTGCACAGTGTCAGTGTGTGTATGCGCTCATCCCTCTGTCCTGTCAGCATCGGCAGCCCGCTAATGTGTGATCCAATGTGCCGTGAGTTGCCACTGCAGACAGTGGAGGGTTGAGAATACATCTGCACACTGACATTGTGTTTTCTTGGCTCCTACAGTGTTAGTGTGTGCAGGGCAGAAAACTCAATTCAGTTTGCACCGCAAAGGAAGCACTGTGAATCAACATAAGGTGAGGTGCGGAGGATTATAATTGAGGAAGCAGAACGGTGCACTGAGGTTTGTGTTTTGAAGCCCCTCATTTACACATCTAATAAAATGTCTTTTTTATAAAATGCATTAAAATCTGCACTACATATATGATTTTTATAGGGAATAAGTCTACTATATAACTGTATAAATGGTTTAATGTGACTTTACAGATGCTCTTTAACCCCTTTACCCACTTGGATTTTTAGGTTTTTGCGCTTTCGTTTTTGATCCCCCTCTTCCCAAAGCCATAACTTTTTTATTTTTTGTCGGTGTGGCCATGTGAGGGCTTGTTTTTTTGTGGGACAAGATGTACTTTTCAATGACACCATTTATTTTACCATATAGTGTACTTGGGAAAACAGGAAAAATATTCCAAGTGCGGTAAAATTGCAAAAAAAAGTGCAATTCCACAAATTTTTTTTACCATGCTCTCTAAATGCTAAAACTGACTTGACATTATGATTCTCCAGGTCATTATGAGTTCATAGACACCAAACATGTCTTGGTTCTTTTTTATCTAAGGGGTAAAAACAAAATCCAAAGCTTGTAAAAACAAATGGCGCCATTTTCCAATACTTATTTTTTGCATGCTGAGCTGACATTTTAATTCCTACCATATTAGGATGGACACAATGTTTTGATCGCCCGTTATTGCAATTTATTGCAATCTTGTGGCAACCAAAAAAACCTAATTCTTGTATTTTTATTTTTTTTTATCATTACACCGTTCATTGATCGAATTAATATTTATTATATTTTGATAGATATGGTGTTTATGAACTCGGCAACACCAAACGTGCATTTTTGAATTTTTTTTTTAAGTTGTTTATTTTGAATGGGGCAAAAAGGGGTGATTTGAAATATATATATTTTTTAAATATTTTTTAAAACTTTTTTAACTTTTTACATGCATCAATAGTTTCCTTAGGAGACTTGAAGCTGCGATCATCTGATTGCTTGTGCTAAACATAGCAGAGCTTGAGCCCTGCTATGTGTAGCAGAAATGTCATCTACTGTACTATGAGAGCAGGCCATGGGGCGGCGCTCATAGGATTTCGGCAATGACTCCCAAAGGAGGCTACTGCAGGCCCCGGGTTTCCATGCCAGCCCATCAGCACCCCGCCATCATATAACAGGGGCGTCGATGGGCCAAGCTAATGAAGCGCATTTGGTTTGCACAAGTTAAATGCCTCTGTGAGAGATGATTAGATCAGCTGCTATGTGCCAGTAAAGGTGCAGGCTCCGTCAAGGGGGATGCGGAGGCAACCTATGATGTACCTATATGTCATAGGTCATACAGGGGTTAAGTATTGTTTTTCTTATATTTCATCACAATTCCTTCAGCTGAATATTTTTCACAACTCAGAAAACCATTTTTTTAAGCACATGTATCAGAACTGGAGGTGAGTGAATCAATTAAATGCAAATCAAATTTGTGTCAAATGTTTAGGAATGCTTTTGAACTCAATTTGATCAATTTGCAATTCTGTTTAAAAATGGCCAAATATGGTGACCTTCATTTTACACATTGTAGAAGATTACATCAACCATGTAGGGCTCATATCACTTTACATGAGGCCATTTGTCATAATGCCTTGCAGCTGTCCCATCACATGGTAAAGTATAGCCAATCAGGAAGAATTACCATAGTCTATATAAAAGCAGAAGCAGGGAATGCAGCAGCCATTTGGGATGAATCTGTATAGTGAGAGTACATCACAACATCACAGCTCACAGTGTAGCAATAGAAATAAAAAAGAAAGCCATATAACAGGGAACAAATTATACAGATAATGTGTGTGATAGCACAGAAGTGAAGAACGATTACCATTCGGTTACCGATGTTTACGTTTGCCATGTATGCTGAGGTCACTTTAATATTACTAAGGCCCCTTTCACATATCCGTGTCTCCAGAACGTGTGGTGACAGTCTTCACACGTACTGGAGACACGTACACACGTAGACACATTATAATCTATGTGTCTATGCACATGTGCGCGTTTTCACATGGACCGTGTGTCCGTGTGCCAAAAACATAGACATGTCGTTTTGACACGGACCGGAAAACGTCCCGCACACGTGTACACGGAGAACTGTTCACACAGTCCTCCGTGTGCACGGACGGCCGCTGGGGAAGTAGCAGCTACTGTAAGCCGCTGTCCCCCTGCGGCTGGTGCTGAAGCCGGCTGTAATTCCCCCTGCTCTGCCTGCGAGCAGAGGAGAACGAAGAGCGGTGTATTAATATATCTCTCATCATTCTCCTCTGCTCGCAGGCAGAGCAGGGGAATTACAGCCGGCTTCAGCACCAGCTGCAGGGGGACAGCGCTTACAGTAGCCGCTACTTCCCTGAAGGCCGTCCGTGTGTCCATGTTACTGATGCGGCACACGGGTGGCACACGGTTGCCACACGTTTGCCGCACATAGTACACACACGGACACAGATGTCTCCGGTACCGATTTTTCCGGTACCGGAAATATCAGGATGTGTGAAACCGGCCTAAGGCTGTATTTTTGTTAAAGACTTTGAGAGGTATTGGATGCAGTTCTAAGAGACCTGAAAGTGTACATACCATCTTTATTTGGGCAGTTGAAGTACTTGCAATTCACCATGAACCAATTTTTTTTTCTAATTAGCAAAAAATGGTGAATTCAAATTTTAAAAGTTTTGCTCATCTCTAACCAGAAGTATTACATATTAATAAAGGGTTTTTTTCTATGATTTAAAAAAATGATTCTACAATTTTCTACAACCAGCTTCATGTCTCCCTGCGCATGGACTCCTTCCCATACAAGTAAAGGTGGCTGAGCTGCAAAATACAAAAACAGTCCATGAACAAACATGGTGCTGTTTTAGGAAAAAGATCAGCGTGTTATTTCTAATCCCAGACAAAAATGTAATGTCTAAATGGCTTTTTAAAATAATGCAATTATTTGCAATTTTTCAATCTTCTCTCTTGTGACCTATTGGAGGTACTGCACTTGAGCAGCAGAGTGGATGAGTCCTGCTTTAGGCAATCTTGCACCAAGTCAGTGCATCTGAATTGGTTCATAATATATTTGGCAGTTTGTTTGCAGCTTTTGTGTCCCCCTAGTAACCCAAAGTCTTTCCACTCTGTAAACAAGTACAAGTAGATTTTGTACATATGAGATAGAGCAATTATATTAAATGTATTTCTTGATGCACAGTATGTCAAACCTACGTAAGTAAAATCAAGTGCTTTGTATGCCTGGAAACGTTCTAGTGCATAAAGCATCTGCCCTTACAATAAGTGGGGTATCATTGTCTTCTCAAAAACCATTTATATCATTGTTTTCTTTCTATTGGCTATGATGAAAAGTAGAAAGCAATTTGGCTAAGTACATGCTGCATACTATGGAGAACAGCCCAGCTTTTGGTCATAGTGACGAGATCCCACTGGACGCCGTTCAGGAATCAGGATTTCAGTGCCACAGAAGGGATTGATTTGCACTTAGGATATTTCAACATGACGTTGCCGTTACGGAGCTCATATTGAATCTGACCTGTTGCCACGAGATGACCAGTCAGTTGGTCCCTAAGTTGACTGATGAAGACACATGGAAGGTTAAATGTAGAGCAGATTTTCGTTAGGGAAGATGTATTGGTTTGTCATTGAAGAAACACAAAAGGATTTCTCCCCATGGCGCATCTGTCAGTCTTTAAGTACCACCAGCATCCCTGACCTGAGTTATCTATGGCAAGCCACGTTCATTTATTATGCAGTCACGCTTACTTAGCTAAACACCCATTGTCCATCTGGGAGAAGATGCTCTTTCCAAACAGGTGCCAGATGTATTGGCTTGCTCTTTGTGTAATTAAATTCATCTGTCAGGCGTTAGTGATGTCTCCTACAGGAACCACTTCCAATGCAGAAAATGAAGGCTGGAAATTTCATTGTGTCCCACAGCCAAGGTTGATTGTAGTCTTGTTGGCAACTTGCCCCAGGCACGAGAAGGGCAGGACCCAGGATGTGGTGGCTTTTACTAGCCTGTGGCTTGCCAAGCGGTCTGTTCTGTGCAGAAGGTGCTTGTTCAAACACTGCTAATGGAAAACCACAAAACATTAGCATGTTGCGACAGCAGTATTCTGGCTTGTTTCGATCTCTGTCCAGTCAAAGCCTCTACACGTTCCAAGATTGACAGGAAACGAGTTTCTAAATAAAGCCAGTATTACGAGTCGGTACCGACCTCTGGGCTACGGGCTTTCCTGTGCGGTTGTACTGTGGCTGTATAATCTGGACAAGCTGGTATGTACACTTCATGTCTGATTTAGCGAATTGTTTATTTTCTGAAACAAAATCCCTGTAATACTAGAAAGAGCAGATGGCTAATCCCGAAAGCAATGCCAGCTCTGTCATGGACCCCTTATGCCCGGAATAAAGATTTCTTGGACTAAGCATTTAGAAATACAGTCATCATGTATTATGGTCAAGATAAGCGTTATCTGATGTTTGTGCAGAGATAAGCCTCATTCACATGGAAGAATTTCGGTCAGGATTTTACATCAGGATTTGTACACCAAAACTAAATAAAAAATAAAGAGATATGGACCTCGTCTGTGTTTCTGACCCACTGGTGGTTTTGGATTACAAATAAAATGGTGATCAAATTTCTGCTATGTGAAAATGCCCTTTTGTCCTTCCCACACCCCAGGCTATACACCGGACGAGTGCTACCTGATTTTTTATTGGATAGTGCTAGGACGAATGTTATTTAATGGGGCAGAATGTGTCAGTGATGCTGCGATTCACTTTGAAGTCAGATGCCATTCACCCATTCAAGTCTTTGGGTGCGTAGAAAGCATCAGACTGCACTCAGATGATATCCAAGAGTCATCCGATTTCTGCAGACTCACGGAATGGAGAAGATGGAGAGATGTTGTTCTCCATTTTCTCCTCACAGTGAGAGGATCGGATCACACTATGCTCACACTCTACCGCGCTGGTCAGAGTTTGTTCAGTGTCATTTGCATAATCAACCCAATTCCCTCGGATGAGAGAAACTACGGCCATCTGATCGCATCCTCATAGACATATCTGACGCTGTAATTTCAGGTCATGAGACCAGCGGTGAGGAA
The DNA here is from genome assembly GCA_033576555.1 of Oophaga sylvatica. NCBI lineage: Eukaryota > Metazoa > Chordata > Amphibia > Anura > Dendrobatidae > Oophaga > Oophaga sylvatica. The sequence continues at coordinate 788,001,801 of JARQOD010000001.1, read as the reverse complement.
TTGCTGCTGTCATACAGATGTTAACATGTGGCCATATTGTGGTCATCAGATTTAGCCCTATCTCTGAGAAAGAACCGCATTGTAACACAACTACAGAAAATCCCTTGTCCCATGCTGAGAATTTTCAGCATGCAAATATGCGTGTATATTAATTAGGGTCTATTCACACTCAGAAGATTTGTTGCAGAAAATTCCTATTCATCTAAGTAGTAGCGATCCCTGTGCTTTCTGCAGAAAAAGTCCCAGATAGATGTAGGAAACTGATTTCCAATCATGGAAATTTCAACAGCTCTAATGGGTGTCCGTATACTTTTAGGGCATGTTCACATGAGGTTATACAGAATATACTGTTGTTTTTGCAGCCAGATTTTGAGGGCACAAAATCTGCAGCGCATTAAAGTAGGATTATACCAGCATCCTGTAAATGTACCTGTTTTCTCTGGGCGCATGGAAAAAGTGCTCCAGCCATAAGCTGTTAGACATCAAATGAGGAATTCTTCATTCAATCATCAAATAGCCATAAAATCCTTCAAAACGTGGCGTACAGACAGTCTTCCAACGCGTTTCAGACACACAATGCATACTTAGTCATGGACTGTCATTGGCGGAGTGTCTGTACATCACGCTATTATGGGTATTATGGGTATTTGATGATTGAATAAAGACATTTTTAATCTGGAGTTTTGGATACGTCTCTCTTCATTTGGAAGCGTATTATAGGAGCAGCAAGGGGGATGAGATTTTACAAAATCTCCAAACAATACATAATAAATCTGTGCTGAAATTTGCTCAAAAATGTCAATATACACTGCAGATCTGTAATGTGGATACAACACAGACACTCACCGATTTACCGCATAAGTGAATGGGATTTTAGAAACCACAATCACGTGTTGTGGGGCAAAAAAATCTGCATTCTGTGGATATTAAAATCTGATGTATGCTCATCGCTGTGCTGATTCTATTCTGTAATATGTGCTGCAGTAAGGTGAAATCCAGGACAAAATACCAGATCCGTGCCGGTGTAATTGTGGAGTTGTGGGTAAATCAACAGCGAAAATGTTCAGGGAGAAATCTGTGGAAAATCAGCAGCTAAATCCATGGCAAAATTCAACTCACAAGGACTCTGCCCCTGATTATATGGGGAATTCTTTTTCAGAATTTTAATAAAAAAGGACGTAATTCATTGAAATAAAGTAGGCAAATGCAAATTACCTAAAAATATTACTAGGATAATATGGTTTCCAGAAATAAGCAGATGGTGATGATGAAACCCTGTGGTAGGAAGATGATTATAACGCGGGAAAGGTAAGATAATTATAGCCCAAGATGCTGTGTGTGGGCGAGTGTTCATATACAATAACATATGAATCATAATATCTAAAATAATTAAGTACACTGTGATCATCATGTTCATTGCAGATAAAGATGGGCATGGTTCTTCTTACTGTACATGCAGAATATAGCCGATTATTTGGCAGATATCCCTTGTTGTATGTTGTTGTCCTGGAACCACTGCTTACTGTGTTCACTCTTTTCCCAAAGATCTAGACGTATTTTTGAAAACACATACACAGATAGAAACGTCCAAACATATGGATTAGTGAATCAGCTCTAACTACGATAAATTAATGAAATAGTACTAAGGAAGATTATTTAAAAGGTATCTGTTACCATATTTTTGCCACCTAATCTGAGAACAGCATAATGTAGGGGCAAGGACCGATTCCAGTGATATGTCACTTACTGGGCTACTTGATAACATCACAGTTTTATCAGCAGAAGATTATCATTAGAAGACTAAAAAAAGACATCAACAAACTGGAGCAAGTTCAGAGAAGAGCGACCAGAATGGTGAACGGTCTGCAAACAATGTGCTATGAGGAACGGTTGCAGGATTTGGGAATGTTAGTAGTAAGGGCTTGCTGCAATCCGGATCTCTGCCTCTACATTGTGCTGCTCTCAGATAGGGTAGCAAAAATGCGTTGACAGATTCTCTTTAGCTAAACGTGAGCTCAGCACGACAGCGCACTACTACGGTGGGTACATCCTGGTCAGTCCTGGAGAAATAGAGGACATTATAGCATGTTAGCACACTATGGAGCTTTATGAAATGAGTATAGCATGACTCTCGCTGTAATGCAGGATGACCAGACATGGATCGCTTCGCTTTGGCTGTTATTTCATGCCATAAGCTCATAATTAATGCTGTTGAAATATGACTTGATCAAACCATTTACCCAAACTGTCACGTGAATGCAAATAGGTTTTTCTCTTTGGAAACATCCAGCGACTTTGATAACACAGGTTCATGTCTTCCCTTATTATTTTGGATTTCATCAGCTTTTAATTTGCAATTAACTCTGTTTCCATCCACCATACCCCATGCACCAGTCTGATACTGTCTTTGACACCTCGTTGATAGTGTCTGATCACTTATATCACTGTCTGGAGCTATAGAGCAGCACCATTGTGGGACTGATTGACATCTACAGTCATGGGGAATAATTAGTATACTGTTTTGTGGTTAGGAATAGTCATAATGAAGATGGGAGTTTCCAGAAAGAGCAGTCTCATGAAAGAAGGATTGTGACAGTCCTTGTGATGGGAGGCACGAAATAGTATTTCCAGATTACTACATATCTATAAATCACCAGTATCTTAGTGACCAACATCCTTGTGCTGAATGCGGTGGGTGACAGGGACCTCCTATATCTCACTAATTCCCCTAAAGTGACCCCATTAGCTCATCCTCCATGACCTTTATGCTAAGTTTAGACAGCTGTATCCAGAGAGTCACACAAAAGGGAATGTGATGGTATGAATAGAGATGGAGGAACATTACGGGTGGTGGCTCATAGCTTGGCTTTGGCATTCTTCATAAAACTTACTATTATTAGAGAAGGGTCTGAGACAAATATACTAAAAGAAAACCCTTAGCGTTCCAATAAAAGAACCCCGCTGTCTGGATTTAGCATCAATTCTATAAGACATAATTAATTAGCTCCACAAATGTTTTGTCTTTCCTTCTCTCCAACATTCTTGACGTCGGGAGCAGACTGTTTGGCATCTCGCCTCACTGTGTTGCTGTCACATATCTGCGGTGATTAGTATTCAGCTAAACTTCCCAGTTACTAGAAACATATTGTAATTGTGTGAAATAATATCTTTACCCATATGCAACAATTTCCTAAGCACTAACGTGAGGCACCAGAAGGATATTTCAATTTTGATGTGCCTAAAGGGTAACTTACAGCTTGCCTTTGATTTCTAGTGACATCGCCACTCGCTCTCAGATTTTCTTGTCTGTAGGAATCGTCCCTGGGTTTTATTGAGACCAACTACATAACATCATGTTTCTTGTTCTGTCAGATTCAATTCTCGCTATCTGCTTTTTACAATGTCTGATTTATACGTTAAGATTTATCGAGTAAGATTATTTAAAGTTCAGTCATGATCATGTCATGATGTGAAACGAAGAATTATACGTCTATACAGTGCTCTGCCTGGCTGGCAGTAAATTGCCCTTGGAAGTTGTTTTCAAGCGTTATCCATCTAAGAATGAAAAAAGGTCTCTATAAAGAGTTCTTTTGTGGGAAATCTTGCAGTCGGAATGCCAATGTCCTATCTACCCTTCACCAATTCACACTGACACTGCTGTACATTCGAGGACTGCAGAAAATGCAGATCCGTGCTGCAGCTTGAACTGGCTCCAAATCTGCCATGCAGATGTATTAAACTGAGCTTAACGGTAACCTGTCCTGACACCAGACGTACACTGAATAGAAGGAATCAGGTCTTCGAAATGGCAAACATTCAATACCAACCAGTGCCTATAAGTATATCATTCCCCGGAAAGCTGCATTAGCATGTGTCCCTTATGACTGTATTAGAGCAATATTATCTGATGGACTCACATTAAATCACAAATTAGAATTCACTATTGCAATTTTTGGTTTTCGTTTTATGCCATTCTCAAAACTTTTTCCAAAGCGGATGTCTCGACAATTAATAAGCTATACCAGAAACTAGAGTAAATTATAGCGCAAATCAGTTCCAGCCCTTGGCTGACATAATTGTGCTCTGCTGGAGTCATGGACAGGCAAAAATAAGTGTATCCAGCACAGCGGAGGTAAGCTTGTCACTAGAATGCATTTCTGGTGGGTTAAGCATCCTTACTTTTGGTATGATTAAGTGAGCCTAACGTACCAGACATGCGTTGGTTTAAACAGATTATCTGGGAATATGACATTTCGGCTGCATATTGTGTTTAATGGCTATGAATAAATACTGAAGATTTTACCTCTGCTGAGATGGATACACTTTTATACCATGAAGAATGGTGCTCAATGCACCAGAGACACGGTGGTTTACACGGACAACCTGTAGATATGACTTTTTGGCTGTATATTGTTGTAAATGGCTATAGGGAAATGCTGAAAGTTTTCCTCAGCTGAGCTGGATACTAGTAATGAGCGAACGTGCTTGGATAAGAAGTTATCGGGGCACGTGTGCTAACTGAGTATCTTCGCCGTGCTCGAAAAATATGTTCGAGTCTCCGCGACTGCATGTCTCACGGCTGTTCGACAGCTGCAACACATGCAGGGATTGCCTGTTTGTTAGGAAATCCCTGCAATTGTTGCGGCTGTCGAACAGCCATGAGACATACGGCCGCGGGGCCTTGAACATAGTATTCGAGCATGCCGATGTCACTCGGGTAGCACACGAGTGTGCTCGGATAACTCCTTATCCAAGCACGCTCGCTCATCACTACTGGATACACTTTTTTGGATTCCTTCAAGTCTCGCTAAAGACAGAGGTGATTTTTTCAGCCTCTGGTAGTTTATCAATTGGATTTTGGTGTACTGTTTTCCATCCTATAATACATTTATGACTCACAATACATTTGTTGCATTCAACTCCATTCTATTTCTCATAAAAACAGTCTAAATGGGGTTGTCTCACAATAAACATTTAAGATCCATCTTTGGAACTTACATCTATCTCTGAATTAGGGGATGCCCATTGTGACTTGTGCTTGGCGTAAGCTCCGTTATCCCTTCACTTCTGTGGGAGCTCCGAATACAGCGGAGCACACTTTCATCAACTGTTTTCGGAGCTCTCACATTAGTGAATGGAGATAGCCACAAATGTGTGACGACCAACTCTCCCTACTTGGGCACCATCCCCCGATCTCCATTCTGGAGCTAGATTTGAGATGCGGAGATGGAACCCACATTTATTAGACATTTCTGATATATCCATCTCTTGTGATACCTCTTTAGGTGAATGCACCCTCTTCTCTTAAGAAGTCCAGCAGTGACCTAAATTACATTGTTTGCTGCCATTTTCCCATAATCCTCATTAACTGTAATAATCTCTTCAATACAGAAGATGGCACATAAAGACCCCCCTATTCATATGTATTCTTGGATCATATGGATGACATAGATGACAGTGCCCACTCTGAGAGGCCCGGTCACTGTGTATGGTATATATTCCCTGGGGCCAAACATGGTGATAACAGCTGATTACCTGGGGATAGAGAAGTCAGAAAGATAGCGGTTTGTTTAGAAAAAAACATTGGTTTTGATTCATTATTGCATTTGCGCCTACAGTCATGGCCAAAAGTTTTGAGAATGACACAAATATTAATTTTTACAAAGTCTACTGCTTCACTTTTTCTAATGGCAATTTGCATATACTCCAGAATGTTATAAAGAGTGATCAGCTTAACAGCAATTACTTGCAAAGTCAATATTTGGCTAGAAAATGAACTTTATCCCCCAAAACACATTTCGACATCATTGCAGCCCTGCCTTAAAAGGACCAGCTAACCTCTTTTCAGTGATTGCTCCATTAACACAGGTGTGGGTGTTGATGAGGACATGGCTGGAGATCAATCTGTCATGATTAAGTAAGAATGACACCACTGGACACTTTAAAAGGAGGCTGGTGCTTGGCATCATTGTTTCTCTTCTGTTAACCATGGTTATCTCTAAAGAAACACGTGCAGTCATCATTGCAATGCACAAAAATGGCCTAACAGGGAAGAGTATCGCAGCTAGAAAGATTGCACCTCAGTCAACAATCTATCGCATCATCAAGAACTTCAAGGAGAGAGGTTCCATTGTTGCCAATAAGGCTCCAGGGCGCCCAAGAAAGGACCAGCAAGCGCCAGGACCGTCTCTTAAAAGTGTTTCAGCTGCGGGATCGGGCTACCAGCAGTGCAGAGCTTGCTCAGGAATGGCAGCAGGCAGGTGTGAGTGCATCTGCACGCACTGTGAGGCGGAGACTCTTGGAGCAAGGCCTGGTCTCAAGGAGGGCAGCAAAGAAGCCACTTCTCTCCAGAAAAAACATCATGGACAGACTGATATTCTGCAAAAGGTACAGGCAGTGGACTGCTGAGGACTGGGGTAAAGTTATTTTCTCTGATGAATCCCCTTTTCGATTGTTAGGGACATCAGGAAAACGCCTCATTCGGAGAAGACAAGGTGAGCGCTACCACAAGTCTTGTCTCATGCCAACTGTTAAGCATCCTGAAACCATTCATGTGTGGGGTTGCTTCTCAGCCAAGGGAATCGGCTCTCTCAAAGTCTTGCCTAAAAACACAGCCATGAATAAAGAATGGTACCAGAATGTCCTCCAAAAGCAACTTCTCCCAACCCTCCAAGAGCAGTTTGGCGATCAACAATGCCTTTTCCAGCATGATGGAGCACCTTGCCATAAAGCAAAGGTGATAACTAAATGGCTCAGGGAACAAAACATAGAAATTTTGGGTCCATGGCCTGGAAACTCCCCAGATTTTAATCCCATTGAGAACTTGTGGTCAATCATCAAGAGACGGGTGGACAAACAAAAACCTAAAAATTCTGACAAAATGAAAGTATTGATTGTGCAAGAATGGACTGCTATCAGTCAGGATTTGGTCCAGAAGTTGATTGAGAGCATGCCAGGGAGAATTGCAGAGGTCCTGAAGAAGAAGGGTCAACACTGCAAATATTGACTTGCTGCATTAACTTATTCTAACTGTCAATATAAGCTTTTGTTACTCATATGTTTGCAATTATTATATTTCTGTCTGTGATAAAAACATCTGTCAAACACACATAAAAACCAGAGGGCAGCAGATCATGTGAAAATATAATATTTGTGTCATTCTCAAAACTTTTGGCCATGACTGTATATTTTGTCCAGTTTTTCTTGGTGCTTTTTTCTCCTGTTTTTCATTTGCACCTATTTTTTTTTTCTTTTAACTTGTGTCTTTTTTAAAGTCTACTTTATGTGTTCACCTGCGTTTCTTTTATGTTTGCTTATATGGGCGAGGATCTAGGTTTCCAGATATTTTCAACTGATTTATCAATTGTGATTTTTTTCGAAAAAGTCACAATTTTTTGCACAAATGTACTCCAATCCCTCCCTGGAATGTTTTTGTGTACGCCTGAAATTATGGCACACATTTTGTAACGTGCGTTTTTTTGTGCTAAAAAAGTCACAAAATGGTTTCAGGACAACAATAAAGAACATATTTTATTTTGAGTAAAATTCTTGAAGCATTTTGAAGAACTTGGTACAGAAAAGTGAATGAACACAAGACTAAATCTTCAAGTGATGAATCAGGCCCCTTGTCTTCGTGAGAGCGTAGATCGGGGTTTTGGGGTGTTCTCTTTGCTACGCACTTATTACACGCCTACACCCTGTTTTATACTTCTCAATCTTGCAGTTGTTCATTAAATCCACTATTCTAACTTGCAGAAGGCAAAACAATGACAAGATTAAGCGATGCTCCAGTGATCCCAGACACCATGATTCCATCACAGCTGAGCAATTCAGTAAATCCAGTGTTTCAAAACTGGCAAGGGACACCATTCAGATTTGCCCTGTGGCATGGAGTGTTCATTAGACTGATCTTTAACTCATTCCTGTCTAGACTCCGCTGCTTGCGAAGTATTTCACAAACCACCATCAAAATCAAAGAATCCAAGGCAAAAAAGAACACAAAACCAGGGAAATATTTGTCTCACGGGTGTTCTCCTTCAAAGGGAATCTGTCATCAGGTTTTTGCTCCCTCATCTGATAGCAGAGTGATGTAGGAAAAGAGACCCTGATTCCTGATTCCAGCGATGTATCACTTAGTTTACTGGGTGCATCAGTTGTGATACTATCAGTGTTTTTAGATTTAGGATGAAGCAGAGCTGAGGAAGCTAGCCCCGTCTACACCAGGCTCTATATGTACATTGTATATTGACTGCAAGTTGCTAATCAGTGCTTGGAGCGGAGTTAGACCAGGTCTCACGCAGCCTCTTGTCCAGGCAGTGATAATCTCCTGCTGATAAAACACTCATTGTATTGAAGCAACAGCACACAGCCTAATAAGTGACACATCCCTGAAATCTGTGCTTCTACCTCATGCAGCCATCAGATTACATAGCGGAAACCGGATTCCTTTTCAATATTTAGCCTGTTCAGTTGTGCCCAAGATATTCAGATGTGTGACAGCACAAACTCCATATGGCTCCATACATTTCCATCAGCAGCAGATACACTGTGACCTGCACAGATGGGCTGCTTGGAATGTCGCTCCTTTTCTTAAGACATGACCTAATACTGGAATATTGATACTAAGGACCATTACTTCCTGTAAAGTAATATTACTCAGTCAGCAGGGGATGTTTAGAATGGTGAATTGCACCATTTGGTATTGCACGATATTCTCAGTTATCTATGGTGTTAATGGTGTTAATAATCATGGGCAAGGTATGAAACTTCCAGATATTTCATTTAGTCGCCCCTCAGCCCTTTTTCTTCTAACCCATTTAACCCCGGGTAAGCACTAATATTTATATTAGATTCTCCACCCAAAGCTAGATAATCCTAATTAACAAAGGTGACATGTCTGACTGCTGTAATGATACTGTATGGCTGTTTTCTGCTCAGTGCACCTGAACTGGTTTTAGGCCGGGGTCACACTTGCGAGAAAGTCGCACGAGTCTTGCACCTCAATACCCGGCACTGCTGCCGGCACTCGGGACCGGAGTGTGTGGTCTGCATGTATTTCTATTCAGTTGAACAGTGCCGGGTATTGAGGTGCAAGACTGGTGCAAGTTTCTCGCAAGTGTGACCCCGACCTAAGGAAATAATCTGCAATCGTTCTTTATTAGAAGAGGATACGGCTGCTGTTCAGATCTCTCGTGATCAATGTAATCTGTGGGAAGCCTGATAAGTGTTTGGTTTTCCTGCAGCACCACCTCTGGATAAATGAAGAATTACACAACTTCTATTTAAAATGATGGGCTGACCTGTGTAATGCACATATCAAGGCTTCCAGAGAGAGAAGGCAGCTGTTCTCTGCGCTGGCATAAAGATGGTATATCTGAAGGTGGAAACTCCACATATTTACTCCAAATTCCTTGGTAGGGTATTTCACAAGGTTTAGTTTGTTTTATTTTACAATGTTTAAATTGTTTTTTTCGTTTGTTTTATTTGACAATATTTTGTTTCTTTTTTTTTCTTTTATTTGACAATGTTTTGTTTGTTGGCATTTTAGTACCACTGCAACACACTTACCTGTCACCGCCCCTATGATGGCTGCCACTCTGTCCATTGGACCGTACTGGCAGCTGGAGTATGGACTTCAATTCTGTGCAGCGCACCCATTGCCCAGCACACTCTTCTTGTGACTCCATTGGAGGGGGACTGTAGCCCCATCATGCTGCTCACTCAACCATGGATATTATTGTTTTTAAACATGTAAATTAGGGTGCTGCTGGCCGGCCGATGGCTGGTGCGGATCAGTAAACCGATGACACAATGGGTTTGCCTGCCAATGGGGCCGAGAGCCACTATGTAAATCACTACATAACAACTATCCTTTGCCTGTTACTGTATTTCAGGCAGCTTTGGGGGGGCTTTTTTAGATTTCCCTTTTTTATTCTGACCACACTTTACCCTCTTGACTTGAACAATGATTTTCTAACACCTCTGACACCTCTGATTTGCTGACACCTCTTTCGTTAATTTGTTCCAATGGCCAGCAGCTACTCCATAGATGTTAGCAAAAACCAGGGGGACACCTGAGTGCCCACCCTGAAGCAGTAAGGGATTGAACAGGTGAGCAATGTTTATTTTTTTACATTATCAGCTTTCCTGCTGTAAGTGTCTCGACCACGCACCACAATTGTGGGTTTCCAGGGATATGGGGTACTCGGAGCCGAGCCTGTAGATTTCTATGGGGGATGTCACTGGTAGCGTGGCTCGGTCCGTGTCCCTGGCGGTCAGGTCGTTAAAGGGGGTTTATTTACAGGGGATTTAGTAGATAACAGTTCGTGACGCCACCTGTAGTTGTCTGATCACTGAGACCAGCGCTGCTGAATAGAACTCTGAGGGGATGTTATAGCAGCGAGGTGTTGGGTCCCCCACAGGTGGGACTGTCCCTCTGAGTCTATGGTTATAATGATGTAGGGTGCAGATAAATGAATCAGTCTCACACCATCCAGCGTCTTTCCATACCTTTTACTTGTCAGATGTTTAGGCAGGTCCCGGGGAGCTGGTCGGGGTGGAGAATGTGCTTCGAGATAACAGCTGAACAGGTTAGAGGCCTCCTTTACTTCCAATATGATGAGTCCAACTAGCATAGAGCTAAGTTCACTCCGAATACTCCAGCTAACTCCATAGCTGTACTGCCCGGTCAGTTTTGTGGTCGGAGCCTTCCAAGTGATGGAACTAGGTTCTTGCTTTTGTCGTGCACTGACTCAAAGTCCCTATTCCACCTGACCCCTGTTACGTACCGACACTCCAAGGGCTGCTTTCTGCGACCTAAGGTCCAGTAAGACTCTGGTTTTCCTGTCACTACGCCTGAAGCTGTAGCGACACTTCGGTCCCCAGTGACCGGATAATTTGTGCAGGTATCCTATACCTAAGGCACTTCTCTGTTTCTTCCCACTGCGCCCTTCGCCCTGTTCGCGCTTTTAACATAAGCACTCCACACTTCCTAAGGTAATACAAGTTAGTCCTTTCTTGCTTCTTCCTTGGAGCTCGCTGACAGATTCTCAGTATTCTCCTAGTTCAGGAGCACGTCGACTGAACTTCACTGTCCTTGGGACAGGCGACTGAAGTTTCTGCTGCTAACTCTTCTTTCCATCCAACCGTCTGTCTGACTTTAGCTCACACAGAGCTCTGACAGGAAACTGACTGACTCCTCTGTCCGAAGACAGGAAACTGTCTGAATGACTGACTGACTGTACTGCATGTCACTAGCTTATATACCCTGAGGGTGTGTCCAAGTGTGTGATGGAGTGAATGGATATCGAGCATTAAACTGTTACCTCTCCGCACATCCTCCAGGGTACTGTGTGCCTTACACACCAGGGCTACACATAAGCATATTTTCTTTTAAATCCGGGACAACACTTTAGGAGACCTATATGATGTGGACACTGCAGTTTCTGTAAGTGTATTACACCATCAAGCACTTTTCAAAGCTCTGTAACATCAAGAACGTACAGTAATAAACATTTTGCAAACTGCAAAACCAAAGGGGTAGTGTACGTCTGCACGTGTTCTTGCCCAAAGGAATACGTGGGAAAAACGAAGAGACAGCTAGATGTGAGAATAGGAGAGCATCTTTCGGACATTAGAAATAAGAGGGACACCCCACTTAGCACGGCATGTTAATTCCCAACATGGGGGCAACTTGGAGAGTATAACATTTTGAGTTATGGAAGTGGTCAGCCCCTCCATCAGACAGGGTGACCGGAATAACAAAATTCTGCAAAGGGAGAGCAGATGGATTTTTTGGCTGGACAGTACTAGTCCATGTGACCTTAATGAACAGTTGACGTTCACCAGCTTCATCTAAGCCTGCTTGGTGCTTTATTGACAAGATAGAACCTTTATAAGCCAATTAACTATCAAATGATGATTTCTAAACTATGGGCCAACTGAGAGCTTCTGGCCCTTTGAGCACCTTCTGCTTAAAAAGTGGGGGGTGGACATAGGACTTAATAATCCATTTCTGGGCCCCTACTTTGAGAAGTGTATAATAAGATATGCATTAATGGGTAGTTGAATGTAATCTATTCCGCCTTCTCCAAGTGTAATTAGATGGTATTTCTTTGACTTGCACATAACTGCCTGCATGAATTAATGCGGACAGCGCCGCCACTTCCGAGGAATATAGCGCTGACACGCATATGCTCTCCATCTTTCTTAAGTCATGTCCGATTTGTCCGGATATCGATAGTGGAATGCACTTGCGCCCCACTTACTGGAAGTATGCTTAACCCGAAATGCCGCATGGAACGCATGTGCGTTGCAAAGACCGGAAGTACGCAGGTTACCGGATACTAAGTACAAGATAAGCGCCGATTGAGGGCCAAACAAGCGAGCACATGTGATAAAACTAATTCTCTTGCATTTGGAGAACCGGATATGGTAATTACAGTAGTCTCACCATAAATGGAGACTCCTGTAGCTCATTCCTTCCCATCTCCTATTATGGCACACTCCCATTTTGGGTCCCCTGATAAGCCCTGATAACGGGAGGGGGCAAAACGCGTAGGGACAAGGGACATCATAATACTGGGAACTACCTCAATCAGATAAGTGGAAATATCATAATGTTCCCTTTTTCAATTGTCTATGCTTACTGATGAAGCAGCAAACTAATGTCTAAGAACATTTTAATTGTGTTACAAGCTGTTATGTACTTAATTTCTTGAATCTACCCCAGGCACAAGTGCACTTTTATTTGTGACACAATAAGTATATCATAAACTTTGTGTGGTCTAGCCCATTAAGACCCACTTCAATCAATTGCAATTCTTCCTTGTGATATACGCTCATGACTAATATAGTGAGGGATAGCTATTGAGAATGTTGAAGGGACTGCTACAATAGAGTCGCTCCCTGTATGGGACTAGTCCAGTAAGATATTGAAGCCCTTTTTCATGAGATATAGCTTCCCTCCTAAGTCAGAGCCTAGGGGTATCATAGACAATTATAACTGTACGTTGGATGCATGTTGAATTATTGCTATCGCTCTTTATAATAGGGGCTCGTTGAGCGAGGGCGCCACATCAAATTTTAGGGTGCCAACCTCCGTTGGTAGGTAGGAATACAGCAAAAAAGGATCTATGAGGGTCAGTATAGGACTGACACTATACGCTACTCAATCCCTGCTTGATATTTGTCTTTTTTTTACATTTCCCCCTATTAAAAGGGCTTGGGAGGTGTTTTTCTAGATTTTTTTTATCTAACTGTATTTTTGTACTATCACTCTTAATTAAAATAATTTAAAGTTAAATTTTATAGGCTTTTTGTGTTTTTCTTTGGTTTTCGAGACTTGTATGTGGCATTGTACGCTGCCCATAAACCTTACAAGGGTATAGAAACGGATTGTTCAGATGAGACAAACCTATTATAAAATAAATGTAGGCAGAGTAGACATTTTTGACAATCAGTCAAGGAAAGCACTTGGAAATTGGGTCTTTCAGCAAACAAAAAGTCTACGTAGATTGGAAAAGGAATTAGGCATACCAGCGATCCTTAAGAATGCACATTGTTTTACTCCAGCATTAAATGTCGCTGTAGACTTCAGATTTTCATGTGCTTTAGAATCACACCTGTAGTCTGCATTTTCACGAGCAAATTCTTTATTCTTCCTAAATTATCTTTTGATCCAATAATTTGTGACCTTCTCTGACTAAACAATAGCGGTGAACGCAGGCTTAATAAATATTACCACAGCTCCCTCTAGTGGATATAAAAAAATAATATCACCAAACTCATTTTTCTAGCATCAACCTGTTCTGCATAAAATGATATTCCCGACACATCTGCCTTGAAGCCGGGATCTTTTATATTTGTCTCCTGAGCTGTCACTGTTACTCAGGATGTTAAGCACAAGAAACTCTTTGTATAATAAGTGTTTAGCCTTTTGTTTGCTGAATTTCAAGTAGGTTTTTTTTCTCCAAAAAACGTGAGCGTGACATTCAGATGTACAATGTATGCCATCTGTGTCTTTCAGCCATAAGACCACACTTTTTTCATGTGTTTCACAATGTAAAATTCTACCCAAAACAAAGCGTGCAGAATAAATGATAGAATTCATAAGTGGATACTGAAACGTGGTACCTAATCTATTGTGAATTGTTTATGTGTTTTAAAAGTTAGCAAAAAAAATGCTTATGTAAATGTGATTTAATAAATCATTAAAATGTTTAACCCCTTCACGACATGCGCCATACATGTACTGCGCATGTCGTATCTCCCCCTTTGATGTGAGCTCCAGTGCTGAGCCCACATCTTTTCCGGCATATGTCATCTGTTTTGTACAGCTGACATGTGCCCGGAACTGTTAACCTGTTAAATGCCACTGTCAAACTCTGACAGCGGCAAGCACACCAGATATCCACCCATCGATGACCGCCGTCACATGATCGTGGGTCACCGATGGGTCGGCATGACAACCAGAGGCCTCCAGCAGACCTCTATGGTGGTTGGCGCTCATAGCAAGTCAGCAATTCTGCTACATACAGGTGATCTGATCATCGCCTGCATGTAGCAGAGGCGATCGAGTTGTGGCACCTTCTAGTCTCCCATGGAGACTACTGAAGCATGCCAAAAGTAAAAAAAAATGTTTTTAAAAATAATAAAAAATATAAAAGTTCAAACCGCCCCCCTTTCGCCCCATTCAAAATAAAACAATAAAAAAATCAAACATACACATATTTGATATCGCCGCGTTCAGAATCACCAGCTTTATCGACATAAAAAAAGAATTAAACCCATCACTAAATTTTTTTTAGTCACCGCAACATTGCATAAAAATGCAACAACAGGTTGTATCTGCACCAAAATTGTATCATTACAAATGTCAGCTCGGCACCAAACAATAAGTCCTCACCCAACCCAAGATCACAAAAAATGGAGAAGCTATGGGTTTCGGAAAATGGCGCATTTTTATTTTTACAAACTTTGGATTTTTTTTAATCACTTAAATAAAAAAGAACCCAGACATGTTTGGTGTCTATGAACTCGTAATGGCCTGGAGAATCATAGTGGCAGGTAAGTTTAGCATTTGGTGGACATGGTAAAAAAAATTCAAAAAACTGTTGTGGAATTATACTTATTCCGCACTTGGAATTTTTTTTCCATTTTTGAGTGCACAATATGGTAAAACCAATAGAGTCTTTCAAAAGTACAACTCGTTCTGCAAAAAACAAGGCCTCACATGGCCATATTGACAGAAAAATAAAAAAGTTATGGCTCTGGGAAGAAGGGAAGAAAAAAACAGAAGCGCAAAAACGAAAAAGAGCTCCATCATGAAGGGGTTAAAGATAGATGTTCTCGGATAGTGCTTATAAAAACAAAACCACTAAAGTTCGTTGCTTAGGAGACCGACCACTCCTTCAGTCTAGCTTGTTAACTCTGGGCTAAAGCTGGCAAGGATTTGGAAGTAAGGCCGGGATCACACATGCGAGGAAATCGTCCGATGCGTGCATGTGAAATCCCAGCTCTGGCGCCGACACTCGGGAGTGGAGTGCGCGGCTGCATATAAATACATGCAGCCGCGCACTCCACTCCTGAGTGACGGCGCCAGAGCTGGGATTTCACATGCAAGCATCGGACGATTTCCTCGCATGTGTGATCCCGGCCCAACTCCAGCAATTCTAGCAAGTTTCAAAACAGCGCTTATCAGCTTAATAATAAAGAGCTTGTAAGTGCTGCACATCTTCAGTGTAGCAGCAGTGGATGGTCTCCTAGACAATGAGTTGCAACACAAAGAAAACTGTTAATATCATTGCAAAAAAGACATCAATATTTACTAGACACTGTGCATTACCTGTGCGTGAACTACTGACCCTTTTTTTGCTGTGCTAATTCTTGAATTTTTGGAGGATTTTTTTTCCTCTTTTTGTGACTTTTGTTTTAATATTACTGTTAATATCACAGCTAATATTTTTAATAAGTAGTTAATTGCAAAAGTGCTTGTTTTTGCAAGCAATATCAAAAGATATTAACCATTTAACTGTTTTGTTAGTGTTTTAAAGTGACTGTCCAGTCATGTGCTTCAAATTGCTGTGTAACTCAATACATTCAGTCAATGATTACCTGTCATTTCTTCCCGAGTTGGCTCACTAGGAAGTCGGCTTAAGAAAAGCTGATTTCTATTCAGATTTCTGTTGATTTTCTTAATTGCTCTTGATTCAAAAGTATAGAAAATTGCTATTAGTCACTCCATACTTTGCTTTTATGATGAAAAAAATAATGTTCCGAAATGTCTCCTTTTTTTTATAAATGGAAAAAACGTGGATATCACCCGCTCTAATGTAACAATAACGATCCAGGCAAAGAGATGAAGTACGATCGTTATTTATTTCTCATTTCTCAACACGTTTCGAAGTCTGCGAGACTTCTTCCTCAGGAGATGTACAGCTGTGGATCTGTGGCAGCTGTTAACTCTGATAAGTCATATATGCCTGAACCCTATTTTTGCTTTCTCTCTCCTAGTGTTTTTTGTTTTTACTATTTTTATAAGAAAGCTGTAAAATGTTTTTCTTTTACTCACATAAAATCAGGAAAACCTAATATAGAAGAATTAGAAGCGAGTGGTTTCATGAGAATTACAAATATAGTAAAGCGCAATCACAAAGCGCTCCTAAAATGTTCCCAGTATCATTCTGCCCATGGCAGTGGTGGTCAGTGTAGAGTATATCCTGGTAGAAGGGTTCCTCTTATAATGATATTTTGTATTCTGTCTGTTGAGAGTCCAGTATATTCTGGTGTCAGGGCTTGCCTTCATCAGTGTGTTCCCATTTTCCCCTTGAAGTTATAAAGATGAGCATTAAGGATGTGGCCATCCTGTGACCATTGTCTTGTAGTTCTTCACCAGACTCTCAATATTTTTTTCACCTTTTCATTGCACAGAAAGCCTGAAATCACTCTGCAAAGCTTTTTCTAAGCTTCTTTGTCCTTACCAGTGAGATTCTTCGGAAATTCATTACTCGGCAGAATCTTTTATATTTGCGGTCTGATTAAGACACCCGCTTTGACCTTTCTCTGCCAACTTGGAGAAAAAAGTTTTGAATGTTATTAAATGTCTTTGACTCCTTTACTAAAGCTGTGACCTATTGCTTCATGAGGCCAAGTGCAATGTGTAGTGGTAGCCAAAGTATCTTCAAGGGATGGCTTCCACCTGCTGTGGTTGTCACTCTTCACACTTGGTCCACTCTGGACAGTTCTTTCTATGGTGGTGCGCCTATGTATCCCTTCTCTCCCACATGCATGGTGTAACAACCCTGCCGGCATCACTGCATGGCCTTCCATTCCCCACCTGCCTTACACACCAGTTTACTCGCTACTCCGGGCCATGCTGTGAGTTCTGTCTTCTGATGACTCCATGCTGTGTACCTCATGTATCTTGCCTGCTCTTTGCATACTTCCTGGCTGTGTGCATGGGGAGCGGCGCTGGCACTTCCTGAATCTTATAGAGACAGTGTGTACCTTCCTAAAGTGTCCCCAGCCAATTGCCATGAGGCATTAGGTACAAAAGGCATCCCGGCCCATAGGAGGATGCCTGAGCAACGATTTCTCTCAGTCAGTGCCTTGCTGCTGAGTTGCCAGGTCCTGTCATGTTTTCTGCCTTCTCTGGGTGCTTAGTACCCAGACCTGTTACTGTACTGTCATACCTTGGTCTATACCAGTGTTTCTTGCTTAGTCCATACCCTGGGGGCAGAATACCCAGGCCTTCGTCCTTAGTCCTTGTACCTGTTTCTGTACCTGACCTTGTCTGTACTCAGTCCTATTTCTGTGTCCGTTGAATCCTTGTCTGTAGCCCTTCCCACCTGCTGTGTGTATCCTTGCATCTACTGCGGTTCTGCTCTGCACTTGCTCCACCTACCTGCGGTTCTGCTTAGCACTTGCTTTGCCTACCTGTGGTTCTGCTCTGCACTTGCTCCGCCTACCTGTGGTTCTGCTCTGCACTTGCTCCGCCTACCTGCGGTTCTGCACTTGCTCCGCCTACCTGCGGTTCTGCTCTGCACTTGCTCTGCATACTTGCGGTTCTGCTCTGCACTTGCTCCGCCTACCTGCAGTTCTGCTCTGCACTTGCTCCGCCTACTTGTGGTTCTGCTCTGCACTTGCTCCACCTACCTGCGGTTCTGCTCTGCACTTGCTCTGCCTACCTGTGGTTCTGCTCTGCATTTGCTCCACTCCTTGCAGTTCCAGTTCCACCAGTCTGACACAGGTCCCTACCTGTTCCCATATATCTCTCATTCCAGTCTGTGTCTCTGTCCTTCCTGAACCAGCCCCAGCTTCTCCAGTCTGAACCTGTTCCCTTGTTCCATTCATACCTGCCCGTGTTCCTGTGCCTTTCAAGTCAGTTCCTGTCCCTTTTGTCTCAGCCGTGCCCGCCTGCCTGCCAGTGTCACAGCTGTGCCTGCCTGCCAGTGTCTCAGCCGTTCCAGCCTGTCTGCCAGTGTCTCAGCCATGCCCGCCTGTCTGCCAGTGTCTCAGCTGTGCCCGACTGCCTGCCAAAATTACCAGCCGTGCACGCCTGCCCGTCAAGAGTTCCCGTTGTGCCCATCCGTACTTGCCCGCACCTGCTAATGTAGTGACCAGAAAAAACATTATTAATGTATGTTATATGTTATATGGTAAGTGTGCTCTATTTCTTACATGATTTCAATTGTAATACCGGCTCCTTGTTTTGCCTTGGGAGGAGGTGAATTATTTAATATTATGCTGCCCTCTGCTGCCTTAGTTTGGCATTGCAACTTGTTTTTCTGATTTGAAACAAGTGGCAGTTGGAAGTGGCGTGAGACTGAAAATGGAGAGTTACGAGCTGTTCCCGTTGTTAGAGGAGGTAGGAAATTGGGGCTCCTCATTTGGGACCATTGGGGAATACAAATAGCCCCCGATTCAGAATGCCCTGCGCTTTCCAGTGACAGAGTGCTCAGACTGCAGAACTGCATAGCAGATTTCCCAGATACGCTGATCAAATTAAGGTCGGTTGATCCTTCCCCTACCCGCAGCACCGTTAGTCTAATGAAATTTACTGCCATCCTCCCAAGGCTGGGACGGAGAAAAGGTTTTGATAGTCGTAGTGAGTAAGAAAAAGTATATCTGCTACCCATGACTGTTATGTTGGAAAATATAAGAAATGTTACCAATCTTCAGTAAAGTTCAGCTTTCAAGTTTGCACAGAACCCTCGGTGTATGATTCTTTTGTCCGCGGCCTCACACCTTGCGGGCATCAACATCACTCACAGTCTCATATATCAGTCATCTCTCCCCCTTTATAATTGCCACCTAACCTAGGGATTGTTAGAGCCATCGGCGTCACCGTGACTGAACCATTCTCCGAGATACTAGGCTCTGCATCTCACAAGGTGGTGCGACAATTAAAATTATGTAACAAATAGAGCACACTTACCATATAACATACATTAATAATGTTTTTTCTGGTCACTACATATACTGTATCCCAATTACACTTGGGGCTAGCTATACACGGCCAATATATCCTACTGGTAGCCAGGGGCGGATTAAGAACATGATGGGCCTGGAGCTGAAGGGGCGGGCAAGGGGCGGGGCAAGGGGTGGGGCCAAACACGGCAGCGGGCGGCAGCATGAGTCATCCCCACAGCCGAGACATCGGCGCGGCCGGCTGGGCCGCGGATGGGCCTATCCAGAGGCGTAGCTAGGGTTTCGGTTTAGGGGGGGCGAAACATCTGAGTGGGCCCCTAACAGAGAACCTCAGCAAATGACCGCGCTGTTGCCAAAATTAATCTATATATAAAAAGACCAATATTGATATCACCGCCATATGGTCAGTGGTACATAACACCAGTCCTACAGAACATATAAGAGATCATAGCAGAGTTACAGATAATGACTTACCGCGGACGTTCTTTCTGATGGAATCGTTCACTTTTCATGTCTTTTCCATCTGGCCCAGACCGACATGACGACTCCTCCAGCCAGGACTCAACTACAGAGAATACAACAAAGACACGTTTCACTTCTCATATTGTCAGCACCGTCACGATCACCAATTGGACTATTCTCAACATGCACAAACTCCTCATCCTGCTGATACCCCAATACTGAGCCTCTGCTGCCGTATGTGTCCCTATTACTGCACCTGATACCCCAATACTGAGCCGCTGCTGTCGTATGTGTCCCTATTACTACACTTGGTACCCCAATACTGAGCCGCTGCTGCCCTATGTGTCCATATTACTGCACCTACTGTGTGGTTCTGTGTGATCTCTAAATTCTAAAGCACCCTCTATAATATAGTAATGCCAGGTGCATGGGCCCTAGAAAACAGTGCCCACATGTTGTCCCCTAGAATGTAATAATGCCCTGTGTGTGCCCCTTTGACAGTTACAGTAACCAGAGTTCCCCTATAACAATAAGTACCCACTTTACACCTAATGTCCCGAGTCTCCCTCCTGTACAGCTCCCCTATACACAGTATGATGCCCCTCACTGGATATATACTGACCCCTTAATATCCCCAAACTATTTAATGGCTCCAACACTGTATGATGGCCCCGCCACTGTAATCTCCACACTGTATGATGGCCCCCTAGATAGCCTCCATATAGCATAATACACCAGATAATCCTCAATATAGTATAATGCACCCCCATAGACAGCCTATGTATTGTAATGCACCCCCATAAGCAGCCTCTGTATTATAATGCACCCCAACAGACAGCCTCTATATTGTAATGCACTCCCCATAGGCAGTCTTATTTATAATGCACCCCATAGGCAGTCTTATTTATAATGCACCCCATAGGCAGTCTTATTTATAATGCACCCCATAAGCAGCCTTATTTATAATGCACCCCATAGGCAGTCTTATTTATAATGTACCCCATAGGCAGCCTTACTTATAATGCACCCCATATGCAGCCTTACTTATAATGCACCCCATATGCAGCCGTACTTATAATGCACCCCATATGCAGCCTTACTTATAATGCACCCCATATGCAGCCGTACTTATAATGCACCCCATATGCAGCCGTACTTATAATGCACCCATATGCAGCCTTACTTATAATGCACCCCATATGCAGCCGTACTTATAATGCACCCCATATGCAGCCTTACTTATAATGCACCCCATATGCAGCCGTACTTATAATGCACCCCATATGCAGCCTTACTTATAATGCACCCCATATGCAGCCTTACTTATAATGCACCCCATATGCAGCCGTACTTATAATGCACCCCATATACAGCCTTACTTATAATGCACCCCATATGCAGCCATACTTATAATGCACCCCATATGCAGCCTTACTTATAATGCACCCCCATATGCAGCCGTACTTATAATGCACCCCCATATCCAGCCGTACTTATAATGCACCCCAATGCAGCCTTACTTATAATGCATCCCCTTTACAAAAATAATAAATCCAGTACTCACCTTTCTTGCTCCCGGCTCCTGCGCTGCTCACTGCTCTCCCTCTCAGCGTCTGACTGCCGGCGCCGGGCAGTGACGTCATCGCGCCCGCTGTCAGACGCTGAGAGGGGGATTATGGGAGAGAAGGAGCGCTCGCTCCTTCTCTCTCAATGCGGTCAGCTGTATTGGCTGGATGCCGATACAGCTGACCCTCCGATGACGGGCGCGGGGCCCACTGCTGGCACCGGGCCCCCCACCGCCTGCTCAGGGGCCCCATAGCGGCCAGGCGGCAGAGCAGGGAGATTGATTCTCCCTGCTCTGCCGCAGAAAGTAACTGTGTCGGCTTGCTGTGCACGCCGATACAGTTACAGTAGCATAGCTACTGGGCCTATCTCTAACAAGGGGCCTGGAGCTGCAGCTCCATCAGCCCCTACGTTAATCCGGCCCTGCTGGTAGCAGCACCAAAACTCAGGAAGGGAATTGACCCTCTTGATGTATGCAATGATCTAAATACACACTTACAGTGTTAGAATTATTCCTTAGAAGGAAAGTTGGTTTAGCTGGATTTGAGTAGTTTAGGATGGTAGACTCCACACTAACTAATAAATCCCCAATTCTGACCCTATCTCGGCAGCAGCTCTCCCTACACTATCTAAATTCGGAGCTGAATACGCCGGGCAGGGTGGCGTCCGGTCTCTTATACCCCTGATGCGGCCAGCCAACCTATGCACGACCACAACAAAGATGGCTGCGGTGTTTTATTGCCTGGCAGACAATCCCTGCATCGTGATTGGGTCTGTAAAGTCCACTAAAAAAGCTGGGTGGAGACCCGAATTCCCACCGAGTAATCCCAGAAATGCTCGGTGCTTGCCATTGCTCATCATTACCTAAAATGTATTGGGGAGAAGCCATCATGGCAGCTTGCTATCTTCAAAACAGAGTGCCAGCTAAAGCCACAAATAAAACTCCATATGAGCTATGGAACTGCGAGAAGCCTAACCTGAAGCACCTCCGGATATTTGGAAGCAAAACATTTATGTAAGTTCCCAAAGAAAAACATTCTAGGTGGGAATCACACGCAAAGCAAGGAGTCCGGGTGGGCTATAGCGAAACTCAAAAGGGATACAGAATCCTGCACCCACAGACCAACACAGTAACAATCAGCAGAGAGGTAGTGATTGAAGAAAACGCTGTATCACTCAAATTCAATGAAGTTACACCAGTTATTCAACCTAAGAAGCAAGAACAAGAATCTCAATCACCAAACCCAGACACCAAAAAGGAAAACACTGAAGTATGGATAACCTCTGAAGTCAAGGAAGACGCAGAAGAACCAAGTCAACCTCCAGTCAGGAGACCAGAAAGGCCAAACAAAGGTATCCCAGCTAGACGCCTTTCTTATATGGTCAGAACACTTCCTGAACCAGAGCCAGTCATGTCAAGAGATGAAAAAACTGCCTATCCACGAGAAGCAAAAGTGGATAAATGCTGCTAATGAAAAGATGGAGTCCCTTCACCAACTCCAGACATGGGAGCTTACTGGGCTACCACAATGAAAAAGAAATTGCAAAGCTAGGTGAAATTCTCAACCAGCACTTTGAGACTTAGGATCTTGGAAATGTGACATATTATTTGGGAATGCAAATCCAGAGAGAAGAAGGTGGGAGTGTTCTTCTCAACCAAAGTTCTAAAATTTCCACAATACTAAACCAGTTTGGAATGTCAGAAGCCAAAGGTGCGTCAACACCAATGGATCCGTCCTACTTAAAGTTGGAAGGAGAAGACCTGCTACCCAGCAATGAGAGTTAAGGTACTGTCACACTAAGCGATCACGACAACGACACGACCTGGCAGAGATCGTTTGTACATCGCTATATGGTCGCTAGTTAGCTTCCAAACAGGAAGATCTCATAAACGACACATCAGCGATCAGCGATCTGTATAACGACCTCGCACAGCATGTATTGTTAAAGATCCCGACCTCGATAGGCGTGATTGAGCACAACCTTTTCCACGCCCCTCAGCACAGATTGGTGGTCACTGTATGTCATGACTGTTTATGTCACAGCTCTCGCTTTGTGATTGGACGACCGCATCATAAAAGACGACGTATTAGCGCTCCCTTCCATTGTTTCAAGCGCAACTGATTCATAGGAATTTCCAGCATCGTTCCATACTGCGTCCTGCTAGCCTTCTGCTTTGCAGCTACTGCGATCCAGTCTGTGCAACTATTGCGTTTGCCCCGGACTAGAACGTTGGAGTAATCCACAAAGAGCTCTGGAACAATGGATGGGGGCGCAGTTTTCCGTTTTCATCTATTGCTGAGGTGATGTTGTGGCCACCAAACGGAGCTGAGGGGCGTTACTAAAGAAAACCTAGTCCCGCCTGCGCCGCTGACATATGAGTCGCCAACGAGGTCGCGTGTCGTTCATAAATGGTGTCAAACTCAGCGATTAAGGCTCACCAGCGGGACGCCAACGATCAAAAAACGGCCCAGAACGTTCGTGCACGATCAGCGACATTTCAGCAGGGGCCACATTGCTGCTACATGTCACATACAGCGACATCGCTAACGATGTCGCTGCTGCATCATAAAATCTGTGTCGCTTAAGCGATATCGCTAGCGATCTCGCTTAGTGTGACAGTACCTTTACAGACAAGCAGTGGGGGCACTTCTGTACATAGCAACCATAACTCATCCGGATATCACAGCCACAGTCGGAATTCTCTGCCGACGTTTAAGCAAGCCACGCCAAAGAGACTGGAATGCAATTAGGAGAATTCTTTAATATCTTAAAGAAATTCAAAGGCTAAATCTTAAGATATCTGCATCAGGAGTTCTCACTCTCAGAGGTTATGTGGATGCAGATTGGGCTGGAGATTCAAGTGATTGGAAATCAACAAGTGGTTACTTGCTCAAGTTAAGAGAAAATTAAATTTCTTGGTCCAGCAGAAAACAAGTGTCAGTCGCATTATCTTCTACAGAAGCAGAATATATGTCTGCTGCTTATGCAAGTCAAGAAGTAATTTGGTTGAAACAACTTATGGAAGATTTCGGCAAGCCACTAGTCAACCAACAGTTATCTATGAGGACAACCAAGGATGCATTAAACTTGCCAGCAGTGAGAAGATTAGTGCAAGGACTAAGCACATTGATGTAAAACATCACCACTTACGTGACTTAGTGGAGCGTGGTGTACTCAAGTTTGTTTATTGCGAGTCTGACAAGATGACAGCCGATGGTATGACAAAGCCATTATCAAGAGCCAAGTTTATGAACTTCAGAACCGCAATGGGACTAAGGCTGGAGTCACACACACCGTCTAAAAAATCGGACCATTCTAGACGGCCGATAATCGTACAAATGTTTCCTGAACACTGATCCGTCTGTCATCCGATTTGAATGCGAGGATGCGATTTTCTCGCATCTGAGCGTACGTTTGACATCAGTCTGGCGAGATTTTGTCAGTGGCTAGCAAAACCAACATATAATGGATCCAAATGAATAGTTTTTAAATCACAAAAGAAAGAATAGATATATACACATAGAATACATATATATATATATATATATATATATATACAGTACAGACCAAAAATTTGGACAGACCTTCTCATTTAAAGATTTTTCTGTATTTTCATGACTATGAAAATTGTACATTCACACTGAAGGCATCAAAACTATGAATTAACACATGTGGAATTATATACTTAACAAAAAAGTGTGTAACAACTGAAATTATGTCTTATATTCTAGGTTCTTCAAAGTAGCCACCTTTTGCTTTGATGAGTGCTTTGCACACTCTTGGCATTCTCTTGATGAGCTTCAAGAGGTAGTCACCGGAAATGGTTTTCACTTCACAGGTGTGCCCTGTCAGGTTTAATAAGTGGGATTTCTGGCCTTATAAATGGGGTTGGGAACATCAGTTATGTTGTGCAGAAGTCTGGTAGATGCACAGCTGATAGTCCTACTGAATAGACTGTTAGAATTTGTATTATGGCAAGAAAAAAGCAGCTAAGTAAAGAAAAACGAGTGGCCATCAATACTTTAAGAAATTAAGGTCAGTCAGTCCGAAAAATTGGGAAAACTTTGAAAGTGTCCCCAAGTGCAGTTGCAAAAACCATCAAGCGCTACAAATAAACTGGCTCACATGAGGACTACCCCAGGAAAGGAAGACCAAGAGTCACCTCTGCTTCTGAGGATAAGTTTATCCGAGTCACTAGCCTCAGAAATCGCAGGTTTACAGCAGCTCAGATTAGAGACCAGGTCAATGCCACACAGAGTTCTAGCAGCAGACACATCTCTACAACAACTGTTAAGAGGAGACTTTGTGCAGCAGGCCTTCATGGTAAAATAGCTGCTAGGAAACCACTGCTAAGGATAGGCAACAAGCAGAAGAGACCTGTTTGGGCTAAAGAACACAAGGAATGAACATTAGACCAGTAGAAAATCTGTGCTTTGGTCTGTTGAGTCCAAATTTGAGATCTTTGGTTCCAATCACCGTGTCTTTGTGCAAAGCAGAAAAGGTGAACGGATTGACTCTACATGCCTGGTTCCCACCTTAAAGCATGGAGGAGGAGGTGTGATGGTGTGGGGGTGCTTTGCTGGTGACACTGTTGGGGATTTATTCAAAATTGAAGGCATACTGAACCAGCATGGCTACCACAGCATCTTGCAGCGGCATGCTATTCCATCCGGTTTGCGTTTAGTTGGACCATCATTTATTTTTTAACAGGACAATGACCCCAAACACAGCTCCAGGCTGTGTAAGGGCTATTTCACCAAGAGGGAGAGTGATGGGGTGCTATGCCAGATGACCTGGCCTCCACAGTCACCAGACCTGAACCCAATCGAGATGGTTTGGGGTGAAATGGACCGCAGAGTAAAGGCAAAAGGGCCAACAAGTGCTAAGCATCTCTGGGAACTCATTCAAGATTGTTGGACTACCATTTCTGGTGACTACCTCTTGAAGCTCATCAAGAGAATGCCAAGAGTGTGCAAAGCACTCATCAAAGCAAAAGGTGGCTACTTTGAAGAACCTAGAATATAAGACATAGTTTCAGTTGTTTCACACTTTTTTGTTAAGTATAAAATTCCACATGTGTTAATTCATAGTTTTGATGCCTTCAGCGTGAATGTACAATTTTCATAGTCATGAAAATACAGAAAAATCTTTAAATGAGAAGGTGTGTCCAAACTATATATACAGTACAGACCAAAAGTTTGGACACACCTTCTCATTCAAAGATTTTTCTGTATTTTCATGACTATGAAAATTGTAGAATCACACTGAAGGCATCATAACTATGAATTAACACATGTGGAATTATACATTACACTTTACAAAAATGTGTGAAACAACTGAAAATATGTCTTATATTCTAGGTTCTTCAAAGTAGCCCCCTTTTGCTTTGATTACTGCTTTGCACGCAGAAAAGGTGAACGGCTGGACTCTACATGCCTAGTTCCCACCGTGAAGCATGGAGAAGGTGGTGTGATGGTGTGGGGGTGCTTTGCTGGTGACACTGTTGGGGATTTATTCAAAATTTAAGCGGTGAGCGGTCCAGTTCACCCCAAACAATCTCAATTGGGTTCAGGTCTGGTGACTGTGGAGGCCAGGTCATCTGGCGTAGCACCCCAACACTCTCCTTCTTGGTCAAATAGCCCTTACACAGTCTGGAGGTGTGTTTGGGGTCATTGTCCTGTTGAAAAATAAATGATGGTCCAACTAAACGCAAACCGGATGGAATAGCATGCCGCTGCAAGAAGCTGTAGTAGCCACTCTGGTTCACTATGCCTTCAATTTTGAATAAATCCCCAACAGTGTCACCAGCAAAGCGCCCCCACATCATCACACCACCTCCTCCATGCTTCACGGTGGGAACCAGGCATGTAGAATCCATCCGTTCACCTTTTCTGCGTGCAAAGCAGTAATCAAAGCAAAAGGTGGCTACTTTGAAGAACCTAGAATATAAGACATATTTTCAGTTGTTTCACACTTTTTTGTAAAGTGTAATGTATAATTCCACATGTGTTCATTCATAGTTTTGATGCCTTCAGTGTGATTCTATAATTTTCATAGCCATGAAAATACGGAAAAATCTTTGAATGAGAAGGTGTGTCCAAACTTTTGGTCTGTACTGTATATATATATGTCATTAAGACATATATATACATATATTTATAGTTCATACACTTCTACATAGTATAATAGCCGCTAATTCAATTGCCGGCTTTTGTAAAATTACAGAACCCGACATGAAATGACACATGGTTTACATACAGTTAACCATGTTATTTCATGTAGTTTGATATAAGGTTTTCACTAACAATTACATGAGTGTGCAAAATTTCATACATGTAGGGGTTAATTAAATGTGTAAATTCGTTGAAAAAAAATGTGTGGGCTCCCGCTGTATTTTCTCCACCAGACAGGCAAAGCCAGCGAGTGGGGTCAGATAATAATAGCCTAGGAAGGGTGCATTTATTTTGTGTCCCCCCTTGCTGCTAACATCTGCCCCCA
Organism: Oophaga sylvatica; assembly: GCA_033576555.1. NCBI lineage: Eukaryota > Metazoa > Chordata > Amphibia > Anura > Dendrobatidae > Oophaga > Oophaga sylvatica. Next base: position 787,973,847 of record JARQOD010000001.1, on the reverse strand, counting down.
GCCACCCCAGAAAAGGCAAATCTATAATTAGATGCGCCCTTTCTGGCACTTAGCCCGTCTATTCCCATTGCCCTGTAGCGATGGCTAATGGGTTAATAATGGGTTAAAGCCACCTTGCTATTGGAAGGTGACTTTAAGCCAGGTTAATAATGGATAGTTGTCAATTAGACAACTATCCATTATTAATCCTATTGTATGAAATTTAAAAAAAAAACACGCACACATTAATTAAAGATAATTTTAATGAAATAATCACACAGTTTTTGACCATCTTTTATTGTACTGGTATTCCTTCGATTCCCTTGTTCTCCTGTAATTAAAAAAATAATAAAACAACATTATTGTTACCTATCTGGCGCTCAGTCAGATCCAAAGCTGTAATCCTTCACAAAGGGTTAACATGTTTACTGCGTGGACCAGAACTAATGCTACAGCTTCGCAGTAAACCCCCAAATGAATGAGCTCATCTCCCGGCTGACAGGAGAGGAAGTGATTAGCTGGGAAGCTTAATTGATTGTTTTCCAGGCTAATCAGTTCACTTTAGGTCAGCCGGGGACTCCCTCTGACTTCACTGATGCTGTTAGGTGTGATTTTACAGTATAGCCGGGGATGAATTGCTGGCTTTTCTAAAGGACACCGGTGCGATTTTATCGCAAGTCACACGTGTGGTCCGTTTGTATTCCGATTTTTCATCGCACCCATAGACTTGCATTGGCGATTGTCGACCGATAATCGGTGACAATCGCAGCATGCTGCGATTGTCTCAGTCCGAGGGAAACGGCCGAGAAAAAATCGGATGCTGGGAGCTGCTCCATAGATTAACATTGCATTGCAGTCGTCCACTTTTGTCGCCATTGTGACTCCGGCCTAACAGGATAAGTAGTTGTTGAGTGAGGGTATGGGAATATGTTTGATGCAACAACTCCATTCCTGTCTATGAGTGTTTAGTTGCTAGATTTGTATGCTGTTTATGAAGTTAGAACAAAAAAAACTCCCAGAGGCTCACACAGGGAGAGCATGTGACTGTATTTCCTGTTTTTTCCTGTGTCTGTGTATGAGAGAAGCAGCCTGCTGTAGGCGCTGCACAGATAGAGACACACAAATGATTTATTCCTGAATAAAGAAACTCTATTGTCACAAAAAAAAAAAAAATGTATTGTCGCACCGCCTTGTGAGATGCAGAGCCTAGTATCTCGGAGGATGGTTCAGTCACGGTGACTCCGATGGCTCTAACAATCCCTAGGTTAGGTGGCAATTATAAAGGGGGAGATGACTGATATATGAGACTGTGAGTGATGTTTATGCCTGCAAGGTGTGAGGCCGCGGACAAAAGAATCATACACAGAGGGTCCTGTGCAAACTTGAAAGCTGAACTTTACTGAAGATTGGTAACATTTCTTATATTTTCCAACATAACAGTCATGGGTAGCAGATATACTTTTTCTTACTCACTGCGACTATCAAAACCTTTTCTCCGTCCCGGCCATGGGAGGATGGCAGTAAATTTCATTAGACTAACGGTGCTGCGGGTAGGGGAAGGATCAACCGACCTTTATTTGATCAGAGTATCCGGGAAATCTGCTATGCAGTTCTGCAGTCTCAGCACTCTGTCGCTGGAAAGCGCAGGGCATTCTGAATCGGGTGCTATTTGTATCCCCGATAGTCCCAAACGAGGAGCCCCAATTTCCTACCTCCTCTCACCACGGGAACCGCTCATAACTCTCCGTTTTCAGTCTCACGCCACCTCTAACTGCCACTTGTTTCAAATCAGAAAACAAGTTGCAATGCCAAACTAAGGCAGCAGAGGGCAGCATAGTATTACAAATTGTAATACCAAAACAAGGCAGGAGAGTGCAGCATAATATTAACCCCTTAATGTCCAATGACGTGCCCAGTCCGTCATGGCTGGGTGTCAGTTCCGGCACCAGGACACGCAGTGGTAGATCAGTGCCGACAGCTGTCACAGACAGCTGACAGGCACGGCAAGCGGTGCGGGGACCTTTGCCGTCGGTCCCCGCACCTACAGTGCTGTGCTTGGTCAGTCAATCTGACTGACCAAACACAGCAGTGATCGCGCAGGAGAAGCTGAAATTTCAGCTTCTCCAGCGCGATCAGTGCAGGAGCCGGCGCTGCTGTGGCCAGGCTTCCTGCACTGACAGCCAGGAGCGGAGCCCCCACCGCCCTGGCTGTTAACCCCCTGACTCCTGCGATCGAGCGTGATCACAGCGCTCAGGGGGGGAGGCAGAGGGTCGGGAGCTCCCTCTGCCTCAGATCGGCGCCCTGCAATGTATTTGCAGGGCCCGATCTCTGCCTTGATGACCCGGGGTTGTCATGACAACCTCCGGGTCATCTAGCTACGGAAAGCTGCTGTGATCATGCTCACAGCAGCTTTCCCCATAGGTACAATGCATTGCAATGCTGGAGCATTGCAATGCATTGTAACTGCAATAAAAAGTAAAAAAAAGTGAAAGTCCCATAAAGGGACAAGTTAAAAAAAATCATTTTTTTAAAAAAATTGTAAAAAAAATATTAAAAAATAATTTTAAAAAAATCCCCTAAAAAATACACATTTTTATGTAATAAAAAAATAAAAAACAAAAAAATACACATGTTTGGTATCGCCACGTCCGTAAAAATCCCATCTATAAAAGCGTAACCCTAGTTAACCCCTTCAGTGAAAGCCGTAAAAAAAACCACAAAAAAGTAGTAAATTATACTTTTTCCAAGCGGTATCATCATACCGCTTGGAAAAAGTGCAATAACACGCGATCAAAAAGTCATATATAAATAATCATGGTACCGCTGAAAACGTCATCTTGTCCCGCAAAAAACAAGCCACTATACAGCATCATCAGCGAAAAAGTAAAAAAGTTATAGCTCGCGGAATAAACTGATGCAAAAATAATTATTTTTTCTATAAAATTTTTTATTGTGTAAAAAACGCCAAAACATAAAAAAAAATATAGAAATGAGGTATCGCTGTAATCTTAGTAACCCGAAGAATAAAGCTGCTTTATCAATTTTACCACACACGGAACGGAGGAAAAAAAACAATTCCTGAATTGCTGGTTTTTGTTCATTCTGCTTCCACAAAAATCGGAATAGGAAGCGATCAAAAAACGTTATGTGCCCGAATATGGTACCAATAAAAACGTCAGCTCGTCCCGCAAAAAATAAGCCCACAGATAACTCTGTCAGCCGAAATATGGAAAAATTATAGCTCTCAAAATACGGCGATGCAAAAATTTCTTACAAAAAATTATTCCAAAAAAAAAGCATCTTTTAGTGTGTGACAGAAGCTAAACATGAAAAAAAGGATGTAAATCTGGAATCGCTGTAATCGCACCGATCCGAGGAATAAAGTCGCCTAATCACTAATACTGCACGAGGAACGGCGCAAAAAAGAAAAACAATTCTTCACCTTTTGTGGATTTGTTCATTGTGCCTCCCAAAGATCGCAGTAACTCGATCACAGTGGTTCCCCCCCACATATGCGGTATCAGAGTACTCAGGACAAAATGCACAATAGCTTTTGGGGTCCTATTTCTCCTGTTACCCTTAGAAAAATAAAAATTTGGGGGCAAAAAGGTCATTTTTGTGGAAAAAAATAAGATTTTTTTATTTTCACGGCTCTACGTTATAAACTTCTGTGAAGCCCTTGGGGGTTCAAAGTGCTGACCACACATCTAGATAAGTTCCTTGGGGGGTCTAGTTTGCAAAATGGGGTCATTTGTGGGGGGTTTCTACTGTTTAGGCACATCAGGGGCTCTCCAAGCGTGACATGACACCCGCAGACCATTCCATCAAAGTCTGCATTTAAAAACGGTGCTCCTTCCCTTCCGATCTCTGCCATGCGTCAAAATAGTGGTTCCCCCCCACATATGGGATATCAGCGTACTCAGGACAAATTGCACAATAGCTTTTGGGGTCCTATTTCTCCTGTTACCCTTATAAAAATAAAAATTTGGGGGCAAAAATATTATTTTTGTGGAAAAAAATATGATTTTTTTATTTTCACGGCTCTACGTTATAAACTTCTGTGAAGCACTTGGGGGTTCAAAGTGCTCACCACACATCTAGATAAGTTCCTTGGGGGGTCTAGTTTCCAAAATGGAGTCACTTGTGGGGGTTTCTACTGTTTAGGCACATCAGGGGCTCTCCAAGCGCGACATGACACCCGCAGACGATTCCATCAAAGTCTGCATTTAAAAACGGTGCTCCTTCCCTTCCGATCTCTGCCATGCGTCAAAATAGTGGTTCCCCCCCACATATGGGATATCAGCGTACTCAGGACAAATTGCACAATAGCTTTTGGGGTCCTATTTCTCCTGTTACCCTTATAAAAATAAAAATTTGGGGGCAAAAAGATTATTTTTGTGGAAAAAAATATGATTTTTTTTTCACGGCTCTACGTTATAAACTTCTGTGAAGCACTTGGGGGTTCAAAGTGCTCACCACACATCTAGATAAGTTCCTTGGGGGGTCTAGTTTCCAAAATGGAGTCACTTGTGGGGGGTTTCTACTGTTTAGGCACATCAGGGGCTCTCCAAACGTGACATGACACCCCCAGACCATTCCATCAAAGTCTGCATTTGAAAAAGGCGCTCCTTCCCTTTCGAGCTCTGCCATGCGTCAAAATAGTGGTTTACCCCCACATATGGGGTATCAGCGATACTCAGGACAAATTGCACAATAACTTTTGGGGTCCTGTTACCCTTTGGAAAATAACAATTGGGGGTGGAAAGATCATTTTTGTGGAAAAGATATGATTTTTTAATTTTACTGCTCTACGTTATAACCTTCTGTGAAGCCCTTGGGGGTTCAAAGCTCTCACCACACATCTAGATAAGTTCCTTGGGGGGTCTAGTTTCCAAAATGGGGTCACTTGTGGGGGTTTCCACTGTTTAGGCACACAGGGGCTCTCCAAATACGACATGGCGTCCAATCTCAATTCCAGCCAAAAAAGTTAAATGGCGCTGCTTCCCTTCCGAGCTCTGCCATGCGCCCAAATAGTGGTTTACCCCCACATATGGGGTATCAGCGTACTCAGGACTAATTGCACAATAACTTTTGGGGTCCTTTTATCCTTTGGAAACTAAAAATTGGGATGAAAAGATCATTTTTGTGGATAAAATATGATTTTTTAATTTTACGGCTCTACGTTATAACCTTCTGTGAAGCCCTTGGGGGTTCAAAGCTCTCACCACACATCTTGATAAGTTCCTTGGGGGTCTAGTTTCCAAAATGGAGTCACTTGTGGGGGGTTTCTACTGTTTAGGCACATCAGGGGCTCTCCAAACGTGACATGACACCCGCAGACCATTCCATCAAAGTCTGCATTTGAAAAAGGCGCTCCTTCCCTTTCGAGCTCTGCCATGCGTCAAAATAGTGGTTTACCCCCACATATGGGGTATCAGCGTACTCAGGACAAATTGCACAATAACTTTTGGGGTCCTGTTACCCTTTGTAAAATAACAATTGGGGGTGGAAAGATCATTTTTGTGGAAAAGATATGATTTTTTAATTTTACTGCTCTACGTTATAACCTTCTGTGAAGCCCTTGGGGGTTCAAAGCTCTCACCACACATCTAGATAAGTTCCTTGGGGGTCTAGTTTCCAAAATGGGGTCACTTGTGGGGGGTTTCCACTGTTTAGGCACACAGGGGCTCTCCAAATACGACATGGCGTCCAATCTCAATTCCAGCCAAAAAAGTTAAATGGCGCTGCTTCCCTTCCGAGCTCTGCCATGCGCCCAAATAGTGGTTTACCCCCACATATGGGGTATCAGCGTACTCAGGACTAATTGCACAATAACTTTTGGGGTCCTTTTATCCTTTGGAAACTAAAAATTGGGATGAAAAGATCATTTTTGTGGATAAAATATGATTTTTTAATTTTACGGCTCTACGTTATAACCTTCTGTGAAGCCCTTGGGGGTTCAAAGCTCTCACCACACATCTTGATAAGTTCCTTGGGGGGTCTAGTTTCCAAAATGGGGTCACTTGTGGGGGGTTTCCACTGTTTAGGCACACAGGGGCTCTCCAAATACGACATGGCGTCCAATCTCAATTCCAGCCAAAAAAGTCAAATGGCGTTGCTTCCCTTCCGAGCTCTGCCATGCGCCCAAATAGTGGTTTACCCCCACATATGGGGTATCAGCGTACTCAGGACTAATTGCACAATAACTTTTGGGGTCATTTTATCCTTTGGAAACTAAAAATTTGGATGAAAAGATCATTTTTGTGGAAAAAATATGATTTTTTAATTTTACGGCTCTACGTTATAACCTTCTGTGAAGCCCTTGGGGGTTAAAAGCTCTCACAACACATTTAGATAAGTTCCTTGGGAGGTCTAGTTTCCAAAATGGGGTCACTTGTGGGGGTTTCCACTGTTTAGGCACACAGGGACTCTCCAAATGCGACATGGCGTCCAATCTCAATTCCAGCCAAAAAAGTCAAATGGCGCTGCTTCCCTTCCGAGCTCTGCCATGCGCCCAAATAGTGGTTTACCCCCACATATGGGGTATCAGCGTACGCAGGACTAATTGCACAATAACTTTTGGGGTCCTTTTATCCTTTGAAAACTAAAAATTGGGATGAAAAGATCATTTTTGTGGAAAAAATATGATTTTTTAATTTTACGGCTCTACGTTATAACCTTCTGTGAAGCCCTTGGGGGTTAAAAGCTCTCACAACACATTTAGATAAGTTCCTTGGGGGGTCCAGTTTCCAAAATGGGGTCACTTGTGGGGGGTTTCCACTGTTTAGGCACACAGGGACTCTCCAAATGCGACATGGCGTCCAATCTCAATTCCAGCCAAAAAAGTCAAATGGCGCTGCTTCCCTTCCGAGCTCTGCCATGCGCCCAAATAGTGGTTTACCCCCACACATGGGGTATCGGTGTTACTCTGGAGAAATTGTACAACAAATATTGTGGTTCATTTTCTTCTGATACCCTTGACAAAATTTAAAAAAATTGTGTCGAAAGAAAAATTTTGGGAAAAAAAGTTAAATGTTAATTTTTTCCTTCCACATTGCTTCAATTCTTGTGAAGTACCTAAAGGGTTAATAAACTTCTTGAATGTGGCTTTGAACACGTTGAGGGGTGCAGTTTTTAGAATGGTGTCACTTTTGGGTATTTTCTGTCATATTGACCCCTCAAATTCACTTCAAATGTGAGGTGGCCCCTAAAAAAAATGGTTTTGTAAATTTTGTTGGAAAAATGAGAAATTGCTGGTCAACTTTTAACACTTATAACTTCCTAACAAAAAAAAATTTTGGTTCCAAAATTGTTTCTGATGTAAAGTATTTATTAACTAATTTTTGTGACATATCTCTCTGATTTAATGGCATAAAAATTAAAAGTTTGAAAATTGCAAAATTTTCTAAATTTTTGCCATATTTTTCCGTTTTTTTCATAAATAAACACAAGTTATATTGAAGAAATTTTACCACTATCAGGAAGTACAATATATCACGAGAAAACAATCTCAGAATCGCCAAGATCCGTTGAAGCGTTCCAGAGTTATAACCTCATAAAGAGACAGTGGTCAGAATTGTAAAAATTGGCCTGGTCTTTAACCTACAAAATGGCTTGGTCGTTAAGGGGTTAAATAATTTACCTCCTCCCAAGGCAAAACAAGGAGCCGGTATCACAATTGAAGTCATGTAAGAAATAGAGCACACTTACCATATAACATATAACATACATTAATAATGGTTTTTCTTCTCACTACACTAACTGTAATTAGTCCCTCAGTGGGATCAGCTGCCACAGCCAGACACCACCCTGGAGTGGTACCTGGAGCTACCTGCCACACAAGCCTGACAGGTAGGTGCAGAGCTACAGAGGCTCCAGTGAACACCAAGGTAGCTGCTTAGTCACGCCCCTTCCAGGGTAGTCTGGTTTGTAACACAGTGGGGTCACACCTCCCACGCTCGCGCCACCCAGCCAGGGCGCGAGTGTAACACAGGGATAGTAACAATATACCATCTTGGAGACCCATGAGGAAAGCCACTATTTTAAAGTATTTTAAGATTTCCCAGCCTTACATAAAGGGATTTGTGTCATCAGGAAATGACTTCCTGATTATTTCAAGTTTTTATGTTAACTTTATTTTTACAAACTTTTGGCAATTTTTTTTCCATGTCACAATCTTAGTTGAAAATAAAAATTAGAAATTTTGCAATTTTCACACTGGCACTTATTTTTTTTAGATTTTCACTGTTGTTTCATGAAGTCTACATAAACTTCGATAGCAATGAACAGACCCAACCTTATTTTTTGTATTCAAGCTTCTAATTAGTGTTTGCTAAAGTTAATGTTGAAGGGATGGGGAGCAGGGTCAGCTGTGACATTGCCTATTCTGAATGCTAGATCCTGTGTTATCAGCCGTCTATAAAGGCTTTAACTGTCATTATAATCCTGCCTCTGATGATAAGGAGCCTACTGAAAACTCTTCCTAGAAGGAGTCTAAAAAAGATATAAAAATTGTATATAATAACATTTATGGAGTGTAAAATCAAAATAACAAATAGCCTATAAGATGTATAAAACTTATATGTAATATTATTTTAAGGTTTCTTTAATAAATAACATTTGAGATTTCATTGTGGTCTCACTGGGCTTTACAGATGTTAAGACTTCCAGTTGGCCGAGTGAACCAGCTGTTAAAGTATTGCCCACTCTCCAGGGTTTTCCGCCAAGGCTTTTACATTCCTTGAACATTAGGCTCAGCCAACCTATAAAGCTTGGCAATAGCACAAATGACTGTATAATGCCAATTTCCAACAGTAGGAACCATCCCGATTGTATTCGTTCACTGCCGCTACAGCTGTAGAACAATGAATTTGGGTCACTTAATGAAATCCTAAAATGTACAATGTTGTACAATTATGGTGATAAAAAGTCTTATTTAGCTGAAAAAATATTATAGAAACCTCATTTATAGACACAACATCCCTGAATAAAGTTCTTCCCAACAATTTATCAATAAATTTCAATTAATACCTACAGGTTCAAGGGGTAACTATATCTAAGAACGTGTGAAATGCATTGTTAATATTCGATTGCTATCATAATTACTGTAGCAGCAGGGGATGGGAATACTAAGCAGTTTGTCTGCGTTGGTGGTTCCAGTCCATTGTGCTAAGGCTGCAATTGTGAGAAATGATACCACTATGTTAAATTGCACGTTCATTTAAAAAAATTAGATTCTTTAGCTAGAGTAGGAGGCATAGGTAAATTAGTTTTATTTCCTTCGAGACCTATGTACATAGCACTATCGGTCTGAATTATGAGCTCACAGGAAGCCATAGTGCTTTAATGAGGCATTGGCTTCTGCCCCAGAATCGATGCTTCTAGAAGAGAATACATCCATATTAAATATGACCATCATATCACAAATGCTTGGGCAAAACCTTTACACAGCCATTAACACCAAATAATGAAATCATGGACATTATGGTCCAACACTCTATGGTGCTATAAAAGATCAATCTATAAAACAGCAATGTAAAAGAGCTCTTAAAGAGGACGTCACTAAAAAAAAGTGGCCAGTTTTTGCTCTTCCTTTCGTCCCATTGTGCCCCTGTATGATTCGTTTATTTTGTTTTTCTTAACTCCTCCATACAGTTTGAGAGATAGGAGACTTTATATTTAGTGCATCCAATGTGCTTATTTTTATGTTCTTCACCAAAGAGGTCATTACTCACAGGGTAATTTTATAAAGCTGTCAAGAGAAAACTTAAAAAAAACTAGAAATGTAGAAATTTTTGCAAACTTATTAAAAAAGAAAACTGAAATATCACATGATCATAAGTATTCAGACCCTATGCTCAGACACTCATATTTAAGTCACATGCTGTCCATTTCCTTGTGATCCTCCTTGAGATGGTTCTACTCCTTCATTGGAGTCCAGCTGTGTTTAATTAAACTGATAGGACTTGATTTGTAAAGGCACACACCTGTCTATATAAGACCTCCCAGCTCACAGTACATGTCAGACCAAATGAGAATCATGAGGTCAAAGGAACTGGCCAAGGAGCTCGGAGACAAAATTATGGCAAGTCTTCCTAGACCTGGCTGTCCAGCCAAACTGAGCAATTTTTGGAGAAGACCCTTGGTGAGAGAGGTGAAGAAGAACCCCAAGATCACTGTGGCTGAGCTCCAAAGATGCAGTAGGGAGATGGGGAAAGTTCCACAAAGTCAACTATCACTACAGCCCTCCACCAGTCGTTCCTTTTTGGCAGAGTGGCCTGACGGAAGCCTCTCCTCAGTGCCAGACATATGAAAGCCCACGTAGAATATGCTAAAAAAACACACGAAGGACACCCAGACTATGAGAAATAAGATTCTGTGGTCTGATGAGAAGAAGATAGAACTTTTTGTTGATAATTCTAAGCGGTATGTGTGGAGAACACCAGGCACTATTTATCATCTGCCCAATACATTCCCAACAGTGAAACATGGTGGTAGCAGAATCATGCTATGGGGGTGTTTTTCAGCTGCAGGGAGAGGACAATTGGTTGCAATTGAAGGAAACATGAATGCGGCCAAGTACAGAGATATCCTAGATGAAAACCTCTTCCAGAGTGCTCTGTACCTCAGACTTGGCCGAAGGTTCACCTTCCAACAAGACAATGACCCTAAGCACACAGCTAAAATAGCAAAGGAGTGGCTTCAGAATAACTCTGTGACCATTCTTGACTGGCCCAGCCAGATACCTGACCTAAACCCAATTGAGAATCTCTGGAGAGACCTGAAGATGACTGTCCACCAACGTTCGCCATCCAACCTGACGGAACTGGAGAGGATCTGCAAGGCTGAATGGCAGAAGATCCCCAAATCCAGGTGTGAAAAGCTTGTTGCATCATTCCAAAGAAGACTCATGGCTGTACTAGCTCAAAAGGATGCTTCTACTCAATACTGAGCAAAGGGTCTGAATACTTATGACCATGTGATATTTCAGTTTTCTTTTTTAATAAATTTGCAAAAATTTCTACATTTCTGTTTTTTTTTCAGTCAAGATGGGGTGCAGAGTGTACATTAATGAGAAAAAAATGAACTTTTTTAAATTTACCTAATGGCTGCAATGAAACAAAGAGTGAAAAATGTAAAGGGGACTGAATACTTTCCATACCCACAGTATGTACAGAAACCTGTCAATCCAGGTCAGCGGACAGAGAAAAGTCACTAAGCATCCATTGTACAAACATGTATTTATTTGTTCAAACCAACGGTAACAAATAATTAATGTTATCCAAAATTCTCCAAAAAGTTGGAATATTTTCTTACATATTTGGAAGGATAAAAAGGAAATGAAAGCATCTTACTGTAGCTTTATTGATGTTGTCTTTTAATTTGTGCTGTTTAGAACTGTGTGACACTAGTTAATGATTTCTGCAGAGGCTGGAGCTGTATATTAAGAGAAGAGGCTTCCTTACTTCAGAGTCGTGTGAGCCTGGCTAGCCAGTCTTTAAAGTAAGAATGAATGTTATCATTGCCTGCAGCATGGACCGTTCCTCAGCTGGGAGCATCACCAGGGAGCGTCACATCTAGTAGCAAAGATTGCATCCGCCAATAAGTTCATTCATTATCAAAGGAGACCATTTTCATAATAAATAGGTTCAGATGCTCCAGCATTCTGACTGAGTAGGTAAAGAGAAGAGAGGAGAAGTCTGAATCACTTAAGTGACTTTGCCTGTGGAAAGATGCACTGAAATTGATGAGAGATAATGTACTAAGAGGCGTTCGCTCCCTTGAAATGGCTTCAATCAGAAGAAAGTTACATGAGCTTGTGTCATCTTCTGGCCCAAGACTTGTGCAGAATTAATAAGTGAGATTTACGTCTTCTTGTGCCGGAATAGCGTCCTAAATTAAACATCTATCCTCAGCCTTTTTTTCTATTCAGCATAAAGCAAAAACAGTCAAGGTGCAGCGTGGCGTAACATTAATTATAATACAGTTTTAAAATGTATTTCACAAGATAAAATACATTCTTGTTAAATGCAGCAAATTAGTGTATGCAGAGAAACTTCAGTTTATAATTTCATTTCCTTTAACCTTTTTATTTATTTTACTCATTTATCGTTGTCCCCATTGAGGCTCATAGTCTAAATTCCTTATCAGCATGTTCGGAGTCTGGGAGGAAGCTGAAGAACCCGGAGGAAACCCACACAAACACGGGGAGAACATACAAACTCCTTGCAGCTGTTGTCCTTTATGGGATTTGAACTCTAAGCCCCAGCAATGCTGCAGTGATAACAAGGGAGCACCATGAACCCTTACTTCCTGCACGACTTTTGGGCATTAATGTTGAGCAAAGCTGAACAGCACAATCTATTCAATGTGTAGCGGCCATTGCCAAGAACTGCACATCACCTCCTATTCTCTTGATGATACCAAACGTGTTTGATTGTTTCTTACTGGGCACTTGACCTGACCTACAACAAAAGGTGCCCATTTTAGCCCAAGGATGATGCTGTTTCCAAAACTTATTTAGAAGGACTATATTGTCTTTTTTGAAGCCATGTGATGCAAGATCATAAAAATACCCCTAAATTTACTGCCTACAAGTTATTTATTTATTATGCTTTGCGTATATAGGACTATCAAATTCCACAGCGCTTTACAGATATCATCATCACTGTCCCCATTGGGGCTCACAATCTACATTCCCTATCAGTATGTCTTTGGAGAGTTGGAGGAAAGCGGAGAACCCAGAGGAAACTCACGCAAACCTGGGGAGAACATACAAGGTCCTTGCAGATCTTCTCCTTGGGGGGGGGAATTGAACTCAGGACCCCAGCGCTGCAAATCGACAGTGCTAACCACTGAGTCACTGTGCTGCCATGTTATTCATACTCTTTGTAGATGGGTCACTGATCCAGTGACTCAATCTAATTCCTATATGTAATGTTTGGAAGCAATTTGCCCCCTAAAATGAGCCACTCCACAGGGGAGTTTTGGCTTAACACTAGGATGGTAGGACTTGATATTATTAGGCACTGTGTATGACTGTTTTACAATGCAACACCACCCCAGTATATTTTTTTTATTTCACAGAGATTTGTGGGAATTCATATGATTGACTAACAGGAAGAAGGCTTATGCGTCAAAAACTGCCTGTATGTAGATTTTTCTGAACCACAATTAGCTATAACAGCTTGTCTATAAAAAAAAAAGACAGAAATTGTATGGAGCAAAATTTACGACACCATTGTTTATGTCCATACTGGTTGCAAATTGGGGAGCATAAGGGGAAGAATACTTTCCGTACTAATAGCAATTACTAATATAACAATTATAATAAAACAATGTATAACACTTTCAATTGCATTTATTACATTTTTGGGCATTTTTATGTAATAATTACCCTAGCACTCGTCCAAACCCCAGTCCTGATCCTAATTTTAAACCTAAACCTAACACTACGACTGTCAAAACCTACAATTTAACATTTTTTTTTGACAATTAGCACAATTTTTACATTACACTTTTTATTGCTCCTTCAGCTAGTTTTTGTGTCTCATCTCACAAAATTACAAGTAAGAAAAGAGACCAGAAGCTGAAGAGATCACAGCCAGCTTCTCAGGGTGCAATTATATTGGCCGATAATCATTCCTAGGAACTTTTCGTTTTCCTTTATCGGACTGTCTAAGCAAACCTCTGATCACAAAAGTAAATGAGCAAAACACTTGTTTGTTTTTTAAAATAATGTTTAAACTTGGTTAAAAATCATTATTCTCGGTAGCACATCATGTGCTGCCAAGAACAATAGCTATGTTACAGAACAATTGTTGTAATCACATGGAAGCATAGTCAGCCTGTCTAAACAAGCAATGCATTGTAAATTGAAGAAAATACTTTTGCAATTTTTGCTGAAATTGGAGACTTAATTAAATTTTTGCATTTATTTTTTTATTTAATAATTGTATTACCTTAGCCCTAGTCCTTATCCTAGCCATAACTTTATCCCTTATCATAGCCATAAGCCTAACCTTAGCCCTCAGCCTAACTCTAGTCCTAAACCTAACCCTAACTCAATCCACAGCCCTAACCCTGGCTAGTACATATACATGTAAATGTAATAGCAGCAGTGCAAATTATTCAATATTGTTTTCATCCACTAGTTACTCATTTTCTGACATCTACTTGTGCAGATCGCAGAAGTGAGATACATTTGTCATATGCTGCTGCGCTCTGTAAAGGCATCAACTGAGATGACAAAGCTCATTTAATTATACAGAACTTTGCAATGTCAGTCACTGCCTGTGCAGAGCGAAGCAGCCGATGACAAATGCATCTCGCCTGCTGTGCTCTGCATAAGCAGTGCTAGGCAGGCACTCACTGATCATTTCACATGGGGCCATGTTGGGTGAACTAGGGTGATATTTTGCACCTAGGACAACCGCCCTTGTAGCTTTGCTTCTCCTGCCACTGCCTGACTGTAAAGTAACAGCAGTGATTTGGAGATATCTTATTCTTCAACTTTACCGTAAAAAGACAGAGCTGTTAATATCCACCATAAAAAAGGCTTTATAGGATTAAAGATACATTATGGAGACCTTTAGATTGTCTATTGGGTGTATTTTGATAATGTCTTACCTCCCCATTTCTGTAGGATACAGTAGAGACCCCTTTATTGGCAAAAGCTGGTGTGTGACCAGCCTGGATTCTTCATTGTACGGATAATTAAATTATCTCTTAATTAAATTGTACGACAGAATGTTGTTCTCAACAAGATCTTTTTACACTCTTCTATTTCTTTGGTTCAATAGATCCTGAAATTAGAAGCTTATTTTTTTCTGAAGAAATAAGCCACAAACCATCATTACAATATTAGAGACTTGATAGCACAGAATGTTTGCTGCTTGTAGACACAGTCTATGATGGCTAAGTCCGGTCCTTTCCAAGGCCACAATCCTAGCTAATGCTCCCTATATACAGTATCCACTGTCTAATAACTTACCAATTGTCTCAATAGCAAATATTAAGGAAGAAAAGACTGATTATAGATTTCAACTTTCCTAATCCTTCTGTTCTGCAGGGATATAAGCCACAGATAAAAAGGTCCATGGCTAGTCTGGCTCAACTGAGCATGCATGTTTACAGCATATTTTCACAGTGATAACTCATGGTCGTCTATACTGTGAAACCCAAAATGTCAGCATCTCAAGTGTTATGATTTGGTAGCTGAGGAGTGCAGGTAAAAAGGCAATACACCAGAGCAGTTGGAATCTATGAGAATGCAGTACCCTGACTAACCACCACAACCAGAGGCAGCCGTGGAGCGTTCCTACGTTGGTCCTAGACGCCTCGTCACAGCCTGAGAAACCAATTACACCTAAAGATAGAAATAGGAAAGCTATCTGCCCCGGAGCAGAACCCCAAAGATAATAGAAAGCCCCCAAACATGTAATGGCGGTTAGACAAGAAGAAATACTGACACAGAAAGAAAATAGTATGAGCAAACGCTGGGGCCCAAACTAACTAAATAGAAAAGGATAGGAAGGGTACTTACTGCAATCCCAGAAAACCCTGAAAAGCACCAACTCTACTAATTTCAAAATCACCTGAGATCACACGACCTCTACCACCTAAATTAGTTCTCTGGTGTAACAAAATCAAAACAGCAGCCACTGAAAAAACTGTAAAAAGCAAAAGTACAAACATCAGTGGCTGAACTAAACTGAGAGGGCAAAAGCCCCCGGAGGGGACCCTGAAGGCCCCCACAGAAGTGCAGGACAAAATGCAAAAATAAAGCACAAAAACAAAAAGAAGAAAATGTCTTATCTGTTAGCAGGAGATGCAGACACGACACAGCAGGCTACCAAGGAAACAGGAATCAAGGATTGAGACCAGAACAATTGATCACCGGCAACCCTGATGGGAAGGTGACTCCTTATATAAGACCAGTCAGTAACACCTGATTCCCAATCCTCACAATCTTCACTGGACAGACCAGCACCGCTTGTAACCACCAGAGGAAGCCTCTGCTCAGAACTCATCTCAAACCATTCACAACAGTACCCCCCCCTTGAGGAGGGGTCACCGAACCCTCATTTGAGCAACCAGGTCGGTCAGGATGAGTTCTATGATACGCACGGATAAGTCTCCTAGCATGGATGTCCGAAGCAAACACCCAAGAATTGTCTTCCTGACCATAACCTCTCCATTTAACCAAATACTGGAGTTTCCGTCTAGAAAAACGAAAATCTAATATTTTCTCAACCACATACTCCAGATTGCCCTCAACCAAAACAGGGTCAGGAGGCACAGCAGCAGGAACCACGGGCTCAACAAACCTCTTCAACAAGGACTTGTGGAACACGTTATGGATCTTAAATGTCCCTGGAAGAAGCAAGCGAAAAGAAACAGGATTAATACTCTCCATGATCTTATAAGGTCCAATGAACCTAGGCTTAAATTTAGGAGATGCTACTCTCATAGGAATATTTTTTGAGGACAACCAGACCAAGTCCCCTACTTTAAACCGAGGACCATCAGTCCTATGCCGGTTAGCAAACTGCTGGGCCTTCTCCTGAGAGAGGGACAACCTCTCCACTACCTGGTCTCAAATCTGTTGCATACGCTCCACAACAGAGTCAACACCTGGACAGACAGAAGCCTCCGTCTGTCCTGAAGAAAATCGAGGGTGAAACCCAGAATTACAGAAAAATGGAGACATCAAAGTGGCAGAGCTAGCCCTATTATTAAGAGCAAACTCAGCCAAAGGCAAAAAAGAGACCCAGTCATCCTGATCAGCAGACACAAAGCATCTTAGATAAGTCTCCAATGTCTGGTTTGTTCTCTCAGTTTGACCATTGGTCTGAGGATGAAATGCCGAGGAGAAAGACAATTGAACACCCAGTTTAGAACAAAAAGTCCTCCAAAATCTGGAAACAAACTGGACTCCTCTGTCAGACACAATGTTCTCAGGAATGCCGTGTAAACGAACCACGTGCTGAAGGAACAACGGCACCAATTCAGAGGAGGAAGGCAACTTAGGTAATGGCACAAGATGTATCATTTTGGAAAACCTATCACAAATTACCCAGATGGTGGTCATTCTCTGAGAAACAGGAAGGTCGGAAATGAAATCCATAGAGATATGGGTCCATGGTCTCTTGGGCACAGGCAATGGCATCAACAAACCACTAGAGCGAGAGCAAGGCTTGGAGCGAGAGCAAGTCCCGCAGGACTGCACAAATTCCCTGACATCACGAGACAAGGTAGGCCACCAAAAGGACCGACTAACCAAGTCTCTGGTACCAAAAATTCCGGGATGCCCAGCCAATGAGGAACAATGAATCTCAGACATCACACTCTTTTTCCACTGGTCCGGGACAAACAATTTTCCAACAGGGCAGCACTCGGGCCTATCCTCCTGACACCCCTCCAGAGCAAGTCTCAAATTGGGCGAGATGGCGGAAAGAACTACACCCTCTTTCAAAATAACAGAAGGATCAGATAACTCAGGAGAGTCCGCAAGGAAACTCCTCGAGAGGGCATCCGCCTTAACATTCTTAGTGCCAGGAAGAAAGGAAACCACAAAATTAAAACGTGTGAAAAACAAGGCCCACCTGGCCTGTCTAGGATTGAGTCGCTTGGCAGATTCCAGATAGACCAGATTCTTATGGTCCGTAAGGACCACCACCTGATGTTTGGCTCCCTCCAGCCAATGTCTCCACTCTTCAAAAGCCCACTTCATGGCCAATAACTCCCGATTACCCACGTCATAATTACGTTCAGTAGGAGAAAATTTTCGAGAGAAAAAGGCACAAGGGTTACTTTTAGAGGTCTCTGGATCTTTTTGGGACAAAACGGCACCTGCCCCAATTTCAGAGGCATCAACCTCCACCTGAAATGGCAGAGAAACATCAGGCTGCCGTAGAACAGGAGCAGAAGTGAATCTTTGCTTAAGTTCCTGAAATGCAGAGACTGCCTCAGGAGGCCAATTCACCACATCAGAACCCTTTTTGGTCAAATCAGTTAATGGTTTAACAATAACCGAGAAATTACCAATAAATTTACGATAAAAATTGGCAAAACCCAAAAATCTTTGAAGAGCCTTTAATGAAGTAGGTTGGACCCAATCACAGATGGCCTGAACCTTGACCGGGTCCATTTCAATAACAGATGGGGACAAAATGAATCCCAGAAATGAGATCCTCTGTACGCCAAAAAGACACTTTGATCCCTTCACATACAGAGCATTCTCTCTCAAAATCTGGAATACAGTTCGAACATGTTTCACATGAGAGTCCCAGTCATTAGAAAAAATCAAGATATCATCCAAATAAACAATCAGAAATTTGTCCACAAAATCCCTGAAAATGTCATTCATGAAGGACTGGAAGACGGAAGGAGCATTAGTGAGCCCAAAGGGCATCACTAGGTACTCAAAATGCCCTTCAGGGGTATTGAATGCCGTCTTCCATTCATCCCCGTGCTTAATGCGAATAAGGTTATACGCCCCCCTGAGGTCAAGCTTGGTAAACCAAGTAGCGTTTTTCACCCTGGAAAACAGGTCAGAAATCAAGGGTAACGGATATTGATATTTCACAGTAATATTGTTCAAAAGACGATAATCAATACACGGCCTTAATGAACCATCCTTTTTGGCCACAAAGAAAAAACCGGCACCTAAGGGTGAAGAGGATGGTCTGATATGACCCTTCTCCAATGATTCCTTGATATAAGACCGCATAGCGTCATGTTCAGGTACAGACAAGTTAAAAAGGCGACCTTTAGGGAATTTACTACCCGGCACTAATTCAATAGCGCAGTCATAGCTCCTATGGGGAGGCAAGGATGCAGATTTACTTTCGCTAAACACATCAGAAAAATCAATCAAAAAGTCAGGAACATCCTGAGCCTGGGGGGAGGCAGAAAAAACAGGAGTGTTGGTATTAACACATTGGCAGCCCCAACTGGTTACAGACACAGATTTCCAATCCAAAACAGGATTATGAGACTGTAACCAAGGGAAACCCAGTACGATAATATCATGCAGATTATACAGAACCAAAAATTTGCAGCACTCCTGGTGATCAGGTTCAACCCTCATTATCACCTGAGTAGAGAACTGAGGTTTATTCTCAGCCAAAGGGGTAGAATCGATCCCCAGTAGGGGAATAGACTTCTGTAGGGGTATCAAGGGAAACCCACAACGTTTAGCAAAATCATAATCCATCAGGTTAATAGCTGCTCCAGAATCAACGAAAGCCTGAGCAGAAAATGAGGACAGAGAGCATATCAGAGTGACAGTTAATAAAAACTTAGTCTGAACATTACCCAAGACAACTGAGCGTGCAAAACGTCTTCCCCGCTTAGGGCAGACTGAAATAGCATGAGAGGCATCACCACAGTAGAAACATAACCCATTGCGCTTTCGAAACTCATGACGCTGTGCCCCAGACACCACTCTATCACACTGCATGGATTCAGAAGCAGGTTCACAAGGCAACACTATTCCACGCATACTTCTCCGCTCACGCAAACGTCTGTCAATTTGAATCGCTAATGACATAGAATCATTGAGACCAGAGGGGACAGGGAATCCCACCATAACATCCTTTACATTATCTGACAGACCCTTCCGGAAAAGGGCCGCCAAAGCGTCGTCATTCCACTTGGTCAGGACTGCCCACCTACGGAATCTCTGACAGTATAACTCAGCGTCATCAAGCCCCTGATTTAATGCCAACAAGTCTTTTTCAGCTTGATCAGTGACATTAGGCTCATCGTACAATAACCCCAAAGCCTGAAAAAATGCATCAACATCACTCAAAACAGGATCCCCAGGTGTCAGGGAAAAAGCCCAATCCTGAGGATCGCCGCGCAGGAGAGAGATGATAATTTGAACCTGCTGCGCTGCATTCCCTGAGGACTTAGATTTTAAGGCAAAAAAACAATTTACAATTATTTTTGAAATTCTGAAACTTAGCTCGATCCCCTAAAAACAAATCTGGCATGGGGATCCTAGGTTCCACAACAGGCAACCTAGCAAGATATGCAGCAATACTCTGAACCTCAGTGGCAAGCTGATCCACACGGCCAGACAACTGTGCAAACTCCATTGAGAGAAAAGATCCTCCCCAGCACCCAGAGATACAGAGGGAAAAAAAAAAAATGCAACAAACAGAAAAATATCTCTGACAACTCTGACAACCTTTTTTTTTTTTTCACAATATTTTTCCCTTCTGTGAGTACCATACAATATTAAATTTTTGGCCGGTGATACTGTTATGATTTGGTAGCTGAGGAGTGCAGGTAAAAAGGCAATACACCAGAGCAGTTGGAATCTATGAGAATGCAGTACCCTGACTAACCACCACAACCAGAGGCAGCCGTGGAGCGTTCCTACGTTGGTCCTAGACGCCTCGTCACAGCCTGAGAAACCAATTACACCTAAAGATAGAAATAGGAAAGCTATCTGCCCCGGAGCAGAACCCCAAAGATAATAGAAAGCCCCCAAACATGTAATGGCGGTTAGACAAGAAGAAATACTGACACAGAAAGAAAATAGTATGAGCAAACGCTGGGGCCCAAACTAACTAAATAGAAAAGGATAGGAAGGGTACTTACTGCAATCCCAGAAAACCCTGAAAAGCACCAACTCTACTAATTTCAAAATCACCTGAGATCACACGACCTCTACCACCTAAATTAGTTCTCTGGTGTAACAAAATCAAAACAGCAGCCACTGAAAAAACTGTAAAAAGCAAAAGTACAAACATCAGTGGCTGAACTAAACTGAGAGGGCAAAAGCCCCCGGAGGGGACCCTGAAGGCCCCCACAGAAGTGCAGGACAAAATGCAAAAATAAAGCACAAAAACAAAAAGAAGAAAATGTCTTATCTGTTAGCAGGAGATGCAGACACGACACAGCAGGCTACCAAGGAAACAGGAATCAAGGATTGAGACCAGAACAATTGATCACCGGCAACCCTGATGGGAAGGTGACTCCCTTATATAAGACCAGTCAGTAACACCTGATTCCCAATCCTCACAATCTTCACTGGACAGACCAGCACCGCTTGTAACCACCAGAGGAAGCCTCTGCTCAGAACTCATCTCAAACCCATTCACAACACTCAAGTGTCCAAGGAGTTGTCTCTATAAGAAAATTAGGCACTAATCTGGTGAAAATAACAAAATTCATGCTTTCCCAGTCAATTAACCGATCCAGGCAGACCTCAGCAATCCTGTGACAGAAGAAATGGTGAGATTTGGAGACTACTGGAGCTATCACTGGTTGACAGCAGGATACTGTGCCCAATTTTGTTATTTTAACCTTATGTGTGCTTCTAGTAATTAATTTTAAGCCATACAACTACTTTAAACCTAGGAATTTAGCTTTTCCACCTCGTTACCACTTGCTAACATCTGGCTTCACATGGGTGTCTGGCAAACGATGGTAGAAGAATATGTGCCATGACAGGATGGAATGTAGTGCTAGATGCACACAAACTGGCATGTACATATACATGTATACTAGCACATTGGCAGAGGTACTTGGCTAGGAACATTTCTTCAGTAAGGAAACTGATTCTTGTCTTTCTTCAAAGCTAAGGAAACAAAAAGAAACTTTACCCAAAAAAGTTGCTTGTAACTTCTAAAAAAGGCAAACTATCGTACAGAAATTTGGAATGTACTTATCCTGAATTATTAGAAATTGATGTTATATAGCAGGTGTTGAAAATGTCCACAGTTTGCATCCAAGCATGCCTACATGCGCTGTTCCATATTGTCTAATGTATTACCCAGGACTTCTGGGGTTATAGCCTGAATTTCTTGCTGTATGTTCTTTCTGAGTGCCTGTAATGTTGGTGGCTTGTTATTGTGCACCCGACCTTTCAAATGGCCCCAAAAGAAAAAATCCAGTGATGTTAAATCAGACCATTTTGGAGACCACCGTTCCTTGGAGATTACTCTGTCATTAATAAAGGCTTCAATACATGGTTTGGATGGTGGATTTAGACCTCCAAACTTCTTTAGAAACTCATTTTGGCACCTCTTTAAAGACATAGTTTTCTAATAAGTTCTAGCAGTTCTGTATCTGTTCATTGTGAAATGAAGGAGTGAAATGCAAGCACAACACAAACTACCAACGTGCAGAAAGGCGTGCAGTAAGTCTATCTTGTAGTGGAAATGGTCAGCGGGGTGACAAGTTGGCAAGACCAATTGGCACCAGGATGTTTCTCATCACTAAGGTTCATTGCCCTCTCACTCTCATGAACCAATGTATGTACAGTCCAAATTTCAGTACGGTCGACATCTCTTAAAAGAGTTACAGCAATTTTTCCGGGTAAAATAGCGAGTGAATCACCCAGTATAGGGCTTGTGCAGAAGACCATATTTTTGGTCCAAGTGCGATCCGACAAAACATGGGGTCTCACTCGGACCAATGTTATCCTATGGGGTCATTTCCTCACACTGAGTCTGTCCGAGGAAAAAATCGCAGCATGCATGATTTGCATCTGTAAATCGGATCACACTCGGCTGTGCAAGTCAATGTGTCTGTCAAAAAAATCACACCGCACTCAGATGACATTCAATTTTCACAGACTGGCAGAATGGAGAAAATGGAGAATTTTTTTCTCCATCTTCTCTGCATCTGAGAAAATTGGATCACACTCTAATCAGACTGTAATTAGCATAAATGGACCAATTTTCTCAGGTGAGAGAAAATATGTTAGGTGGTGTGACCCTAGCCTAATAAAGACCACATATCAGATTCCCATTTACAATCTAAAGAACATTTCCTAACAAATCAAACTAGAATCATTTTAATATTGGATTTTACTCTGAATATTAAAGACATTTGGATTTTTGAAGAGAAAGCATCTTTACCTGTTCCTCAAGAGGATTCACATAATTATTTTAAAAGTATGCCTGTCTTTTTTTCCTTTTATCTGTAAAGGAATTGAGTGGATTGCACTTTAGTTAAGCCACTAGAAGATGGAAAAATCAAGAATAATAATGCACCAAATGTCGTACACATGTATAAGAGGAAATAAGAGGGAGAGAAGTTGCTCTTTAGGTGATGGAGAAAACTTATTTTCTCCTTTCAAGATTTTTATATGGAGCAGCTGATTGTAAGGAAATCAATAAAACAATGTGAATAGAAAGCCAGCTTTCTGACGTAGAACACTTTCAATTTCAAAATGTTATGTCTTTTGGCGTTTTTATGCCAGTCCTGGCCAGGTCTACCAAACTGCCTAAACGTTCTAATTTATGAAAACTTGCGCCACTTTAGTGGAATAAATTTTGCTGACTATGTATTTTAGTCCTTGACTACAGTAACATTTCTGGAAGTGGCGCGCTTGAGTTGTAAGGTATGCCTAATTCAACTTTATTATATTAATACACATGGAAAAGAAAGTACATAACAGTCCAAAAATAAATCCTGGCCACTAATCGACATCACTCTCCACCTGCAGCTCTGCGCCTGGTGCCCAGCACTTCTAAATTAAACATAATCAGCAGGATGGCTCAGTGGGTAAGGGTGCATTAACACTGTATGATGTGTGACGTTTGATAGTCTAGGCTGACCATGCTTCAGATGTACACATAAAGATCAATGTGCATAGGCCACTATTGTTCTCAGCAGCACAGGTCCCGTTTGCTTACGAAAATGTGCTGCTGAGGACAATGAGATTTTGTGCAGCCCAAAAGATAACGAGACAAATGAGTATTTTGCTCACTGGTCGGATGATCAGCAGCCTCTTTAGACTGCACGATTATCATGAATGAGCATCCTTGGAATGCTCATTAATGATAATTGTGCAATGTAAATGTATCTTAACACTGTTACCTTGCAGTGCTGACTTCCAAGATACAAATCCAACAAGGAAGAACATCTTTGTGGAGTTTGTGTTCTTCCTGCGTATATTTGCGTTTCCTCCCATACACCAAAGATATTCTGATAGGAAGTTTAGATTGCGAGTGTATGTCTGTAATGTTCCAGGAAATAAACAACATAGTCTCAGATCAAAATACATAAATCACACTATCAATGTGAAAATATGACTGTTTACCATAAAAACAGTCATGGGCAATGCCCCTATGGAACTCCAAAAATACATATACAGCTCGAGAAAAATCAGAGTAATATACCATAGCAAGACAAGCTTTATATGACAAATTGATCAGGTATCAAAAAATCAGGTATCAGCACTACCCCATTGAATAACATTGGTCTGAGTGCTATCCAATAAAACATTGGGTAGCACTTTTCCGGTGTATACGCTAGTGTGAGCGAACCCTAACAAGCATAATCAGTCACCAGCTCCCTGCCTGAAGAGTAGGCACTTCCAGCCTATGTGGGAGTCACTTTGAGGGATGGTGTGCTTATTGATTTATCTTGCTTACATAGAGCCAATATACTGTATTTCCTGGAACATTTACAACACGAGAAAAATCGGAGTAATATAACATAGCAAGACAAGCTTTATATGACAAATTACAATTTATTTCAAATCGAATGGTACAGTAAGCAAAATATTACATCGCAAAAATTATCCAAAAAATAGTGAAAAAGACATGCAAAGCTCAGCGTTCGTGGCAGACATTTAAAGTGCTAATGCAGTGCAAATGCTCATAGTCCGGATCCATGGGCGCGTTCCTACACTGCTACATCAGCATGGGTAAGCTAATCCTGCCTACTTCACTATGATAATGTTGCTCTATTGGTAATTATGCCCCATGGATCCGGACTAATAGCATTTGCACTGCATTAGCACTTTAAATGTTTTTACCACGGAGGCATCTTTTTGGAAAATCATTATGCAGGAATTGACATATACCGATTCTCTTTTAGAGTAGACTATATGAGATATCAATGTCTTATTGCTTCCCAGCTTATGTTCTCTGTGTAGGTTTGACTAACATCATGCAGTAGACACATGTCTGCCGCAACCAGAGTTTTGCATTTCTTTTTCACTATTTTTTGGATAATTTTTGCGATGTAATATTTTGCTTACTGTACCATTCGATTTGAAATAAATTGTAATTTGTCATATAAAGCTTGTCTTGCTATGGTATATTACTCCGATTTTTCTCGTGTTGTAAATGTTCCAGGAAATACAGTATATTGGCTCTATGTAAGCAAGATAAATCAATAAGCACACCATCCCTCAAAGTGACTCCCACATAGGCTGGAAGTGCCTACTCTTCAGGCAGGGAGCTGGTGACTGATTATGCTTGTTAGGGTTCGCTCACACTAGCGTATACACCGGAAAAGTGCTACCCAATGTTTTATTGGATAGCACTCAGACCAATGTTATTCATTGGGGTAGTGCTGATACCTGATTTTTTTTTCACTGACTGCTGCGATTTCATTTTGAAATTGGTTGCCACTCACAAATTCAGTTCTATGACATCCGAGTGCAGTCTGATTTCCAGTATTCACAGAATGGAGACGTTGGAGGGCTCACTCAAACTACCGGACCATAGATTCTTTCATCCGAGAGAATCGGATCAATGTTGAGAATTGGATCACACTATGTCTGATCAGAGTTTGATTGGCGTGTCATTAACATAATCGTCCTGATTCTCTTGGATGAATGAATGTACGGTCATATGAACGAGCCCTTAAACGTGTTTTCCTAACTCGAGAAGAGGGCTCTGAAATAACCCATTGGACTGGCGTTGCGGTCATGTATGGAGAGTTACTCACCACTGCTGCTTTCTATCTGGCATTTCAGAACCCCATTCTCAGCAGCAGTAAGGGGCCCTTTACCTGGACCCCCAGTGATTTGCAAGTTATCACCTATCCTGTGGCTTATTAATAGGTAGGCTGATGCAACAGCATAGACAATGAGGAGACAGTGGTACTTAAACCAACAACTATTTAATTAGCACAACCAAATGGGGGCCTTGGGCACAATATCAGGGAATAGGCAAACAGTGAAAAGGAAACAAGTTTTGTTACAAGAAGAATAAAGTAATTCAGATGAACAGAAGATTGACACAACGCTATTTACACTCTATCGGTCTTTTATTACCATTACATAACTTATCATCAGAGAAGTCTCAGTCCTAACATCCCAATCTGAAGGGTATCACTGTCAATACTGGATCCTCCATCTTCAGCACTCTATAGGCAACACAAAATATAACACAGGCCCTAATGGGAGTCGAAGGTACTACTCGCAAGTTGCAGATTGATGAGTTAGGAATCATACTCACATGAGAGAAACTCGGACGAGTCTCGCACGTCAATACCTGGCGCTACTGCCGACACTCGGATCGGAGCGTTCAGCTGCATAGTAATACATGCAGCTGAACACTCCGATACGAGTGCCGGCGGCAGTGCAAGGTATTAACGTGCGAGACTCGTCTGAGTTTCTCGCATGTGAGTATGAGCCCTTACTCAGTACACTCATCACACTAGCCACCTTCGTTCCATGAAGCACAACCACTGTCCCCACTTTTTTCCATACGTCTACACTGGAAGCGACGGCTCACACAAACATCCCTCCGTTGCGGCCTAGTTGTCTCTCTCTCTCTGCCCTGGTTTTCCTTGCTCGGCTCAGCTCTCCCGACTCTGGTCACTCTCGGGTCTTTACTTGGATCTCGTCTCTCAACTTATTTGCCTGGATCTGGTCTCTCGTATAAGCCAGCTCGCTGTACCGCACATCTTTCCTGCTACAGGTTCAGGTGCCAACTCCTTCCCTTCACTGCCCACTTGGGCCTTTTATAATTAGTAACTGGCCCACAGCTATCACCTGACCTGGTGTCTCCAATCTGTTCCCAAGGGGAACATGCACTTCACTCTTGAGTTCCTACTGTTTCTCTTTCTGCTTTCACTTTCACTATCGTCTTTGACAAGCAGATGGCGGTGTTAGCTTGCAGCCCCTCTGCTAGGCATTAACTGTGTGCGTCTTCTCACTTGTCTATCTCTTTACAGATTTATTGATTGGTCAACATAGTGAGTCTAGATGATTGTTTAATTCAACTCTATGAAACATATCAATAATATACAATGTTTACTGTTGCTGAAATAACATGTTTCTGATCCATAAAGTGCCTGCATGTGCTCAAAAAAGGATCAATGATCTCAATTTGTACAGCGGCTGAACAAGTAGAACAAAGGGTAAAAGCATTGTTAAATACCAGAGTATATTAACCTAAGATTCATATTGATAAGAAAATCCATCATTTATTTTGGAAACACAGAGATATACGGATTATTGTAACTGGTGTAGTACTGCGGTTGGGTATGTCTATGTGATATACGGATTATTGTAACTGGTGTAGTACTGCGGTTGGGTATGTCTATGTTTTGGCATTTCTCCACTCATACCCAGTACAGAAACATAGAATAGTGATGGCAAAAATATATCAAGCATTGCAACTAGTGTTGAGCGATACTGCTCGATATCTAAAAATATCGTATCGAAATGGTATCACCGATATCACTAAATATCGCCGATATCCGATTCCGATACCGGAAGTCCCATGTAAGTCTATGGGAACAAAATATCGCAACTAAAAAAAAACTTTATTTCCTTGTAAACACTAAATATACACACATAGAATACATATATATATATATATATATATATATATACATGTCATTGTGACATATATATATACATATATGTATAGTTTATACACTTCTACATAGTAAAATATCCTCTGATTCAATTGCCGGGTAAAGCCTGCTTCTGTGAAAAGACAGAAGCACCCGACATGAAATGACACTTGGTGTACATAGGGTTAACCATGTCTTTTCATGTCGTTTGCAATCTGATTTGCACAAACAATTACATCAGTCTATGTGTGCAAAATTTCACACCTGTAGGGGTTAATTAAAGGTGTAAATTCGTTGTAAAAAAAAACGGACTTTTTTGCTACGAATTTACACCTTTAATTAACCCCTACAGGTGTGAAATTTTGCACACTTACACTCATGTAATTGTTTGTGCAAATCAGATATCAAACTACATGAAAAGACATGGTTAACTCTATGTAAACCAAGTGTCATTTCATGTCGGGTTCTGCATTTTCACAAAAGCCGGCAATTGAATTAGCGGCTATTATACTATGTAGAAGTGTATGAACTATAAATATAAATATATATTATATGTGTCACAAATTTAATGACATGTATATATATATATTGAGGTGTAAAATTGCTGAAAAAAAATGCGTGGGCTCCCGCCCTATTTTCGCAACCAGACAGACAAAGCCAGTGAGTGGGGGCAGATAATAATAGCCCAGAGAGGGACCATTATTTTTGGCCCCCCCCCGGCTACTAACATCTGCCCCCAGACACCCCAGAAAGGGCAAATCTCTAACTAGATTTGCCCTTTCTGGCACTTTGCCCGTCTATTCCCATTGCCCTGTAGCGGTGGCGAATGGGTTAATAAGGGGTTAAAATGACCTTGCAATTGAAAGGTCATTTTAAGCCAGGTTAATAATTGAGAGCTGTCAATTAGACAACTATCAATTATTAATCCTATTGTATGAAAGAAAAATCAAACACACACACTTTAATAAAAAAGAAGTTTAATGAAATAATCACACAGTTTTTGACCATATTTTATTTTCCTGCTAAAACCATTTCCTGTAATAAAAATAAAATAATAAAGCAAAATTATTCTTACCAATCCGATGTACAGTCAGGTCCCACGGTGTAATCCTTCAGAAAGGGTTAATGTTTACTGCAAGGACCGCAGCTAATGCTGCAGCCTCACAGTAAACCCCCAAATGAATGAGTTCCTCTCCTGGCTGACAGGAGAGGAAGTGGAAAGCTTAATTGATTGCTTTCCACTTTCACTTCAGGTCAGCCAGGGACACAATCAGTGACGTCAGAGGGAACTGGTTAACAAAAATAGGGGATCCCCTCGAAAAAAATTGGCGTGGGGTCCCCCCTATTTTTGTTAACCAGCCAAGTAAAATGCAGACTGCTGCGGCCTGGTATTAAAAGACTGTCAAGGCCCATGGATTTTGGCCCTCAACAGCCTGATAATACCAGGCTACAGCAGCCCCACATTTGGCGCATCAAAAGATGTGCCAATTGTGGCACTTTACCCGGCTCTTCCCACTTGCCCTGTAGCGGTGGCAAGCGGGGAAATAAGGGGTTAATGTCACCGTTGATTGCACGGTGACAATAAGCCTGGTTAATAATGGAGAGGCGTCAATAAGACACCGATCCATTATTAATCCCAAAGTTATTAAATGCATAAAAAAAAGACAAAGCAAGAAAAAAGTATTTTAATGAAATAAAAGAGACAACACAGTTTTCATTTCTTTTATTGTACTCTCATTCCTGCGACGCCATCGATCTCCTGTAAAAAAGGAAAAAAAACAAACCAACAGTATACCACCTGTCCGACGCAGTCCATAGTAACGACTGTCCCACGGCGATCCAGCTCTGCTACATCGCAATGACAGGCAGAGCCTGTCATCGCGACGCAGCACAGCTGATTACCTGCTTCCCCGGCGGTGACGTCATCGGACTGACTGCTTTACGGCCGGGATTACCCAGCAGTCACTGCAGTTATCGCGAGAAACTGCATGTGACCGCCGGGGAAAGATGATGGCGGCCATGAAGCAGTCCAGGCCGTGACCGCCGGAGATCTTCTGCCAGGTAAGTGCCGCTGACTCCTGACAGACCCAACCGACG
Source organism: Oophaga sylvatica (assembly GCA_033576555.1). Lineage (NCBI taxonomy): Eukaryota > Metazoa > Chordata > Amphibia > Anura > Dendrobatidae > Oophaga > Oophaga sylvatica. Next base: position 787,944,204 of record JARQOD010000001.1, on the reverse strand, counting down.
GACAGTGACAGACCCGACCGACGGACACAGACAGTGACAGTGACAAATCCGATTCCGGTATTCGATATGACGAAAATATCGGTATTCGGAATCGAAAGGCCGATACAGCTAATATCGGCCGATACCCGATATTTGCAGTATCGTATCGCTCAACACTAATTGCAACCAGTCATTCTTTTTTGTAGAGGATTTTTTTTATTTTATTGCTGAAAATAGCACACATTTAACAATATGGCACATGAAGCATTATAATGATATCACCCTATGTCTGCCATACTGTTCCAGAGATATGGGCCTCTACATTTAAAGTACGGTACATTTTTATGGTCTTTACAAAGGGGTGTTGCTCACAGGATTATCTAGGGGCATGTCTTTTAAGCTGATTTTCATTATTACCGTATAAGCCACACACCCTTAATGAAAACTATAGAAGTTAATATTGAATAAAAACTTCCATATCTCTGAAACCGTAAGGTGGATTTAATTAAAAAAAAAAAACAGAATATTCATAGGAGCAGCGTCAATAAAATAAGATAAAAAACTGTCCACCTTTGACCTGGTGACACGTTTGCTTAAGACCACATCCCTTTTACAAAACTAGGTAGATAAAATATTACACATTTGGTGCACATCATTTAAATTTTCATAAAAGTTGCAATTTTGGGAATTCCAAAACTTCTACAACTACTTGAAGTTTTACTTTAAAGTCAACATGTCCGGACTGCTCCATTATATTGAGTCCGTGTGGAATAAAATATATGAAAATTTAATTCTAGCATCATTTGCTGTCATTTACTTTTCTCCCTTATGTCTCTTGCACTTCAACAATCATTTCTCATCCATCACACTTAATTCTCTTCTGTATTGTATTAAATATTCATATTTGCTCTGTCACTTGTTTCCATCCCTCCTATAATTCCTATTTTACTCTTGGTCTTTTAAAATAAAGAGTAGAATACCTGCAATTCCCCTCTCACCTCTGTCATCCCATCTCCTCCTTTCCCAGTCACTCTAGTCATTAGTCAGAATTTCTTTCCATGTTGCCTGGACCTTATTCTGTTTGAGATGATCAAAGAAATAAGACATAAGGAGAAACAATGGAAAGACTTTAGTACTAGCAAGTGAGTAATCCCCCACCGTCTGTGTATGGCAGAGTGTATTATGCACAGATATTTAAATCCAGATAATACTTCAGTTTCCTGACTGATATGGATTATCCAGATCTGAGAGCAATACCAAAGATCAAAATCAGAATGAGTTATATTGTATGAGAACAGGCTGTTAAATCATCCCCTCACAGCCGGTCACCAACTGCTTTCATCTTGGACACTGATGCTTCAGCATTAGAATACTTTGTTCCTATTATCTTAAAGTTCCAGCAGTTAGTCTATGGTCTAGGGCCACAGCTTGTACATTGGGACCTAATGCGGCATTGAGAAATGTAAATAGACAAAGAGAATCTATCAGTGTTACAATAAAAAAAAAGCTATATAAAATAGATTTATAAAAACATAACATAGTTATTAAGGTTGAAGGAAGACTTTAAGTCCATCTAGTTCAACCCATATCCTATCCTAACCTGCCCTAACATGTTGATCCAGAGGAAGGCAAAAAAAACCAAGTGGCAAACAGTAAGCTTCACATTGGGGAAAAAAATTCCTTCCTTGCCACATACGGCAATCAGACTAGCTCCCTGGATCAACGCAGTATCTAGGAAACTAGTGAATATAGCCTGTAATATTCTACTTTTCAAGAAAGGCATCCAGTCCCTTCTTAAATTTTAGTAAGGATTCACTCATTACAACATTAGACGGCAGAGAGTTCCATAGTCTCACTGCTCTTACAGTAAAGAATCTGCGTCTGTGATTATGGCTAAACCTTCTTTCCTCCAGACGTAGAGGATGCCCCTTGTCCCCGTCACAGGTCTAAGAGTAAAAAGATCATTAGAAAGGTCTTTGTACTGTCCCCTCATATATTTATACATTGTAATAAGATCACCCCTAAGCCTTCGTTTTTCCAAACTAAATAACCCTAAGTGTAATAACCTGTCTTGGTATTGCAGACCCCCTAGTTCTCTAATAACCTTGGTCACTCTTCTCTGCACCCGCTCCAGTTCAGCTATGTCTTTCTTATACACCGGAGACCAGAACTGTACACAGTATTCTAAGTGTGGTCGTACCAGTGACTTGTATAGAGGTAAAATTATGTTCTCCTCATGAGCATCTATGCCTCTTTTAATGCATCCCATTATTTTATTTGCCTTGGCAGCAGCTGCCTGACATTGGCCACTAAATGTGAGTTTGTCGTCCACCCATACACCCAGGTCTTTTTCAGTGACAGTTTTGCCCAGTGTTTTACAATTAAGCACATAATTATACATCTTATTTGTTCTACCCAAGTGCATGACCTTACATTTATCCCCATTAAAGCTCATTTGCCATTTATCAGCCCAAGCTTCTAGTTTACATAAATCCTCCTATAATATAAAATTATCCTCCTCTGTATTTATTACCCTGCAGAGTTTAGTGTCATCTGCAAATATTGAAATACTACTCTGTATGCCCCCTACAAGGTCATTAATAAATATGTTAAAAAGAAGCGGCCCCAATACTGACCCCTGTGGTACCCCACTGCTAACCGTGACCCAGTCCGAGTGTGCTCCATTAATAACCACCCTCTGTTTTCTATCCATGAGCCAGTTCTTAACCCACTTACACAAATTTTCCCCTATCCCCATTGTTCTCATTTTATGTATCAACCTTTTGTGTGGCACTGTATCAAAAGCTTTTGAGAAGTCCATGAACACCATGTCCACTGCATTCCCTTGGTCCAGTCCTGAACTTACCCCTTCATAAAAGCTTATCAGATTAGTCTGACAAGAAGGGTCCCTCGTAAACCCATGCTGATACTGTGTCATGAGGTTATTCAGCCTCAGATACTCCAATATAGTATCCCTTAAAAAACCCTCCAGGATTTTACCCACAGTAGATGTTAAGCTCACTGGCCTATAATTTCCAGGTTCAGTTTTTGCCCCCTTTTTGAATATTGGCACCACATTTGCTATACGCCAGTCCTGTGGTACAGACCCCGTTATTATTGAATCTTTAAAGATTAAAAATAATGGTCTATCTATAACTGTACTTAATTCCTGCAAGTTCAAAGGTTTAAAGGGCATCTGGCAGTAGGATCAACCACCTTAAGCCATGTATAAGGACAAGTAGATCATAGAAAGTTAAATAAAAGGATACTTTGATATCTGCGATTCGATGTCTTATTCCAGAGAAATCCACATTTTTCTTATATGTAAAAGAGATGTTAAGATCTATGGGCCGGACATAGATCTGCAGGTGAATCTGCCCCCCTGGTATTATTATAAATGAAAGGGAACATTATCCATGTGAGACATATAAAGACTGACAGTCTGCTCTCCTGGTCTTCAAGTCTCACACTGGTAGCATCCTCTTTCATATAAAATAATCTCTAGAGGCAGATTCTCATGCAGATCTATGTCCGGCCCATAAATCTGAATAGCTAATTAACTTATTAAGAAAAAAACAGATTTCTTTGGAATAAGACATCGAATCGCAGATATCAAGTTATCATTTTCTTCAGCTACCTATGATCTACATGCCCATATAGACTACGTAGGAGGGTTGATTCTACTGACAGATTGTCTTTAAAATAAAGTTAAAGTTTGATGATTAGTGGAAGAACATGTCCATCTTTATAAGCTTTGTTGAAGATACTTGATTAAAGTGACATATTCTGACCTTAATGACGAACACAATGTCATGAATGAGTAACATACTTTTGACAAATGGTCTTATACACTTTCAATCTACATACAGTGGGTAAGGAAAGTATTCTGATGCCCATGTGGCATAGGCATAGGCATGGCGCACCGAACCCTATATGTGAACAGGTCTGACAACTCTTGCCCTACTTTTTCATGTCACTAAATGTTTAATGATCTAGTGATCTTCAACCAAGATTATTGGTCCACCTGACCTAATAACCTTACTTTATTCTGTAACTGATGAAGGTCTGATTTAAGACCGAAACGTTTTGCTTACTACTAGTGTGGACAACATTAAATTAACTGATCACTTAAGTTAAGTGCCAAGTCTCTTAATATATGAAGTAAGATTCATGACGCAAGGTACACCACAGCTCAACATGAATTTGACAAGCTGTGGCGTCACACCCCGTCGCAACCCCATCATGCCCCAGCTCCACTTATTTTGCCGGAGCAGGATGAAGCTGAAACGATATCAGAGCTTTGATGAATCGGGGTCTAAATGTTCTAAAACAGTGATGTCATTCATGTAAGATAGAATTAGGCAAGTTTTTTCCTGAAAAGAATAGGGAAAAAATCATGAACATACTTTTTTAAACATTTGTTTTTTATTTCAATATTATACATGTACATATTATATGCATTACATGGTATGGAACATTCTCAATATGCACTACATCATTACACCCAGCTGCTTCCTATTGAAATGTAAAAAAATAGGAAAAAGTTTGCAGAAGGAATTGGTTTGGCACCCAAGGCCATTAATTATGTTTTCAGCACATTAGTCTGTCCTTATTACCAACATAGCTTCTACAATTCCTAACAAGGTAAAACTGGCACGATTCTCAGATATCTTCTTCATCTAATATTGCTATTTTCAGTTTGTCTATGTAAAATAGAACGCTCCAATTCATACTGACACAAAGACTTCTTTCAATTGTTATATAGACTTTTAGAATAACCTTTAGGCTGTGTTTCCATGATCAGGAAACACAGCGCTTTGGACGGAGTGGAAAGTCCGCTCCGCCCAAAGCCCTGCCCCCTACTGAACGCGCGGTCAATCCGGATGTGTTCATGGAACACATCCGAAACACATCCGGAATGACTCAGGCTACAAGCCCTGTGTTATTTCCCTTGCGGCAACGCAGCGTTGTCGCAAGGGAATAAGACATGCTGTGGTCTAAAAAGACACGCAGCATGTCCGTTAACGCAGGTCTTCCGCCTGCTTGTTTTTAAGCATAGTGGAGACGGGATTTCTTGAAATTCCCTCCACTATGCTGTAACATCTGGACGCTGCGTGTTTGACCCTGCGCCAACGCACAGCATCAAACACGCAGCTAATCCTGACTGTTTCCTGACAGTGGAAACATACCCTTAGCCATTTTAAAGCTATAGTAGATGTCTAATTCTTTGCTTTGCATGGCCTAACTGCAATGTAAATGTCATACATGAATCCTATACATATGTGTAAGGAATCTATCAGCCTATTTATCAGATTTAATAGTACTATTGTAGAATCTTGATGTGATTTGTTCTTTAAACAATTGTAGCAAGGTATCCATCTTCCCATACTGACGCCAACAAAAGTCACAGCCATTTGGATCCGTGTTATAAATTATAATCCTTAACATTGAAATTGCAACACAAAGAAGGAACTGTCATGGAAATATGGAAATCACAGGATAGATAGACATGCTAATGAAATGAAAATGCTGAAAAAAATGAATACTAAATTATCAAAATATCTCAATCCATTTACTATGGCCATGTGCAGATATACACGCACTTACATGCCGTTGCTGCTATCAGTGAGGTTATTTATGGATCTAAACCTACAATTGTCACCGTGGCCAGCCGGGACATACCCCGTAGCCAAAATGTGAAAATCAAAAAAGAAAAAAAAAAGGAACTGAATATAAAGTCCCTAAAAAATTTTAATTAATTAAATTCAAATAATATAGTAATAAATATAACCACAAGAAAAAAGGGGTAATTGCAAAATTTCTCAAATTTATTATAGCAAACAAGTTATATAAATAGACAAGGTATAAGAGAAACAGACAAGATGTTTAACTAAAATGAATGAATGCTGCATGCTGAAAAAGCAGCAGCATAAGAGAAACAGACATCTCCCAGCATGGTTATATATATAAATCAATACACAGCGGCACTAAGTAGTAACATAAAACCACTACCTGACAGGAAATGTATAGACATGACAGGTTCATAAAGAACAGCAACAGTAAGTCAAATACCAATATTACCTTGTGACATGGTGAGAGACTGCATGCAAAGGTGCTGGGGAGACATGCAAGAAAGCCTCGACGCGCGTTTCACCGCACTCGGCTTCGTCAGAATGTCTGAGGAATGTTCAGCCACGCTGCATGTACTTTAGCATGCAAATCAATAAACTCTGCTGCTGGCAGCTCGTTTTGCAATTGTGGATCAATGACGTCACAGATGTGATTGATGGGAGACAAGTCTGGAGACGCTGCAGGCCATGGGAGTACATTTAAGTCCCTTAGGTTTCTCACAGTAGCTCGAGCAACATACAATCTGGTGTTGTTGTGTTGAAAAATGGTTCCTGGGACACTGTGAAGAAATGGCCGTATCAGTGTTAGTGTTCCTAAAATGAAAACTAGAGTCTGGCTATAGTACATTATGCCACACCTTAATTTTGGGTGATGTTCCCTCATGTATGCTTCTTTATTGCGTTGCTCATGTGTTGTCTAGATTAGCCTTCAGCTTTCATTGCATCGGAAAAAAACAGGACTCATCACAGAAGATGATAGACCTCCATTCCAGCCTCCATTGCCGTCTTGGTCTGCCCATGAAAGTCCTTGAGAGCAATGGCATAAGGTCAATGGGACATCTATACCTGGAAGCCTGGCTCGTAGCCCAATGTCATGCAAATGCTTTCAGATGGTCTGTGTAGACACTGTTTGATGCCTTAAATTTGGTATGTGACATACAATTTCACTTTCAGTACAGAATGGCTCAATCATGAAACCAGTGGTATGGCCATTTCTCCAAAGTTTACAAGAAGTCATTTTTCAACACGATCCAAGTCCACATGTTGCTCGTACTACTATGAGCAGAATGTGTAGCTTAAACATGCTTCCAGATCTGCAGTGTCTCCAGATTTGTCTCCCGATTTACCTCCCATCAAGCACATTTGGGACATCATTGGTCAGTAATTGCAAAAAGAGATTTGCATGCCTACGTGCATGCAGCTGTCAAGGGGATACTGCAACAGAGAGGGGCCAGAAGATTGTGGCATCTGGTTACCTGAGCTACTACACTTATTAAAACTGCTTCACAATCCTATTAAACAGTGCAAGTTTTCTTTGCTCTGTCATGGCAAGGGTTAATTGGTTCAGTTGATCTCCTGTAGCTCTCCATTCTGAATTGTCTCAGCTGTTCTGTGTTGGCCACTCCCCTGTGGTATATTTGCTTGTCACTGGCACTTAGGAGTTGACAGTGATAGTCCTACTTCCCGGTTTGGTGGTGAAGGAGAGAGTTCAGTGTTTCAAGTGGTTGGAGAGTTTTTCTGGAGATTGCTCATGGAGTTGGTCTGCGTGTTTATCCTTATCTGTCTGATTAATATTTTCCTATACACTTCCACTCCTCTCCTCCCTGTGTGCGGGAGAGATCATATAACGGTTAGGTTGGAGCATAGCTAGGTACGAGACACTGACATCTCCACCATCCAGGGTAATCCGGGCAACAGGGATAGACTGCAGTGCCCCTAGTTCAAGGGATCGGGTAGGTGACCGCAATCCCTAATCACTATGTGACAGCAAGGGGGCAGAACATTCCTCAGACAACCAATAATAACTTCATTGATAGCATATCAAGGTGTGTAAGTGCCTGTATTTTTGCTCTTGGCGCTCATACTCAATTCTCAATAAAGGAAGATGTTTTGAAAATTTTGTTTCCAATTTTTAAGAATTTGCATATCAGTGATTATCATAATTACATGACTTTTCTTAGTGCTGTAATTTCAATGTTGAGAAATGTACAGTGCTTGGCATAAATGAGTACACCTCAACAGATTCATCAGAAAAACTTTAGTTTCCTTTCAGAATCATCATTTTCTGTGGGATACCATACTACAAAATACTCCCACAAATGTTTGCTGTTGATTTTATTCTACACACCCAAAGTAATAATTTTTCTAACAAATTCATTTAAGACCACTTTGCAAAAATGAGTACATCGTAATGAAAGTGTTACAAGTAAAGCTGAAGTTTAGACTGCAAAATTCAAATTAATAAGAATTCAACCACAGGTAAGTCCAATTATTCATTAACCCCTTCACCCCCAAGGGTGGTTTGCACGTTAATGACCGGGCCAATTTTTACAATTCTGACCACTGTCTCTTTATGAGGTTATAACTCTGGAACGCTTCAACGGATCTTCGCGATTCTGAGATTTTTTTCTCGTGACATATTGTACTTCACGTTAGAAGTAAAATTTTTTCGATATAACTTGCGTTTATTTTTGAAAAAAACGCAAATATGGCGAAAATTTTTAAAATTTTGCAATTTTCAAACTTTGAATTTTTATTCCCTTAAAACAGAGAAATATATCACACAAAATAGTTAAGAAATAACATTTCCCACATGTCTACTTTACATCAGCACAATTTTGGAACCAAAATTTTTTTTTGTTAGGAAGTTATAAGGGTTAAAAGTTGACCAGCGATTTCTCATTTTTACAACAAAATTTACAAAGCCATTTTTTTTAGGGACCACCTCTCATTTGAAGTCACTTTGAGGGGTCTATATGGCAGAAAATACCCAAAAGTGACACCATTCTAAAAACTGCACCCCTCAAGGTACTCAAAACCACATTCAAGAAGATTATTAACCCTTCAGGTGCTTCACAGGAACTAAAGCAACGTGGAAGGAAAAAATGAATATTTAACTTTTTAGCCACAAAAATGATCTTTTACAAACTTTTTTTTTTTTTCACAAGGGTAAAAGGAGAAAATGGACAGATAAGGTTGTTATCCAATTTCTCCTGAGTACGCCAATACCCAATATGTGGGGGAAAACCACTGTTTGGGCACACGGCAGAGCTCGTAAGGGAAGGAGCGCTGTTTGACTTTTTCAAACTAAAATTGGCTGGAATTGAGATTGGACGCCATGTAGTGTTTGGAGAGCCCCTGATGCGCCTAAACAGTGGAAACCCCCACAAGTGACACCATTTTGGAAACTAGACCCCCTAAGGTACTTATCTAGATCTGTTGTGAGCACTTTGAACCCCCAAGTGTTTCACAAAAGCTTATAATGCCTGGGTGTGAAAAAAAAAAAAAAAAGATTTTTCACAAAAATGATTTTTTAGTCCCAAAATTTTTGAATTTTCCCAAGGAAATTGGACCCCAAAAGTTGTTGTCCAATTTGTCCTGAGTACGCTGATACCCCATATGTGGGGGGGGAAACTGTTTGGGTGCACGACAGGGCTTGGAAAGGAAGTAGTAACGTTTTGGAATGCAGACGTTGATGGGGGTCATGTTCCTTTGCAATGCCCCAGATGTGCCTAAACAGTGGAAACCCCCCACAAGTGACCCCATTTTGGAAACTAGACCCCCTAAGGAGCTTATCTAGATCTTTGGTGAGCACTTTGAACCCCCAAGTGCTTCACACAAGTTTATAATGCCCGAGCATAAAAATAAAAAATCCTATTTTTTTCCCACAAAAATGATCTTTTAGTCACTAATTTTTTATTTTCCCAAGGGTAACAGGAGAAATTGGACCACAAAAGTTGATGTCCAATTTATCCTGAGTACGCTGATACCCCATATGTGGGGGGAACCACTGTTTGGGCGCACGGCAGAGCTCGGAATGGAAGGAGCACCATTTGACTTTTTCCAACCAAAATTGGCTGGAATTGAGATTGGATGCCATGTTGCATTTGGAGAGCCACTGATGTGCCTAAACAGTGGAAACCCCCCACAAATGACCCCATTTGGGAAACTAGACCCCCTAAGGAACTTTTCTAGATCTTTGGTGAGCAATTTGAACCCCCAAGTGCTTCACACAAGTTTATAACGTAGAGCCGTAAAATTTAAAAATCATATTTTTTCCACAAAAATGATCTTTTCACCCCAATTTTTATTTTTCCAAGGGTAACAAGACTCCAAAAGTTATTGTGCAATTTGTCCTGAGTGCGCTGATACCCCATATGTGGGGGTAAACCACTGTTTGGGTGCATGGCAGAGTTTGGAAGGGAAGGAGCGCCGTCTGACTTTTTCAACGCAGAATTGGCTGGACGCCATGTCGTGTTTGGAGAGCTCCTGATCTGCCTAAACAGTGGAAACCCCCATAAATGACACCATTTTGGAAACTAGACCCCTCAAGGAACTTATCTAGATGTGTGGTGAGAACTTTTAACCCCCAGGTGTTTCAGTAAAGTTTATAACGTACAGCCTAAAATAAAAATCCTTTTTTTTTTTTACAAAAATGATTTTTTTCGCCCCCAATATTTTATTTTCACAAGGGTAACAGAAGAAATTGGAACCCAAAAGTTGTTGTCCAATTTGTCCTGAGTAAGCTGATACCCAATATGTGGGAGAAAACTACTGTATGGGCGCACGTCAGGGCTCGGAAGGGAAGTAGTGACGTTTTGGATTGCAGACTTTGATGGAATGGTCTGGGTCGCGTCATGTCGCATTTGGAGAGCCCCTGATGCGCCTAAACAGTGGAAACCCCCCACAAGTGACCCCATTTTGGAAAATAGACCCCACAAGGAACTTGTCTAGATGTGTGGTGAGCACTTTGAACCCCGAAGTGCTTCACAGAAGTTTATAACGCACAGCCGTAAAAATAAAAAATCTTTTTTTTTTTTTGCAAAAATGATTTTTTTGCCCCAATATTTTATTTTTACAAGGGTAACAGGAGATATTGGACCCCAAAAGTTGTTGTCCAATTTGTCCTGAGTACGCTGATATCCAATATGTGGGAGAAAACTACTGTATGGGTACACGTTGGGGCTCGGAAGGGAAGTAGTGACGTTTTGGATTGCAGACTTTGATGGAATGGTCTGGGGGCGTCATGTCGCATTTGGAGAGCCCCTGATGCGCCTAAACAGTGGAAATCCCCAACAAGTGACCCCATTTTGGGAAATAGACCCCACAAGGAACTTATCTAGATGTGTGGTGAGCGCTATGAAGCCCCAAGTGCTTCACAGAAGTTTATAATGTACAGCCGTAAAAACAAAAAAATATTTTTTTTTGTACAAAAATGATATTTTTCGCCCCCAGTTTTTTATTTTCCCAAGGGTAACAGAAGAAATAGGACAAATTGCACAATAACTCTTGGGGTCCAAGTACGCTGATACCCCATATGTGGGGATAAACTACTGTTTGGACGCATGGCAGAGCTGAGAAGTGAAGGAGCACCGTTTGACTTTTTCAACGCAGAATTGGCTGGAATTGAGATCAGACGCCATGTCACATTTGGAGAGCCCCTGATGTGCCTAAACAGCGGAAACCCCCCAATTCTAACTCCAACCCTAACCCCAACACACCCCTAACCCTAGTCCCAACCCTAACCACAAACCTAACCCTAACACACCCCTAATCCCAACCCTAACCCTAATCCTAACTTTAGCGCCAACCCTAACCCTAACTTTAGCCGCAACCCTAACCCTAACCCTAATGGGGAAATGGAAATAAATACTTTTTTTTAATTTTATTATTTTTCCCTTACTAAGGGGGTGATAAAGGGGGGCTTGATTTACTATTTATAGCGGGTTTTTATGATTGGCAGCTGTCACGCTAAAAGACGCTTTTTATTGCAAAAATAGTTTTTGCATCATCACATTTTGAGAGCTATAATTTTTGCATATTTTGGCCCACAGAGTCAAGTGAGGTCTTATTTTTTGCGGGACGAGTTGACGTTTTTATTGGTACCATTTTTGAGCACGTGACGTTTTTTGATCGCTTTTTATTTCGATTTTTGGGAGGTTAGAATGAACAAAAATCAGCAATTCATGAATTTCTTTTGGGGGAGGCGTTTATACCGTTCCGCGTGTGATAAAATTGATAAAGCAGTTTTATTCTTCGGGTCAGTACGATTATGGCGATACCTCATTTATATCATTTTTTCATGTTTTGGCGCTTTTATAGAATAAAAACAATTTTATATAAAAAATAATTATTTTTGCATCGCTTTATTCTGCGAGCTATAACTTTTTTATTTTTTCGCTGATGATGCTGTATGATGGCTCGTTTTTTGCGGGACAAGATGACGTTTTCAGCAGTGCTATGTTTTTTTTATATCGGTCTTTTTGATTGCGTGTTATTCCACTTTTTGTTCGGCGGTATGATGATAAAGCATTGATTTTTTGCTTTGTTTTTTTTTTTTTTTAAGGGGTTCACTAAAGGGGTTAACTAGTGGGACAATTTTATAGGGGGGGTCGTTACGGACGCGGCGATACCAAATACGTGTACTTTTATTGCTTTGTTTTTTTTATTTACAGGAAGAAGTGAATTTATTGGGGAATATATATATATTTTTTTTTTATTTATTTTGGATTTTTTTTTAAAACATGTTTATTTTTATTTTTTTAACTTTTTTACTTTGTCCCAGGGTGGGACGTCACTGTATTTTATCAGATCGCTGGTGACTGTGACAGTGTGCACAGCACTCTGTCACACCAGCGATCGCTCGGGCAGTGCAGCAGGCTTCTCAGTGCCTGCTCTCGGCAGGCACTGAGGTAGCCGTCTCCCTCCAGGACCCCGGCGCCATCTTGGATCCGGGTCCTGGGAGGGAGGAAGCCCTCAGAACAGCACGATCACATCGCGCTGCTCTGAGGGTCTCAGGGGGGCGCGCAGGGAGCCCCCACCCTGCGCGATCCTCCCCTGTGCCCCCAGTACACCGCGATCATGTTTGATCGCGGTGTGCAAGGGGTTAATGTGCCGGGAGCGGTCCGTGACCGCTCCTGACACACAGTCATGGGTGTCAGCTGTGATAATCAGCTGACACCCGGCCGCGATCGACTGCGCTCCCCCCGGGAGCGCGTCCGATCGCACGAGACGTACTATCCCGTCCATGGTCATACGGGCCCAGGTACCATGGACGGGATAGTACGTCCGATGGCAGTAAGGGGTTAAACAAGTGTTCAGCACACAGTTGACTATACAAGGGCATTATTTAACAAAGAAAACCCCATCTCATTTCACGCTGTCAGCAATGGCACCACATGGAAGAGAAATGTAATAAGAGAAAAAAAATAATTTGTTTAAACAAGAAAGGTGAAGACTGCAAGATCTGAATAATGTAGAACACGTGATACAAAAATGTAACAAACATGGAACTGCAAACTTCTCACAGAGATATCCAGGTGGATCTCGGATGTTAACACTTAAAGAAGAGCATCTTGTGATGTGAAGGCCTAAAGAAAATTGACGTACAAGTTCACTGCAGCTAGCTAAAGAAGTAGAAAGCCAAACCAGGGTAGGTGTTTTTCATGACACATTACAGCATACACTGCAGAGAAATGGCATGCATGGGTGTTGTCCATGAAGGAAGCAACTCCTAAAGCCCATGCATGACAAAGCCCACCTACAATTTGCCAACAATATGCTTTTTAACTTGGTAGCAGTTGTCCCCTTTAAATATACCTTACTGCTCACTGTTATAGTACACTGACTTTAATTAGTAGCTATGGCATTTACACTATCAACCAAAAGAAAACATCAGTAGTAACAAGAACGCAGAGAAGCATCAGTGTATTAACATTTGAAAGCAAATGTAATTTATTGCTACTGTGTTCATGAGAGAAAAAAATTAACAGTCCCATTGACAACAGCTACAGCTGAATGTTAAAATAATATTTGATTCTATACAATAGATTTGCCTGAAATGTAAGGCATCCGTGAATTAGAAAAGAAAAGAATATCACAGTCTGCATTGTCTCCAAAATAGTAATGGTAATGTTATGTGGATGGCAATTATTTGCATTGTATAAATGCCCCAATGATGTATATGACACCTTGGAGATGCCTACAATGCAATTCTACAGTTCTCTCTATTGTGTTCTGTGTTTTTCTGACCAGTTCACTGACACAGCTGACACGTTCTTCATTGCCGTGTCCTATAATCTTCTCCCCTACAGAGATCGCCCACTTAAATTCTCAGCACATGGAGCAGAGCTGTCACTCAAACATCTCCTGCCTTAGGGCTGCGCTTCTTCTCCTTTGTATCAGCACAGCAGTGCCTGGAGCCAGGAAAGACCCAGAGAGTTGATTATTGTGAAGCCAGCTGACATAGGTGGGCAAGCAGGTTAAAAGTGTCTCATCTTCCCACTTGCCTCCATCCAATCTTTAGACAGAAGCGTTTTGGCCCCAGAATCTTTACATCTACAAAACATAAACTATATGTCTACATCTGATGGTACTTGCATTGTTTCTCTTTGCACATTCATGTGGAATATGTATTTATCAAGGCTTATCTTTTCATTCAGCACAAAATGCCTTTAGTTTAACAATTACCATCATCTTAGCTATCTCACACATCCTACCAAGCGTGGTAATTTCTCAATCATTAACACACAGTTCACACCTGATTTTTCATTACAGCGTGAGGCTTCTAAAATCTCCATTTGTCTTTTGAAGCCTGTTTATAAATGCATGGACGTAGAAGCAATCTCATTTTATTATGGACTCATATTGTGTACATAAATTCCACTAAATGTCAATAGTAAATTATGGGTGGGTTATTTAATTGTAAAAGAAATGTGGCCGAATTTCTCATTTCCTTCATTATTTTCTCTCTGATCATAAAAGAAATTGAGTTTGCGAGTCGGACTGTGCAAGAAAAATGTCTTTCGCAGAGTGACTTAGTGGTGCAAAGTCCAATCCTGCATCTACTTATTAAATGCAAAAGTATTATAGTTATTTTTCATTTGCAGAAAACTTTATCTTATAAAGCATTTTAATGCAAAGAGTTTAGAGAAAATGGTGCTACTTGTGGTGTATGTACTTTGTCATTGGAAAGTTGGAGTTGGCAGAAAAAACTGCTATCCTTTGGG
>JARQOD010000001.1:787893630-787929268 GCA_033576555.1 Oophaga sylvatica | reverse complement strand
GCTGTCACTCAAACATCTCCTGCCTTAGGGCTGCGCTTCTTCTCCTTTGTATCAGCACAGCAGTGCCTGGAGCCAGGAAAGCCCCAGAGAGTTGATTATTGTGAAGCCAGCTGACATAGGTGGGCAAGCAGGTTAAAAGTGTCTCATCTTCCACTTGCCTCCATCCAATCTTTAGACAGAAGCGTTTTGGCCCCAGAATCTTTACATCTACAAAACATAAACTATATGTCTACATCTGATGGTACTTGCATTGTTTCTCTTTGCACATTCATGTGGAATATGTATTTATCAAGGCTTATCTTTTCATTCAGCACAAAATGCCTTTAGTTTAACAATTACCATCGTCTTAGCTATCTCACACATCCTACCAAGCGTGGTAATTTCTCAATCATTAACACACAGTTCACACCTGATTTTTCATTACAGCGTGAGGCTTCTAAAATCCCCATTTGTCTTTTGAAGCCTGTTTATAAATGCCATGGACGTAGAAGCAATCTCATTTTATTATGGACTCATAATTGTGTACATAAATTCCACTAAATGTAAATAGTAAATTATGGGTGGGTTATTTTAATTGTAAAAGAAATGTGGCCGAATTTCTCATTTCCTTCATTATTTTCTCTCTGATCATAAAAGAAATTGAGTTTGCGAGTCGGACTGTGCAAGAAAAATGTCTTTCGCAGAGTGACTTAGTGGTGCAAAGTCCAATCCTGCATCTACTTATTAAATGCAAAAGTATTATAGTTATTTTTCATTTGCAGAAAACTTTATCTTATAAAGCATTTTAATGCAAGAGTTTAGAGAAAATGGTGCTACTTGTGGTGTATGTACTTTGTCATTGGAAAGTTGGAGTTGGCAGAAAAAACTGCTATCCTTTGGGAGTGCCATTTAATGTGCACCTCCCATAAACAGCTCCAGTGGACTAACCCTCAAATAAACAGTGCCAATACTATACCCATCACACAAACAGTTCCAGAAGACTGTCCTCACATAGACAGCTCCAGAAGACTGCCTCTCATACATACTGCTCTAGTGGACTTCTCAAATAAACAGTGCCAGTGGACTGCCCCTCACTTAAACCATTCAAATGGATGTGAGAGGCAGAGCCAGGGCCATAGTCATGGCTGTAACAGGTGGCTTAGCGTGCCCTGGCTCCCAATCGGAAAATACTGTCCCTTCTGCAGCATACCTTCTGTATCACCCTCTGCACCATCAGGGTCCCATCGGGCTTGCTGAAGCTCCACTGCTTGCGTGGTGGCGCATAAAGAGACAGAGTCCTTTGAAAACTTCAAGCAGTGAACTTTACTCTTTCTTTATCGCAGCACATCCTCGTCAGTAACATCAGCATACGGTACCACACAGTTCACATTATTCACTTCTTCTGCACTCCTCTCTATGCCCTTCAGTACATTACGGGGACGGACCGTGCCGTACAGTTCTACAGCTCTTCACTGTCCAGACTCACTGCGCTTGGAGTTCCCTCAGCCGTTTCGCCCTGGTTCTGAGGGCATCAGCCAATGCGATGACCTGCCACATGATGAGCAACCCTTGTCCCTGTACTAATCTAGGGACCTCTTCTTAAGCTTTTTTTTCCTGCTGTGGTAGCACTGCTGGCTTCTGCTGCACCTCTGTCCATCCAGACTCTGAATGGCTGGGTAGCTTGCTTCAGTGTTACGGAGCTGACCGCCCCACACGGGCACTAGGCCCTAACTAACTCACTAACAGGAAAACTTCTACACTTATCCATGGTTAGCCCCTCCTATATTTAGTTATTTACAGTACTGTCTCAGTTAACTAACGTGCCCCCATCTAGTGGCCTATTAAGGGTACTACATTTTCCTTATCTTAACATCATACACATGACATCAGTATATACACGTATATATATAACAGCATTACAAATCACAAGAATATGTATGTTAGAGAACACTGTACATATATATATATATATATATATATATATAATACAGCAGTTAGAAACATAAAACACTTTATACATAGCAACATGAAATCACCTGTAACCGGGACGTGCTTAAAAGGGGTAGGGGCATGTACCAGTCTTTGTAACCCCTTACATCAGGGGTGGGCAATTAATTTTGCCAGGGGGGCCGCATGAGAAATTGGGATGGTTTTAGAGGGCCGGACTAATATACTTAACTCCGTTCTACCCAATACTGTATATATACATATATATATATATATATACTGTATATATACATACCTGCCCATTATCATCATCTTCTCCCATCATCATCAATGCCTCCCCATTATTAGCAATGCCTGCCCATCATCATCTTCTCCCCCATCATAATGCCTGCCCTTATCATCAATGCCTGCCCATTATCATCATCTTCTCCCCATCATCATCAATGCCTCCCCATTATCAGCAATGCCTGCCCATCATCATCTTCTCCCCATCATCAATGCCTGCCCATTATCATCAATACCTGCCCATTATCATCATCTTCTCCCCATCATCATCAATGCCTCCCCATTATCAGCAATGCCTGCCCATCATCATTCTCCCCATCATCACAATGCCTCCCCATTATCAGCAATGCCTGCCCATCATCATCTTCTCCCCATCATCATCAATGCCTCCCCATTATCAGCAATGCCTGCCCATCATCATCTTCTCCCCATCATCAATGCCTGCCCATTATCATCAATGCCTGCCCATTATCATCATCTTCTCCCCATCATCAATGCCTGCCCATTATCATCAATACCTGACCATTATCATCATCTTCTCCCCATCATCATCAATGCCTGCCCATCATCATCATCATCTTCTCCCCATCATCAATGCCTGCCCATTATCATCAATACCTGCCCATTATCATCATCTTCTCCCCATCATCATCAATGCCTCCCCATTATCAGCAATGCCTGCCCATCATCATCTTCTCCCCATCATCATCAATGCCTCCCCATTATCAGCAATGCCT
Source organism: Oophaga sylvatica (assembly GCA_033576555.1). NCBI lineage: Eukaryota > Metazoa > Chordata > Amphibia > Anura > Dendrobatidae > Oophaga > Oophaga sylvatica. Next base: position 787,926,320 of record JARQOD010000001.1, on the reverse strand, counting down.
GCCCATCATCACACACAGACAGCACCACAGCACTCTCTCACATACACACACACACACACACACACACAAAGCACCGCACTACATAGACACAGACACACACAGAGACACGTCTTACCTGTTCAGCGTCCCCGCTCTCTGACACAGCCGGCCGCTGAATGATGACGTCATTCAGCGGCCGGCTGTGAGAGGAAGCGCCGGTGGAGCCCGGAGCTGCAGCTGCGGAGGCACGGGAGAGGTAAGTATTGTGCCAGCTGATGCCGGGGCCCTGAGACTGCCGGAGCGCCTCCGAGGGCCGGTCACGGACAGCCGGCGGGCCGTATGCGGCCCGCGGGCCGCCCCTTGCCCGGGTCTGCCTTACATGGATGGCCCCTCACATAAACAGTTCCGGTGGACTATCCTTCACATAAACAGTTCCAGTTGACTGCCCCTCATATAAACAGTGCTAGTGGACTTTCCCTCACATAAACAATGTCAGAGGACTTCCCATCAAATAAACAGTTCCAGTGGACTGCCCATCACATAAACATCGCAACACTCACACCCAGACTGTTTAGCACAAACGTGGATCGTGGCCCCACTGTGCCTCGGACCATGGAGAGCCTGGAGGTGCCGCCCCAAGACTGACTCCGGATGCATGGCAACTGATGGTGCAGCGATCAAGGAGACAAGTACAGATGCTACACCAGGACTGACCTCAGTCACACAGCAGCTGAGCCCTCAATGAGATATGATAGTGCTGGCTGACAAGACTGATATATACACAGGCAGGGTGTCAGTCCCAGTTCAAACAGGATGGGCAGGAACAGCTTCAGGAAGAACTGGGTCACTAACAGGTACAACTAGAATACAGTAACAGGTAGTACCCAGTTCAGACAGGACGGACAGGCACGGCTTCAGGAAGAACTGGATCTCTGGCAAGAGGGTACTGGACAGTAAGTGCGGACAGACAGGGAACCGCAGTTGCAGACAGAGAGAACCATAGATGTGGACAGACAGCGAACCACAGACACAGACAAGCAGGGAACCGCAGATGCGGACAGGAAAGGCAGGATTCTGTTCACAAGGAATAGACTGGGTCAGGGTCACAGGATAAAAAAGCAAAAATAGGTATGGACAAACAGACAGGGACAAGTTCACACAGGGTATTTACAATGAAGTAGCAAGTGTACTCACTAAACACTAATGTTGCACAGCGACAAGACATTAGAGAAAGGCACTCGTTTATACACTGCAGGTTACAGAGATAGGAACAGGTTCAGATACTGCAGGTTTTAGAGATAGGTACAGGTTCAGACACTGCAGGGTTTAGGGAAAGGAACTGGTTCAAACACTGCAGGTTTTAGGGAAATATGTAGACTTAGATACAAAACAGGTTCAAGGATAGGTCCTAATTCATACAAGGAAAGACACAGGTACAGATTCAGGGTTCAGGACTGGGTATTCAGCCCCCAGGGTCTCAGAAACAGGAAAGGACCTGGCAATTCAGCTGTTGCACAAACACACAGAAAGAGAATGTTGCTTGAGCCACTCCCAACAGGTGGAGGTGCATTAAGCACCAGGTGCCTCTCAGCTATAGGCTGGGAACACATTAGGAGCGCAGGCACTGTCTCTTTGACAATCAGGAAGTTCCCGCGTGTGCACCCTAATCATGCAACCAGGAAACATGCGCAGCAAGCAGAGGACACAGAGCTTACAGCTTTACAGCAAGCAGAGGACAAAAAACTCACTGCAAGGCCTGTGGTGGTGAGTATTTCAGTGTCCCTGCATGGTTGGGGATGGGAAGCCATGCAGGGATGCAGGCAATGGTGTTACAATTTCCAATGAACTGCCCCTCACATAAACACGTAAATGGACTGCCCCTTACATAAACAGTTCCAGTGGACTGCCCCTTACATACACAGTGCCAGTGGACTTCCGCTTACATAAACTGGTCCAGTGGACTGCCCCTTACATAAACAGTTCTGGCGGACTGCCCTTTGCATAAACAGTTCCGGTGGACTACCTATCACATAAACAGTTCCAGCTGACTGCCCCTCACATAAACATGGAGAAAACAAGAAAGAGGTATGCCGAAACAGTGATCACCAAAAATATAAGAAACAGTGTCAGTGGACATTCTATGATATAAACAATGTCAGTGGACTTCCCTCACATAAAGAGTTCCAGTAGACTACCACTCACATAAACAGTTCCAGTGCACTGCCCCTCACATAAACAGTGCCAGTGGACTTCCTCTTACATAAACAGTTCCAGTGGACTTTCCCTCACATAAGCAATGTCAGTGAATTGGACCCCACATAAACAGTACCAGTGGATATCCCTTCACATAAGCAATGTCCATGGATTGCCCCTTACATAAATAGTGCCAGTAGACTTCTCCTCACATAAACCCTGCCAGTGGACTGGCTCTCACATAAACACTGCCAGTGGACTGCCCCTCACATAAACAGTTTCAATAGATGGTCTCTCACATAAACAGTTCAAGTGGACTGCCCCTCATATAAACAATTCCAGTGGACTGACCCTCACATAAAAAATGCCAGTGGACTTCGCAGAAAAAACAGTTCTAATGGACTGCTCCTCACATAAACAGCTCTGGTGGACCTCCCCTCACATAACCCGTTCAGGTAGACTGCCCTTCATATAAACAGTTTTAGTGTACATTGGACTTCCCCTAACATAAATAGTTCCAGTGGACTGCCCCTTACATAAACAGTTCTAGTGGACTGCCGTTTACATACACAGTTCCAGTTGACTGCCTCTCACATAAACAGTGCAAGTGGACTACCCCTTACATGTCACACGGTGACTGTTCCTGATTATGGAAAGGGGCCCTGAACCATTCTTAGGACTGTTGCCCTAACTATGCCTGCTCCCAAAGATACCTCTAAAGGTGAGGAGGTTTGGGCCACCAGTCTTAAATGTTCTCCTGTTATTCCCTAAACTGTCCACTTCCCCTCCCTCAGGAGGCTGGGACACTAATGCTAGTATATCAACATGTATGTAAGACAGACAGGGATAACAGAAAGCAACAAGTATTGAAACACTGACCAAAGGTAGATTGGTATATAGGAAAGGATAGGAATATACCAACCAAATGGGAATACGACAGAGAGGAAAGAAAACACCCCAAAACACCCGGCACAAAGCTCATTCCATGACACTCTATTTACATAAGCTTCTTCACACTATGCTGTAGTCTTCCAGGAGTTGCGCATGCATTATACTCATTATCAACTCTTTGTCTACTTCACATTTTTCTCACGCATGCTCTGTTTGGTTGTGCTGGAAGAGATGTCTGCCAGCACCTCACTGATGAGTCATCGCTATCGCACTTCCTGTTCCTCACCAACGTGCAACAGCGTTAAGACATTTTGCTAATTGTGATACTTATACTTCACAGGGGCATTATTCTGTCATTCCCCTGACGAAGCCGCTAGCCAGGCGGGGGTGGGTTCTTATTCCGGCTACATGGCCCTTTTAGCCGCATATGCTCATCCTGCATCTTTTAGGGGTACTTATCTGGAGAATGCAGGTACATTTATCCTGAGGTGTTTCATGCAAACTTTAGCCACCAAATAATTGCATATTCTTAGGTGGCAATATGCAGGCTTATCACAGGTCCTTCACTCAGGGAAGCTTATTCCATGGTCTCTCCAGATGGCTTTTTGTTTGTCCTTCTGGGACTATTGCATCATTGGGTTACCAGAGGGGTTACTGCAGGGTCATTTGCTTTTCTTTACCTAGTCCTTATTACAGTACCTTGACTTACTTTATTTGTTCCACAGTATCACATTATCTTGTATGATTTTATGCTGAATGGGGGATTTATTGTATGCTACCTTTGATACTGGTTCATTGCTATAGACTAATTATACAGTAGGCAAATTAGTTTCCGGTTGGGGACCCTATTTTTTTGTTATCATTTTAACTGTTTTTAACTTGTTTCTGAGTAATGTCAGTGCAATAAAGTGTTCATATCTTATACATGGGAGTGTGCACAATTTTTGGGTAGTACTGTTCTCTCCCTTTTCTCCAAACACCCAAAAACAGCACGCAATAATCTCCAGTACCAACAACGATCTCCAATTCAGCACAGCTTCTCCAAGGAGCTAGGAAGCAAAGCTTTCACTGGCAAGGAAAAGAAGATCTGACCATATTTTATAGACAGAGGAAACTACCAGGTCAGGAATAGCTGTGAGATGGAGCTGCAAGTTTCTAACCAGCATTGAAAGGGTTGTTCAGCATGAAAGGAAACAAAGTTAATTTAATAGGAAACACGGACAGACTGGCTAAATGGAAGATCTGCGATTCACAATACGTAGTGGTTTTCTAATCCCAGATCTCCCAGGAGGACATGACCCACTCATGATAGTACATAAACAGTTCTGGTGGACTGCCCCTTACATAAACATTTTTTGCGGACTTCTCCTTACATATACTGTTTTTAGTTGACTGCCCATCACAATAAACAGTGTCAGTGGACTGCCCTACAAAGATATAGTGCAAGTGAATCGCCCCTCAGAGAAAGTGGACTACCCATCAAATGAACAGTGCTAGCGGTATGTCCATCATATAAAAACTGCCAACAGAAGGCCCCCATAAACAATGCAGAAAACTGCTCCCAAGGCTACATTGCTATCTTCTGTGATAGTTTTCATAAATCTGCTCTCAGTAATTTGCAATTTATTTATTTTTATCCATGTCAACAGTTTGAAAGACTGCACTGTCATCAACATGCTTGTCTAAAACCAGTTTAGTCGTATGAATCAGCATCCAACCACTTTCATATTGGAATATTTGGTCATTATTTTGCATAAATTTTTATAAGCTAAAACCAGAAGAGGAACAAATCTTTCTATTATACGGTATCTGTGTTTTGGACGACTCCTGGATTTGACCTACAAATACATGGACAAAATACAGCTGTGTGAAAATAGCCATTTTTCCCACTAGTTCTGTATTAACTTGATACAATGGAAAGATCATTTCGATTTGCGTTACCGTAAAGTATTCCAGGTTGAACTCAATGAATCTTCCTATGAGTGAGTCATTGTTATTGCGGCCATGTGCATATACAGTACATTAGTATCTAATTTGTGCACAAGAGAATATAAATAATATCTTACTCCTTGTGAATCTGTGGCTTATGTCTCCTAAGAAAATAGGCAGGTATCTAATGAAAATGTACAGAACACAAATGCATCACTAATCAAATAGACATAACTTCCTTAAAGCTTTACTGATGCCAGAAACATTGAGAAAGATTTATATCCACTTTACAGCTTTATGGACAGTATTCAGGTTTCGGAGATATGCCCACTAAGCAATAACATCTAGTATACATACTATCAGGTAGCATGGTGGAAATGTAGTTAATCTGCATTGTGCAGGATACACTAAAGAAGAAACATTACTCATATATGCTGATTTATAATCCTGCAATCATAGCATTACTTACACCATCATCAGCTCCTTACTAAGTGCATTGTTTTTGTATTACAAATGAAGCTTTAATGTTGTGTTCACATCCAGAGGCGTTAACAGACCACTAATGGTATCAGTCATTCAACAGGTCCATTGTACAGGGCAATTATAAAAGAATCATCAGGTTTCAAAGAGGCATATTTTTAAAAAAATCATGCACAATAGTGAATGGCACATGATAACGAACATAAACTCTCCAAGTTTAGCAAATTATTAGGGATGAGTGAATAGCTTTGGATAAGTCCTTATCCGAATATCTATAGCGCGAATAGCTGCCTCAGGAACCCGGATACCTGGAGGCTCCCTGTTCGGAGGCGCAGCTGCATGTGTCGCGGCTGTTTCACAGTCACAACACATGTATGGAGAGACTGTGTGTTGGGCTCTCCATGCATGTGTTACTGCCACACAGCCACGACACATGCAGCTGCAGCACCGAACAGCTGATTATCGGGAGCGCTCAGGTATCCGGGTTCCCGATGCAGCTACTCAGTAAGCGCTATAGCTATTCGGATAAGCTCTTATCCGAAGCTATTCACTCATCCCTATCGATAATGTTTGCAACTGTTCTATGTGCCCTCCTTTTATCACACAACACACATCTATGCTATCATCCAGTTCAACCCAAACTCACTGCAGCATGTCCCCTTCGATCGTCATTAAAGTGGCGGAAATGTGGTCTCGGAGCTCATCCAGTGCTGGTGGCAAAGCATGACGTACTCCAAAAGGAAGAAGTCACACACTGTCAGATTGGTGACCAGGTGGGTCACTTTCATACCGACTTCAGAATGCTCGCTGCACGGTAACAATTGATCTACACTTCTCAGACTCTAAAACACAAAGCGCTTTCACTGGAATAGTCACCATTTTGGACTCTGATGCCGCCGGGCCACTTTGTGAGTCACAAGCGAGTCTGCTCACATGGGTTGCAAACTCTGAGATGTGACTTTTCAATACGTTATTATTACAAATGGGTGAAATTTATATATTTGCAGTAATATGAATGCAAAACTTGATGAGAACCTGTCAGCATGATTTTCCATGTTAACGTAAAGGCATGACCACAATGGCGCTGTTATGCAGATTAAATAGATACTTTTAGTGAAGGAATACGTATGATGGTTGTTCTTTAAACAGCATTTGAAGAATGGGTGTAATAAGCATTAGGTACATAGGAGTGGGACTGTGGGTAGGGTCTTCGGCTCCTACACCGGCCCCTCCATATGCCTCTGGTGTCTGTATCTGCCTCCTGTTTAAAAGTTTGCCCCTGCGACGTACTAGCCGCGGATGCCCCATGCGCAGATTTCCATTTTAGCATTGGAAAGTAAAGATGGGTATAAGTCATAAAACCTGTCCTTTATACTGTTATATATATATATATATATATATATATTATATATATATAAAAACAGCAGAAAAAGTATATCCTTGATGCCCTCACCCCCATAATATTATGCTTTGCACTGAGGATTCTCATGTTCAGTAATTTGCCATCCACTCTTTTTGAATGTTTGGTTGCTCTTCACCTGCATTCTGAGAGCACTATATTTGCAGGAACTAACTTCCGCTCACTCCCCAGAATGCATTGCTCTTGCCACTGTCCAATGGTTGCCTGCACTTAGCTGGCAGCCCTCCTCTGTTACGCCTATATTTAGTTTGACAGACATGAGATCAGGAGGAGAAAGGCAGAGATTTGACAGCACGTCCTGTAATTCATATCAGCATCTCTGCTAGAAATGGATTACACTTCACAACAGGTAGTGGACAGCAAGTTAAAACAAAGGGGGATACCTCATGGCCAGAAGTTCAGTATAGAGTGATTTTTTTTTTAGGTATACTAGAAAAACAAAAAAAACTGTCATCAGCTTCACAAGCACCAAGATGTATGCAAACATTGAATGTACGAAAAGTTAAACTGCATTTCTGCTGTATAGAATATAATTATATAAATGGGGGCAATTAGTGCATAAATTGGTCAATTCATAAGAGCCCATCAACCATGGCAAGGTGACTTTTTTGATTGGACCCTAAACCTAATATTTATCAAACATGCCTCCACAGGGTAAAAAGCCTACAAATTTAAAGGGCAGGTATGATACGGAATTATTTTTAAACAGCCTTAGGCTGATGGGAGGAGTGCGCAGTCAGAGGTAGACATTGCAATTGTCATTGTGATTTTTTTAGATACGAGTAAATGTCATTTAAATATAGTGATTTGCAGACTGCCTATTTATCACATCATCTATCAAATAAGCTTATGTTGAAAGTAGAGTGTCTACATAAGTACAACACTAAACAAATATCGTATTTGTACCCAAAGTACAGCATAGTGTCCAGTCTGTAATTTTGCATCGCTTTCACGACTTTGCTTTGCAGATCCTCCGGTGAGGCCCTTCTGTAACAGGATAAATGGCCCTGTGTCAACAGCATCAGAGGGACAATCTGATATTTAGTTGGAAGTCATTTTATTTTTGGGGGTCTAAAATTTTTTTAGCTTCTTTGACAAATAACCCATTAGTCCTCACTGACCATATGAACTGTGTTTTCAAAGATAACTTAAAAAGCAACTTTGATGTTCATTTATTCCTTTTCTGTAATTTTTCTGTAAGTTTTGCTGTCATATGTCGTGCAGGTTGTGTATAAAATGCGGCATTATGTTGGGCTTTCACAATGAAATCGTTTTGTGCGGATGTTACTAACTACTTGACTGGTACAATCAATCCTCCGGTTCCTGTAATATTTCTATACATGTATCTCAGGACGATAACTTACAGCATTCTTTCTACGTGACCATCACTTCTCGGAGTAGCATAAATTGCAAGACACTGTTGAGTGGAAACAGTTTATGTTCTTACAGGGAACCTGCTGTCGCCTGCTGTGTGAGTGAATAAATAAGGAACAAACAAACCTGTTAGCGATCACAGGCTTAAGCCTCTGTCCGTAATCTTCTGTAATGAAAATCTGATTTTTTTCAATTGGTTATTCCGTTTTCTTTGCCTGAATTGTCTTTAATAGACTTCATCATTTTACTAGGCTGATTTCATGGTCATTTTCCTGTCCTTGCCAAAGGCAAAATGAATTCTAATGTTCGTGCGAGTTACACAAATGTTACCAAGCAAAGGATGATTATTAAAGGAGAAAGAACATGATTAAAAAAAAGGATTAAAACTATTAAATAAAAATTAAACTATTTGGGTCGTCAAAGAAAACGACTTTGTTGTGCCTGCTTTGCGCCAAGAAAATTGTGGGCAGTGAGGACCTATACGCTGGACCTTTCTCCTTTTCCTCCAGTGTTAGCGAGATCTTGATAAAAACTCTTTTGTAGCATGGAAATACCTCTTACTCGGCCAGATAAAAATCAATAGTCCATGATAAGTCGGAAAAAAAAAAACAAGTTACGGTTTTGATGAAGTGGCAGCTCAAAATACTGTCAGACTTCTATTGCTTCAATTTATAGCATTGCTATTAATCTTACAATGGGTTATGCCAACATCATCATAACTTCACAAAGTAAAAGTAGCCCATGGGAGCAACAATGGTAAAATAATAGTGAAATCCAGGATTAAAATTTTACTTCTGTGAAATGCCTTCATGAATTCTATTATTTTTCTACAAATTCTGGAAAATCTGGAGAAAACCCACATCGAAATAGAGTACAATTTCATCCCTGCTAACAATATGACCTCTGCATCATGTAAAGTAGTTTATGAAAAACAAGCATCATTGCTTTTTACACTGCCATTTTTGCAGATACATGTTGGTATCTTCAGGGCTAGAATTTGTGTTTTGTTCCATTAATATGTATATCAGGAGCCCTTTATGAAACTAAATTATGATTAGGATGTTAATGGGAACACCAAGCTAAGTGTCGGAATGCGGATAAATGTAGCAAACCCAATGTCCCAGTTGGACCATTGTAGAAGATGATATTGTTCTCTGAAAACCTGCCGGGACTCATTTACCTTTTGCTAGCTGTTCGGAAAGTTGTCTTCATTGATATGAATGTGTTAGGTACACGGCACAGTTGTCATAGTTAGTGCATTTATGAAACGGATATAAAATTCATTAGTTACAGAGCTCAAATGTTGATGATATAAAGCATTCAAGCATCGTGAATCCAATCAATAAGCTGTGCATCTCATACTTGGCTCTGCTTATACCTCCAAGTGTCTGGATGAAATACTCATTTCATAAATAATAATAGCTGATTCCCTGGAGTGGTCCCATGCTGTTCACTGCCATTTCATAGCTATCATGTGAAGATGAAACATGCAAGTTCACATTGATCTCCCTGTATCGTTTTTTAATCTGTCTTGGAATGGGGTATTGTTCACGTTGGCACAGTAGGGGTTACTGTCATAGTTATGTGTTATTTGGAATCCTTTTAGTCAAGGTTGCTTGAGTAGATACACTTGGATTCTGTCATAAAGCCTTTGATTGGTGTCTTAAGAATCGATTTGCCTTCTGGCTGGGGATTCTTGAGCTATACATGTTCAATAAAGAATAAAGAATGTTGATATTACATCTTAGAGAGGTATTATCAGCTTGTACTGAAAATCTAGTGCAGATATGCCATTTACAGAGCTGTTTTGAGGATTTTTTTTTTCTGATTGATTATGGGGGATTTTTTTTATGTCATGATGCATTAAGCACTTGCCAGGACTAAACTGTCAAGTCTGGAGAGCAAGAATATTATAAAGATAGTTTAATATAATACACTAAAGCTATCATTTTGCACACTTTGGAAGCTTGTCTAGCTACTACAGTACAGACCAAAAGTTTGGACACACCTTCTCATTCAACGATTTTTCTGTATTTTCATGACTGTGAAATTGTAAAATCACACTGGAGGCATCAAAACTATGAATAAACACATGTGGAATTATACATTACACTTTACAAAAAAGTGTGAAACAACCTATAATATGTCTTATATTCCAGGTTCTTCAAAGTAGCCACCTTTTGCTTTGATTACTGCTTTGCACGCAGAAAAGGTGAACGGATGGACTCTACATGCCTGGTTCCCACCGTGAAGCATGGAGGAGGAGGTGTGATGATGTGGGGGTGCTTTGCTGGTGACACTGTTGGGGATTTATTCAAAATTGAAGGCATACTGAACCAGCATGGCTACCACAGCATCTTGCAGCAGCATGCTATTCCATCCGGTTTGCGTTTAGTTGGACCATCATTTATTTTCAACAGTGCAATGACCCCAAACCACTCCAGGCTGTGTAAGGGCTATTTGACCAAGAAGGAGAGTGTTGGGATGCTATGCCAGATGACCTGGCCACAACAGTCACCAGACCTGAACCCAATCGAGTTGGTTTGGGGTGAGCTGGACCGCTCACTGCTTCAATTTTGAATAATCCCCAACAGTGTCACCAGCAAAGCACCCCACACACCATCACACCACCTCCTCCATGCTTCACGGTGGGAACAGGCATGTAGAGTCCATCCGTTCACCTTTTCTGCGTGCAAAGCAGTAATCAAAGCAAAAAGTGGCTACTTTGAAGAACTAGAATATAAGACATATTTTCAGTTGTTTCACACTTTTTTTGTAAAGTGTAATGTATAATTCCACATGTGTTAATTCATAGTTTTGATGCTTCAGTGTGAGTCTACAATTTTCATAGTCATGAAAATACAGAAGAATCTTTGAATGAGAAGGTGTGTCCAAACTTTTGTCTGTACTGTATGTATGTAGGATACACAAAACACATTCAACATAATCCATTTGTCTACAATTGTTGAGTAATTAATTCAATAGACAATGTCCTGTGACAGGAGAGAATCTGGGCCAGTATGCCTCTATGGATGCTATTGTGAATCTGTTACAACTGGGAGGTGTTAAATGCTCACTAGAAACACTGACAAAACAGCCCAGAAAAACTTCTAAACAGATTAAAGGTGAACTTCAAAGCACAAGGAACATCAGTGTCAGTCTCACGATTTGTCATTGTATGAACCAAAGTGGACTTCTGTGAGACGACAAGGAGGACACCATTGTTGAAAAAAATCATAAAAAAGCCAGACTGGAATTTGCCAAACCACATGTTGACAAGCCACAAAGCTTCTGGGAAAATGTCCTATCGACAGCTGAACAAAATGGCTTTTTGGCAAGGCACATCACTCTATGTTCACAGATGGAAAAATGAATCATATCAAGAAAAGAACACTGTACCTACTGTGAAAAGGAGAGGCTCTGTTAGGTTTGGGGCTGCTTTGCTCCATCTGGCACCAGGGTGTCTAGTCGTGCAGGGTGCAATGAAATTCAAGATATCAAGGGATTCTAGAGAGAAATGTGCTGCCCAGGTCAAAAGCTTGGTCTCAGTCACAGGTTTGGGTCTTGCAAAGGATAATGACCCAAAACACACAGCAAAAACACGCAAAAATGGCAAAGAGGATGGCTACCCGCCACCACAATTGTGGATTACCAGGGTATGGGGTACCAGAGCCGAGCCATGGAAGTCTTGGGGTTGTCTTGGTAGCGGTGGCTCGGTCGTGGCCCCGGCGGTTAGGGCGAGATGGGGGAATTATTTACAGGGATTTGGTAGATAACAGTTGTACGCCACCTTTTTGTTGTTAGTCACTAAGACCACGCGCTGAAAAACTCTGAGGGGTGTTTATGCAGCTGGTTTTGGGCCCCCACGGTGGGACTGTCCCTCTGAGTCTATGGTTATAATGATGTAGGGTGCAGTTAAAATGAATCGTTAACCCCATCCAGCTCTTTCCTACCTTTTACTTGTCAGATGTTTAGGCAGGCCCGGGGAGCTGGTCGGGGTGGAGAATGCACGTCTAGGTAACAGTGGCAGGTTAGAGGCCTCCTTACTTCAATTGAGGTGAGTCCAACTTGCATGAAGCGTAGTTAACTCCAAATCTCCCTAACTCTATGCTGTACGCCCGGCCGGCTTTGATGGAGCCTTCTAAATGGGAAATAAGTCCTTACTTTTGTCAAGGCTTAACTCAAAGTCCTTGTTCCCCCTGACTCCGTTACGTACGACATAAGGCTTGCTCCTGCGACTTAAGTCCAGCGAGACTCTGGTTTTCTCGTTATATGCCTGAAACAATAGAACCTCGGTCCCCCCAGTGACCGGATAATTAGTGAGGTAATTCACTACCTAAGGCACGTTGTCTCTCCACTGTGCCCTTCGCCCTGCTTCTGCTCTTAACATGCACTCAGGTGGGGTAGAAAGTCAGTTTTTCCTTTGAGCTCAATGAGCAGCTCTTAGTACCCCTCTAGGTCCGGCTGGTTAAGAGGTGCTCTGACTAGGCTAGGATAACGGCTCCCCGACTAGCCTCCACTTCTTGGTCAGATGGCTACTCTGGCACCAACCCCAAACAGAGCTCTAACAGGAACCAACTCTCTGCACTGTCCTGAGACAAACCCCCTCCCGCAGGCTGGTGACACACTTTAACCCCAGTGGGGTGTCTAAAGGTGAATGAAAGTGTAAAGCTTTAACTGTTACCTTTCTGTGCAGATCCAGGATTTTATTGGCCTTAAATACCAGGGTACACAAGGAAAACATTGGACTATTCTGTAGTGGTTTCTATGAACCCTGACCTAAACCTTTGGAGCATCTTTGGAAAGAGCTGAAACTTGCCGTCGGAAAAGGCAACCTTCAAACACGAGCAATGGAGCAGTTTGCTCCTGAGAAGTGGGCCAAAATAGTTGTCGAGGGGCAAATCTCATTGACAGTTACAGAAATCGTTTGATTGCATGTTGCCTCAAAAGGTTGTGCACAAATATTAAGTTGGGTACCATCTTTCTGCAACGCCTATTTATGAGTTTTATTTTTTTTTAAATTCTTGGGCATGGTTGAAAAGCAAGTTACTTTCTTGGAAAAAATATTTAGAATTGAAAAGTCCTCAGTGGTTGTTACCTTTAATGGCTAATTGAAAGTGGTAACAAATTGAACTTTCAAGGATACTAGGTTCTTCATCATTTGACTTTAATTTTTTTCATTTTTGTTTATTATTAACTTTTGTCAGATTCAAGTTATTTCGTACTTGTGGGTTTTTTCTGTCCTTAAACGAGGGGTACCAACAATTTTGACCACGTGTGTATATACTTGCTCTGAGCGTTTAGTTCTTGCAGGTGAAAGATTGTCTTCCTGTGCAGTGTGCTAAAGCTGAGTTGTGGTTGTAGTTGTAGCGATCTGTGGTTTGCAGAAGTACGTTTTTGGGTTTTTCTCCTGGTTCCTATTCCCATTTTGTTTATTCCTCCCTGTCCCTATCCTCCTCCCTATTGTTGGTGAGTGCTTTTGTTTGATAGAGGTTTGCTGGTATCCCTGTTTTGTCTTTTTGTCTTGTTTACAGGGGACAGAGTAGGGTTTAACAGGAGCATAGTAAGGTTGGATACCCAGGCCTCTCTCATTCAAGAGTACCCCTGACGGATAGTTAAGGTCCTAGCTTTCGGACAATTTGAGGCCCCTCTCCTTACCGAAGACATCACAGAGTGACAGGTGGGCTCTTGGGACAATCATATATGGTGTGGGTGTTGTTGGGTTCATTATACTGGATGAAGGAAATAAGTACCTTTGAGGTTCAACATACAGATTGTTGAGAAGGGCTTTGTAGCATCGTATATGGTGTGGGGGGATTCTTGATTCATCATGCTGTGAGGACCATCATACTGTGTAAGGGCAATCATACTGTATGTTTGGGCTGTAGGACCATTTATACATAGTGTGGGGGCTCTGGGGCCATCATACATGGTGTTGGGCAGTGTTGTCCATCATACTTTGTCAGGAAACTGTGGGGGCCATCATATGGTATAGTGTGATGTGGGATCATGATGCAGTGTGTGGGATGGACTATGGGAGCATAATATTGGTGGTGCTCGCTGTGGGTTCATCATACTTTGCGTGTTGGTAGTACAGTGGGAGAAAATTTTACGGGGAATTCACTGTGATGAAGGTATTGTGGCTGGTGTTTTTTTAAACTAAGTGTAAGGTGAAGCAACTCCTGAAAGCTTATGCATGTTGAGAACAATGCTATTTCAGCCCCAGCCAGTATCGGGACTGGGGTGTCAAGGCCAACAATTTAAACCCAAATTCAGGCCCCCTTTTAAGCTTAATGCAAATGTGACATTATCCTCAATCATAAATTTATATAACAATGAACTGGGTAGATTGTTACATGAATAATATGCTGCCTTTGTACAAATAAGTCAAGTATATAGTGCCCAAGTATGCTCATATTAAGAGGGTGGTAGCACAATCTTTAACAGGGTCCATCGGAGGATTCTCCTATACTCCTGTGGGCCAGTCCAAGACTACAGACAGCACATAGCTTCTAGAGCCGACTTAAATGATGATGTCAGAGGTTTTTGCTCGGTTACTCAGTTAACTAGAATGGCTACCATTTACTTGAACCATTGAAAAGATATATGAAAAAAATAATCAGCACAGAATAAGGACCTAAACAAATGGGCCTGTTTTGTAGGTGTGGAGATGATTATCAGGCAGAGGCCTAGAGATGATTTATCAGCAATTCCTTAATATAATCATATTAGTGTTATTTCATTGCTATCAAGTGGCAGTGATTCCAATATTTAATGCACGCTCAACTTGGCAGCCTTAGTGAACAGCATATTAGCATAATTCAGTTACTGTAAAACAGAGCCTGTATTCTGCTGATGGCAAAATAGTAAGAAAAAAAAAGAAACCTGCATCAAGTTTCACCTTTCTACCCTAATAAATGACACTTTCAGCCGCCCACATCAAACTGTATAAGTTTCTTTGTATAAAGTGCAGAGGCAGCGTGTTTGCTGGAATGTGGCCCTATAATGTAGTACTGCAGTAAAAAAAAAAATTAAATTCCCAATTTATTATGCTGAGAATGATTACTTTTAAATATATTACTTATTCAGATTCAGGTTAGGGGTATGGCCCACATTTCAGTAAAGCAGAAAATTGGGAGAGCCATTCTGAAAACCATTGCACTGTCATAAAATTATGGTTGGAAAAGGATACACATAAAATTATAGGAAATAGAAAACAATACAATATTAATTTAATATATTCATCAAAAGTCACCAGTAACCCAGATATAACATAGCTGTTTTTATTTTATGAAATATGACAACAGTTAAAAATATGCATACAAGATTATTTATAAACAACAATGTCCCTAATAAGAGAGGACATGAGTTTATCAAGAAAATCAAGGAGGTAACTTATTTCAAGAAGACCTTTCACTTTCCTAACCAAAGCTGAATAGTTGCCCAGAAAAGACAATCCATGCCAAAACAACCCTACAACAACCTATAAATAGCATTTGTGTCAAAGTAGAAGAGATACAATAATGTGCAAAAGATTTGAGCACATGTGGAAAAATTATGCAAAATTAATTTTTTAATAGATTATTTTTTATGGATTATCAAAACTGAAAGTGAGAAAACAAAAAGAAATCTACATTAAGAGAAATCTACATTAAGTCAATATTTGGTGTGACCCCCCCTTTGCCTTCAAATACATCCAAACATGAAATTTTGGAGGTTACAATTGCTCCATTTTTAAAGGAAACTCGGCAGAGAGGTTGTTTCCAACTCCTGGAGTACTAATCTGTGATCTTTGTGGATGTAAACTTTCTCAAATCCTTCTGCTTCTTCATGTAAACCCACGTAACTTTATGATGTTGAACTCAGTGATCTGTCCGGTCATATCATCACATCCAGGTGCCTTTTTCTTTTTGCTAAAGATAGTTCTTATTGATATTGTGAATGTTTCAGGTCATTGGACCTGCTGCGAATAAATTTGGGAGCTAATCGATGTCTGAAAGTATTGCATGTAGACCAGTATCTACTTTTATTTCTCATGAGAAATTAATCTTGACCAAATTTCCAACTCCATTTGTGGAAATGCAGCTACAAACCTGCCAGGAATTTCCACCCCGCTTCACTGTTGCCTGCAGACACTCATTGTTGTACCCTCCTCCAGCCTTTTGGTGAAAACTGCCTTCTGTTTCAACCAAATATTTTAAAATTTTGACTTATCAGTCCAGAGCACATGATTCCATTTTCTGCTTCACTGGTCCTATGTTTTTGTGCATTAGTTGAGTCACTGGACCTTATTTCCATATCAAAGGTATGATTTTTGGCTGCAATTCTTCAATGAAAAACACTCCTCTGCAAACTTCTCCAAGCGTAAATGAGTGCAGCTGGTTCCAACTGGTTGCAGCCAGCTCTGAGCTAATGGATCGATCTGTTGGACCCAAATGGAAGGGAAATAAGTATGATGAGTCATTCATCTGCTGCACTAAGTTTTCTTAGGTGACCACTGCCTCTATAAGCCCACAGTGTTGCCCATTTCTTGGTGTCCTCAGTGCTCAAAATTCAGGCAATTATTTCTCATTATTTCCATCAGGAGGTATTGATGGCTCCACATTTATTCTGCAGCAGAACAATTCTGCAGTGTAAAAAATAACAAGTAGTCAATAAAATGATAAACATAGCAATGAGATAGTCTTGATTACAATATTATCAAATGTGTCTAGGATTACATGAGGTGATAGAAGGACTTGCACAGATTTCCATTTTGTTCACTCCCTTTGCTTTTCTTAATGTAAAAATAAATTGTTATCACTTTTCTTTTTAAAAGCTCTTGCTTTGCAGCATTTTTTCCACACCTGCTTAAAACTTTGGCACAGAACTGTTTATATAAAAAAAAAACCACTTCAATATTAATAGTGCAAAAGAGAGCAGTAATTGTAGCCCAAAATTGAGGTGAATGATGAACGGGTGACATGCAAGTACTGCAATGGAAACAAGCAAGTTGCAAACATCCAACTGACTGTTTCCAATGTTTTTGCAAATTGCTTGTCAGGTCATGGTATATTGTGGAATGCAATGTCCAATATCCACTATCTGTAGTCTGTGAAAGTCAGCTTTAAGCGCAGCTAACGGTGAGGGAGGAATGGAGGACTAAGGACCCAAGGAAGAGTCAAGTGTCTTGTTCATTATCAGTTTCAGGTAGCCTCCTATCAGTTGACCTCTGTGAAGCCCTCCAGCCTTCTCAGATATTGTCAGCATTCCTTGATCTGGCTTTTTTTTTTTTAGGAAGTAGAGATTAGCCAAATTAGCCAAAGTATAAATTGTTTTGATACAGAGACTTTCAGGAAAACAAAACGATCCTGATCATCCTATCTCCCCACGATGAAAACTGAAGATTCTTATGATACCTATACTGACCCCTGGATCGGACTCAGGATTCGTGCTGTGAAACCAATGCGTGTAATAATTGTTTTTACTACGGGGTGATGTTCTCTTTTAAAATGAGTCTCTTGAAGAAAAAAAATTTGCGTTCCCATCTTATGCATACTGTACCATATAGAACTTTGGATCGTTTCTGAAGGGTATTAAAAACCCCTGACTTTTAAAAAGAATTTAAAGAGGTTATCTTGATAGACATTCTGTTAACCCCAAGGATAGTGGCTGTAGAGGATCATAGAGAGGGCCAGAACAGGACTGAGGGTAGAGCCTGAGAGGGTAAGCAGAAGGTTAGATAAGGATGGAAGAAAACAACAGATGGGAACAGAAAGAAAAAAGAAAAAAGGAAAAAGTAAGTAAATATAGAGAACCTAAAGAAAATTCAGGAGCCTAACAAGGGTGGGCCCAACTTCCTCAATCCTAGACTGAGGAAAGTTTACAGGATGTCCTCTCGTTACCGGAGATATCCCGACACCTGTGTAAAGGGACGGCCGCGGGTCGATGCCACTGTAGCTGCTACGTATTTTCCCTCCGTAGTCTCTATTCGTCTGGGGTGTTCCCCTCCTGTGAGGGAGCGTCGGAGCAATTAGAGTCAGAGTCCCAAATCATGTCAAACAGTTCTGCTTTATTTTCCTCTGGACACAGCACATCCAAGACACCATTAGCACGCCTTAAACGATACCAGAAATACATTCTTCACAATTCTGCCTTGTCTTCTCTGCTACACTAGAATGGACCACTAAGTATTGATGGGACGAGGAGGCCGGTGAAAACGGCACTTCGATCTCTTCCCTTGAGACACTTCAATCCAGCAAAAGAAAAAAACATTATAGGTCGTCCACCCCTCTCTGGTTATCCTGCCTGGATACTTCTGATGGCCCACTCGCTGCTAACTCTGCACGACCTCTTCTGCTGAGCATTCCCACAGTGGTTCTTCCACTGGACTACTGCTACGTAAACCACTCTCTTTGGGCTCACGTTTCCCACGGTGAATCCTCACCGGCTTCTCAGGGGTTGCTGGTCCCCTCTTCTTCCTGCCCTAGCTCAGGGCCCATGAACGTGGACGTCCTCCCACTAGCAAGGTCCCCCCCCGCTGACTCCGCTAAGAGGAAGTCTTCTTGACAGACTACCGCTTGGAGGCAATCTTTCCCTAGCAACAAGTCCCTAACTATTGTCCCTTAGGAACTGGATGTGCTCAATGCACCCCTCTAGTGACCAAACCCAATTACTGCTTTGACATATTTTTATAACATTCTAACTGGATCTCTAACATGCCCCCATTAGTGATCCCTCACAAGTTACACTTAACCCTTAAATATATATACACTAAACCCCTTTTAGTGCCCTCCTATGGTGACCCCTAAGATGCACTATCTGCCTGACCTCAACCCCACAATTATATATATAACATCTACAAGGCATACATATACCAATAAGAAATTAAAGGGATGAAACCTTGAAGGGTTAATACCCTTCACCTCCTTATACTGCAACTGCAAGCTTTTTATGTGTGGGGTGTCTCTCATGACGCGGGTACAACCCCCCACATGGACCAAGCATCATATCACATTTGTTTGTACACTCCTGACAGAAGTTAAGTCGCTTATCCATGTTATTTTAAATGAAAGCTTATAACCTGACGTTAAATTCATCCTTTTGGTTTTATAAATTATTCTTTTGAAACCCTCCGAAATGTGGTTTAGGTTAAGAAAATAAATTGGCATCAATGCAGAAATATTGATCATTTAATGGACACAGAATGGTCAGATTTTGGCAAAACAAAAGTTTTGTCGCCCACAAAAAAATGTGATATTCAAAACAAATAATTAACTTAAAATACAAATATATTTTGCATAACATTAGTGAATGAAGTTGTGGTGCTATTAGAGTCAGTTTATTATTTTGTGTGACTTCCATGAGCTTGAAGGACTGCATCCATGCGGTTCAACAATGATTATACAATTTTATTAATGAAGTCATCAGGAATAGCAAAATGCAGTCTTACATGCCTCCCAGAGTTCATCTAGATTCTTGGTTTTTTCTTCCAAGCTTCCTCTGTCATCCTACCCCAAACATGCTCAATGATGTTCATGTCTGGTGACTGGGCTGGCCAGTCCTTGAGCACCTTGATCTTTTTTTTACCTGGAGGAACTTTGTTGTAGAGATGGATGTAGAGATGGAGCACCATCCTGCTGCAGTGACCCATTTTATAATTTGGAATATAAGAGGTAGCTATACTTCTTGATATTTTGGCTATGATATTGCCTTCCACCTTGCAAATGTTTCGACACCCACATACTGAATGTAACCCCAGACCATGATTTTCCACCACCAAATTTAAACTGT
Source organism: Oophaga sylvatica (assembly GCA_033576555.1). Classification (NCBI taxonomy): domain Eukaryota; kingdom Metazoa; phylum Chordata; class Amphibia; order Anura; family Dendrobatidae; genus Oophaga; species Oophaga sylvatica. Next base: position 787,906,282 of record JARQOD010000001.1, on the reverse strand, counting down.
TTTCTGGGTGTATTTTGGATCCATACGGGCTCCAGTAGGTCTCCTGCAGTATTTGCGGTGGCTGTGGTGTAATTCTACTGAAGATTCATCAGAGAAATCCACCTTATGCCACTTTTCCAGCGTCCATCTGTTTAGCAGGTGGTGGACTTTGCAAATGCCCACGTTTTTTATTTGCCTTTTTTTTTTAGTGCTGGCTTCTGGGCACTGATTCGACCATGGAGGCCATTTCGAGACAGAATCCTACATAGTTGACATAGGGACTTGAGGTGACCGGGCCCTGTTGGAGCTCTGCTGCAGTGAAGAAGGCTTGCTTTGGATTTTTCTAACCAACAAACGTTCCTCCTGAGCAGTTGTTTTTGGGGGGGGCTGCCGGACCTGGGCTTGTCAAACAAATCTCCAGTCTCTTCAAATCTTTTTTTAATTCTTTGTACTTGACGCTGAGACACTTTAAAAGGTGCCAGCCCCTCTGCAGTGGATCTGGTCTTCAGCCTCTTGATAACCCAGGCTTTGGTCGCAGGGTGGATTTTTGGCATGTTTTCAGAGCTCAAGTTGCAGTTCAAGTGAAGGCTGGGGTGCTGGGGTTTCTTTTTATTCACAACCCACTAATTAACCGATCATTTACTGGCACAGGTGAGGATGTAAACTAGGATTGGGTGCATTATATGACCAGGCGACAAACTTTTGTCTTGCCAAAATCTGACCATTCTGTGACCATTAAATTATCAATATTTCTGCATTGTCCCAATTTATTTTCTTAACCTAAACCACATTTCGGAGGGTTTCAGCTTTCAAAAGAACAATTTATACAACCAATGGATGAATTTAACGTCAGGTTATAAGCTTTTATTTACATAACATGGATAAGCGACTAATTTCTGTCAGGGAGTGTATAGATCGAAGCATCTATAAATAAATCAACAAGCACGTAACCCCAATTGCTTCCCTATCTCCAGAAAAAGCACACGCTAGCAGAGTCAATATTACATTCTAAAGTTTCTCTTTTTTACTACACTTTGATGGAGCGCTGTTCTTTCAATCTTTAATACTACAATAATAACGCCATCTCAGCCTGCATGGTGGCTCTCATCCACCGAAAAGCTGTTGTCCCATTAGGAGCAAGGTGCCCCTCTTAGTCATTTGTTAAGTCCCGATCGACATACGGGCTACCTTGGTCTCGGTACACTTGACAGGGTCTACATCTTTACAAAATTATAGAGGAACAAAGAGCAAGTGTCACTGTTCTGCAGATTGTGCAGAAGATGGGCGAGAGCCTGTGCGGCTATGCCCACCCTGTTGCGGCAATGGTTGCTGGGAAGGCCTGCTACAGTTGTTGTAAGGCGCTATAGTCTTGGCTAGTGTTGAGCAATACTGCTCGATATCTAAAAATTTGGATCGGAATGGTATCGCCGATATCACTAAATATCGGCGATATCCGATTCCGATACCGGAAGTCCCATGTAAGTCTATGGGAACAAAATCGCAACTAAAAAAAACCTTTATTTCCTTGTAAACACTAAATATACACACATAGAATACATATATAATTATACATGTCATTGTGACATATATATATACATATATGTATAGTTTATACACTTCTACATAGAAAATATCCTCTGATTCAATTGCCGGGTAAAGCCGGCTTCTGTGAAAAGACAGAAGCACCCGACATGAAATGACACTTGGTTTACATAGAGTTATCCATGTCTTTTCATGTGTTTGATATCTGATTTGCACAAACAATTACATCAGTCTATGTGTGCAAAATTTCACACCTGTAGGGGTTAACTAAAGGTGTAAATTCGTTGTAAAAAGACTGACTTTTTTGCTACGAATTTACACCTTTAATTAAACCCCTACAGGTGTGAAATTTTGCACACATAGACTGATGTAATTGTTTGTGCAAATCAGATAGCAAAGGACATGAAAAGACATGGTTAAACCCTATGTACACCAAGTGTCATTTCAGTCGGTTCTGCATTTTCACAAAAGCCGTCAATTGAATTAGCGGCTATTATACTATGTAGAAGTGTATGAACTATAAATATAAATATTATATATTGTGTCACAAATTCAATGACATGATTATATATATATATATGAGGTGTAAAATTGTTTAAAAAAAATGCGTGGGCTCCCGCCCTATTTTCGCAACCAGACAGACAAAGCCAGCGAATGGGGGCAGATAATAATAGCCCAGAGAGGGACCATTATTTTTGGCCCCCCCTGGCTACTAACACTGCCCCAGACACCCCAGAAAAGAACAAATCTATATTAGATTCGCCCTTTCTGGCACTTTGCCCGTCTATTCCCATTGCCCTGTAGCGGTGGCGAATGGGTTAATATGGGGTTAAAGCCACATGCAATTGAAAGGTGACCTTAAGCCAGGTTAATAATTGAGAGCTGTCAATTAGACAACTATCAATTATTAATCCTATTGCATGAAATAAAAATAAAACACACACACTTTAATTAAAAATCATTTTAATGAAATTAAAGACACATGTTTTTGACCTTCTTTTATTTGACTGCAAAAACCATTTCCTGTAATAAAATAAAAATAAAAAGAAAAATTATTCTTACCATCCCATGCACAGTCAGTCCCACGGTGTAATCCTCAGAAAGGGTTAATGTTTACTGCAGGACCGCAGCTAATGCTGCAGCCTCACAGAAAACCCCCAAATGAATGAGTTCCTCTCTGGCTGACAGGAGAGGAAGTGGAAAGCTTAATTGATTGCTTTCCACTTTCACTTCAGGTCAGCCAGGGACACAATCAGTGACGTCAGAGGGAACTGATTAACAAAAATAGGGGTTCCCTTGAATAAAAAATGGCGTCGGGTCCCCCTATTTTTGTTAACCAGCCTGAGAAGCAGACTGCTGAGCAGTGGCGTACCGTGAATGAAGCAGACCAAGCAGCTGCTAGGGGGCCCCCAGACAGTGAGGGGGCCCCGACGGGCAGGTAGCTGTGCTGACACAGTACTACCAGGGGTCGGCGGGTGAGGGGGAGCGCAGCTCTTCTATATACTCAACCCTCCTGGTGCGGTCTCTGCAGCCCCGCTCTTCTCCCACGGTCTCCGACGCCTGTGTTCAGCGGTCAGGTGGTACCGCTCATTACAGTCATGAATACGCACATATTCATGCTTTAATGAGCTGTCCCGCGTGACCGCTGAACACTGGCGGCGGAGACCGTGGAGAAGAGCAGGGCTGCACAGACCGCTCCGGCAGAAGGGTGAGTATAAGGGATATTTACCTGTCCCGTTCCACCGTTGCTCGCGTCCTCTTGCTGCAATGTTCAGGTCAGAGGGCGCGATGAACGTCGTTAGTGCGCGCCCGCGCCCCTGCCTCATCATTCACTGCTGGAGGACCCCGAAGACAGCGGCACTCAGCAGTGGAGAGGGACAGGTAATATCTCAGGTGCCGGGCCCTGAGCGAGCGGTGACATCGGCACCTGGTGTCACCCCCTGCTCAGGACACCGGCACCTGGCCCCCAGCGACGAAAGGTGAGTATGTCTTTTTTTTTTTTTGGTTGCAGCAGCTGCGGCAGCATAAGGCCTATACTATGGAGCATCTATGGGGCACAATCTATGGGGGCATAATACATTTTTTTTGTTTAATGTGCCCCCCTCACTGTGCTGGCACTTTACATTTACAATGGCTCTGGGTTTTTTTTTTTGGGGGGGGGCCCATTCAGACTTTTGCTATGGGGCCCCCTGATTTCTATGTACGCCCCTGCTGCTGAGGCATGGTATTTAAGGCTGTTAAGGAGCCAAGATCCATGGACCTTGCCAGCAGCGTCGGACTGGAGTACCTTGGGCCACCAGAGAAAATATTCTTGGGCCCACCATCATACTTCCCAACCTTTGAAGAAGGGAAAGAGGGACAAAGGCTGTGGCACGCTGTGCCTGCTGCAGCAATTTTAGGCCATGCCACGTTGCACCACAGACTGTCCAGGAGTTGGTGGATGCTTTAGTCCAGGTGTGGGAGGAGATCCCTCAGGAGACCATCCGTCGCGCTCATCAGGAGCATCCCCAAATTGTAGGGAGGTCGTACAGCATACCCCCCAAAATTTTGAAGACAGGGAAAGAGGGTTAAAGGCTGCGGCGCGCATGCGCGCCGCTGCAATTTTAAGCCACGCCCCGACCACACCCATTTCACAGCTAATCACACCATATCCTCACCCTAACCGTACCCATGCCGATACAGCTGACCCTCCGATGACGGTTGGGGGGCCACTGCTGGCACGGGCCCCCCAACGCCTGTTCTGGCCCCATAGCTTCTGGGCGGCAGAGCAGGAAGATCGATTCTCCCTGCTCTGCCGCAGAATGTAACTGTATCGGCGTGCTGTGCACGCCGATACAGTTACTGTAGCGTAGCTCCGGGTGGGCCCCCTCAGAGCGCGGGGCCCGGGCCACCTCCCCCTCTGCCCGCGACCTATCCTTTCAAATCAGGGCCCACCACGCAGGAGCTGGGGCCCACCGGAGGTTTCTCCGGTGTCCCGGTGGCTCAGTCCGACCCTGCTTGCCAGCCTGATAATACCAGGCCACAGCAGTCTGCTTATCTTTGCTGGTTAACAAAAATAGGGGATCCCCTCGAAAAAAATTGGCGTGGGGTCCCCCCTATTTTTGTTAACCAGCCAATTTAAGCAGACCGCTGAGGCCTGGATTTTCAGGCTGTTAAGGAGCCAAGATCCATGGACCTTGCCAGCCTGATAATACAGGCCACAGCAGTCTGCATATCTTGGCTGATTAACAAAAATAGGGGATCCCCTCGAAAAAAATTGGGGTGGGGTCCCCCATTTTTAGTTAACCAGCCAGATGAAGCAGACCGCTGAGGCCTGGATTTTCAGGCTGTTAAGGAGCCAAGATCCATGGACCTTGCCAGCCTGATATACCAGGCCACAGCAATCTGCTATATCTTGGCTGATTAACAAAATAGGGGATCCCCTCGAAAAAAATTGGCGTGGGGTCCCCCCTATTTTTGTTAACCAGCCAGATGAAGCAGACCGCTGAGGCCTGGTTTTTCAGGCTGGTAAGGATCCAATATCCATGGACTTGCAAGCCTGATAATCCAGGCCACAGCAGTCTGCTTAGCTTGGCTGGTTAACAAAATAGGGGATCCCCTCGAAAAAAAAACGGTGTAGGGGTCCCCCTATTTTTGTTAACCAGCCAAGTAAAATGCAGACTGCTGCGGCCTGGTATTAAAAGCTGTCAAGGCCCATGGATTTGGCCCTCAACAGCCTGATAATTCCAGGCTACAGCAGCCCCCACATTTGGCGCATCAAAAGATGTGCCAATTGTGGCACTTTACCGGCTCTTCCCACTGCCCTGTAGCGGTGCAAGTGGGGGTAATAAGGGGTTAATTCACCGTTGATTGCACGGTGACAATAAGCCCGGTTAATAATGGAGAGGTGTCAATAAGACACCGATCCATTATTAATCCCAAAGTTATTAAATGTATAAAAAAAGACAAAGCAGAAAAAGTCTTTTAATGAAATAAAAGAGACAACACAGTTTTCATTAATTTTATTATACACTCATTCCTGCGACGCCATCGATCTCCTGTAAAAAAAAAAAAAAACAAACCAAAAAGTATACACCTGTCCGACGCAGTCCATAGTAACGACAGTCCCACGACGATCCAGCTCTGCTACATCACAATGACAGGCAGAGCCTGTCATCGCAACGCAGCAGAGCTGTTTACCTGCTTCCCCGGCGGTGACGTCATCGGACTGACTGCTTTACGGCCGGGATTACCCAGCAGTCACTGCAGTTATCGCGAGAAACTGCATGTGACCGCCGGGGAAAGATGATGGCGGCCATGAAGCAGTCCAGTCCGTGACCGCCGGAGATCTTCTGCAGGTAAGTGCCGCTGACTCCTGACAGACCCGACCGACGGACACTGACAGTGACAGTGACAATCCCCATTCCGGTATCCGATAAGACGAAAATATCGGAACTAAGTATCGAAAGGCCGATAGAGCTAATATCGGCCGATACCCGATAGTTGCGGTATCGTATCGCTCAACACTAGTCTTGGCATGTTTTTGGCCAGTCAGTTATCTGAACCTGTGGAAATCCAGCCTTTCCAGAAATCCCTGCAAGCCTGAAGATCCTTCAGCAATGCCACTCCCCTCTGGTCTCGTACTGCAATTGGAAGGGGAATCCCATGAATAGGGCATGATCCATTCTCTCAATGCCTCCAGGAACAGGACGTAAAGCCTGCGTTTGGCCAGGGTTTTCCCAAGACAAGTCCGCAAAAAAATGCAGATGGACTCCGTCAAACTCAAAGGGGCCCTTGATCCTGGCTTGTGCCATTATGTCCTCGTAGACCCTGTAAAAATGAACCTGGCAGATAATGTCCTCGGGACTTGTGTGTCATTACTCTGAGGCCTGATGGCCTGATGTGCTCTATCCAGGATGTTTTCCCCCAGTTGGACTCCTTAAGCGTGTTAAATATTCCTTTCAAGGTGTGCATCCTGGTTTGTTGTGGTCTCAGGCAGACCCCGGACGCGGATATTATTGCGCCGATTTCGGTTTCAGAGTCCTCCATCATGTCAAACAGGGCGTTTTCGGCTGAGTATGTTGGTCAATGAGAGTTTTTGGGGGGCTTGTTCAGATGTCAGTACAGTGGAGGCTGATTCCAGCTGTGGACACTCTGTCAGTGACTTGGGCACAGTGGCATTAAATGAGTGAATCTCCGCTTTATATAGGTTCTCCACCAGGCAATATATCCTTCCATATCAGTTTTTGTGGGGAACTCTGACATTTGGGCCTGCAGGTCTTTTATTTCATCCATCTGTTCAAGGGCTGGGGCTGTGCTTGCATAATCCCTTCTCTGCAAAGTTTTATCTCGCCCTCTGTCCTGTTCACTCTGGGAGGGGTGAGGGGACACAGACTGAGAAGAAGACTGAGAAGAAGAATCCCTTCCAGCCTTTTTAAGTCCTTGGGTTTTAGCAGAGCTGTTGGGTCAGTGAAGAATTTTTGGATATTTCTGTATTTGCTTGCCCTGGAAGCCATGGGTGTCTCTGCGTGGAGGGGAAAGATTACGGTGCAAGCTTTCTGCTATTCCTGCCCAAAATACTGTTGTTCTGCCCATCTGAGTACAGGGCAGTATGTTTTGTACTGTGTGCTGGTTTGTTTGTTATAGCACCATCTAGTGGAGGCTGAATTTATAGCGTGCCTTTAAACCAAGCAGATAGAGTATTGCATTGTGGGATTGAAGCAAGGTATTCTGGAAGAAAAAGCTCCATTTTCTTCCATGTACTTCAGGGAATACATGTGTTCATGTGCTCTCCTGTAAACCTCTCCAACTTGAGTTTTCTGTCCTGGTAAAGCATATCTGGTATCTTCTCTAGCAATGCAGTGTTTAGGAGGTTATTAACTGTATAGCAGCCAGTGCATAGGAAATGTTATTAGAATCCTGTGTAAAGTTTGCATCATACTGTATACTTTCCTGTCAATTGTAAAGTGTCAGCTGTGTGCCCAATACTTATCTATGTCATTTGTATTTTTATAGTTTTACCGCGCATGTTCTATACTGTTCCCAATAAACAAGTTAGACTACAGAGGACAGTCTGCTTATTTGGAGTACGGAATCGTGGTTTAGGCTGTAAAGCTAGATTGCACACCGTGTCAATGTGTATGAAGGCAGAACAGATGCTAGACGCCTGCGATAGTAAATACGACTTAAGGAGCCACTAGTACCCCCCACCGCACTGCCTGCGGATACTGCAGCGGCCGCCCATACAGTTACAAAGTACTGAGAGTACAGCCCGCCATCAAGGCTTCATCTTCCCGCCACGCGGAAAACCGCCGCGATAGACTGTTTCCCGCTAATATATACAGCAGTACGCAGCTAAGCGCACAATGTCTCAAAACAGCACATCCTCACTCAAAACAAGTCACGAGCAAGCTCCAGCAGGTCGTCATTAGCAGAGCTCACTGCTGTCGCCCGTGCCGAAGCCGAGGCAGCCAAAGCAAGATCCCCTTCGCTGAAAGAGAAATGCACCCAAACTGAGGCAGGTGGAGCAAGATCAGAAGTGCACGCCTGCAAGCCGAAACTGCAAGTTTGCAAGCAGAGTTAGAAAGACTTGCAGCAGACAAAGAACAGCTCTGCAATTGCTAAAGCAGGTATTTGGAAGCTATGAAGGATCCTGATTGTGAGAGACGCAGCAACTTTCCGGACCAGATCTAGGACAGCAAGATCCAGAGCAGCGTGTCGCAGAGTACGTCCGTCAACATTCCGGGATGGATGACAGCCCTGATGCACCACATCGACCCGCTTACGCCGGCTACCAGCGATCCAACCCCGAACTTCGTTACCACAAACAAGGAGTCGTCAGTGCAGAGATGTCAAAAACAGCGGCTGTTCCACCGAGCAGAAGGTACAGCTCCATCCCCCTAAGAGACACTTTCCGCACCCAGAAGGTACTGCACAGACTATACGAAGTCCGAAGCATCTCACAGGTATGGTGATACACCACACACTAGACATGACTATAACCCCAGCTCGTGCCAGCACTGACCAAGCCACCATAGACTTTGCAAAGTTCCTTGCCCGCCAAGAACCTGGTTACAAAGGACTTGTAAAGTTCCCTGATAAACCCGAGAACTATAGGTCATGGCGAGCCTCGTTCCAATGCCATTCATGGTCTGGACCTTTCTAATAGTGAGGTGCTAGATCTCCTAGTGAAGTGCCTTGGAAGTGAGTCGGTGAGCATGCAAAAGACTAAGAAACATCAATATAAAGCATCCACACAATAGGTCTACGCAAAGTGTGGGAAAGACTTTATAAATGCTATGGGACAGTAGAAGTCATAGAGAATGCTTTATACAAAAGAATTGATGATTTTCCTAAGATAGGACCTAAAGGTTTCCAAAAGCTTAGAGAATTGAGTGTTTTTATTGATAGAGTTACAGGTTGCTCGGGAGGAAAGAGACTTGCCCAGATTAGCATTCTTAGAACCGCTAGGGGTGTTAATCGATAATACAAAAAATTTCCCTTACATTCTACAAGACAAGTGGGTTACATAGGTTCACGGTATAAACAAAATCATAATGTACCTTCCCCTTCTTTCACTGTATTTGTAGAATTGTCACCCAACAAGCTAAAATCAAAAATGACCCTAGTTTTGACTTCACTCTGTCATGTTCCCACTGCCCCGGTGTCAAACCCAGTAGGACACCCGTGGCAGTCCACAAAACTAACATTGTTTCCACAGGCCCTCCTCACAACGCGAGTAAACTACCTCCAGACGAGAACAAGCCTCAGGATGTCAGTAAACATTGTCCTCTACACAAGAAACCACATCCCTACTAAAATACAGAGCCTTCAGGGAGAAATCCTTTGGAAGATCGCAAAGGTTTCCTCAAAGAGAAACAACTCTGCTTAAAATTGCTGTGCCACAACCTCTCACCTCACCTGGAATTTGTTGAAGTTAGCGTGAAATGTGCAGAATGCAGCAGCACGGATCACAATTCAGCCTTGCACCCTGACCACTTCCACGGAGTGTTTCACAAGCAGAGGAGCACGATGGGAAGGAGAAGAACACTGATGAAGATACCCCTGTGGTCAGTCTCAAGTAGGGGAATCTTTTAAGGACTCCAGGAGTAAGGTCCTGTTCAAAAATTGTGCCTTGTCTGAGTCTATCCGCAGGCCGCAAGGACAAAGCCTCAAGATTATATGCAATCCTGGATGACCAAAGTAACAGGTCCCCTAGCCAGGTCCATCTTCTTTGACAACTTCAGCATTGTAAGCCCTGGTTCTCCCTACTCCCTGAGGATGTGTTAGGTACCGTTGAGACGGCAGGGGAAAAAACTGGATACAAGGTGGAGTCCATATATGGTAAACCTGCCTATCGCTACCAACCATCCTCGAGTGCAACCAGATTCCCAACAACAGGTCAGAGATACCATCACCGGAGGTGGCGACACATCACCCCCATCTGAAGTGTATAGCCCACCTGATCCTGAGTTTGATCCAGAAGCCCCAATAGCCCTACTCCTGGGAAGAGATATACTACGAGTCCACAAGACTAGAGAATATATAAATGGCCCCAGAAGTGCTCCGTATGCTCAGAGGGTAGACCTTGGATGGGTATCATAGGAGAGTCTGTCTACTAGAAGCACACAAGCCGGCCTCAGTCAACAGTATGCTCACCAGCACACTAGAAAATGGCGTCTGTTCTCTTTCGCCATGTCACAATAGTCTGCTGGTAAAGGAATTGTCAAACAACACTCCCCTACCTTGCCCTTTCTCAGTACCTACCAACAAAGACCACGCCTGTGAAGGTGAACAAGACCACATAGGATGTACGTCTTCCACAGGACAAAGGAAGACGACAAGGTAGCGATGTCCATAGAAGATAGGATGTTCCTGGACATCATGGATAGACAAATAGTCAAAGACAAATCAAACAGTTGGGTCGCACCCTTACCATTTCGACCTCAGAGAAGGCGCCTCTCAACGCCTACCCAACAACAGGGAACTGGTTCACAGCCGGTTCATCTCCCTCAGACCACAAGCTTAAGAAGATACCTGAGAAGAAGGAACACTTCTTTACCTTCATGGGAAGGATATTCCAGAACAACCACGCAGAGATTTCACCTGCACTTCGGCCCTCAGAGGAGTGTTGGTACCTGCCCATCTTCGGAGTATACCATCCCAAGAAGCCAGGTCAAATAAGAGTGGTAATTCGACTCAAGTGCCAAATGTGAAGATGTCTCATTAAATTTTGTTCCTACTGTCGGGCCCAGACCTCAACAACAGACTTCTGGAAGTACTACTCTCTTTGCGCAGAGATATGGTGGCATTTATGGCTGATATACAACAGATGTTCCACTGTTTTCCCCGTCAAAGAGGAACAACAGAAACTACTTGAGGTTCTTCTGGTACCGTGACAACGACCCAGACAAAGACATCAAGAGTACCGGATGAGGGTACACTCTTCGTGAACACCCTTCCCCAGCAGTCGCTATCTACGGCCTCCCTAATTCTGCCCAAAAAAAGGTGAAGAAAAGTATGGGTCAGACGTTAGATCCTTCTAGAAAAAGGCTTCTACGTAGACGACTGTTTGAAGTCCACCCCAACAAATGAGGCTTGCAATCAGTCTACTAAAAAGGGCTCAAAAAAATGCTCGCTCAGTCTAACCTAAGGTTACACAAGATTTCCTCCAACAGTCGAGAGTTGATGGAAGCATTTCCCTCTCAAGACTATTCCAGCGATCTAAATGACCTACACCTAAGCATCGACACTCTTCCCATCAGCGGGGTCTTGGATTGCTTTGGGATCTGAAGATGGATGCCTTCACCTTTCAGGTCAGTAAAGACGAGAAACCCTTCACGCACAGAGGAGTTCTTTCTTTCGTGAATAGTCCCATGCGACCCCCTGGGATTCGTAGCTCCAGTTACTGTCCAAGGAAAAATGATGCTAAGAGACTTCACCCAAGACACATCTGATTGGGATGATCCACTGCCAGCAGAAAAGGCAGACCTGTGGGCAGAGTGGAAGAGGTCTCTCGAGGCCTTGACCCGACCTTCGTATGAAACGACCGTATGCTCCTGTGTCATCCACAGAAGTCAAGACACAAAGACTTTGTATCTTCTGCGATGCATCAGTCAAAGCAATCGGCAGCAGTAGCATACCTCAAAACCATAGATGTCAATGAACAGAGGCACATCGGGTTTGTGATGACCGGACTAAACTGGCACCACCGCGAACACACGGTACCCCAGATGGAACTCTGGCTGCTGTCCTCGCAGTTGAGTTGGCCGAGCTTACCTCAGGTGTGATGAATCTGGAGACCAAAGAAGCAGAGTTCTACACTGATAGCAAGGTGGTACTGGGATACATCTGCAATGAAACGCGATGCTTTTATGCTACGTCGCAACCGGTACTGAGGATAAGAAGATCTCCTGTCCTAGTCAGTGGCACTATGTACCTACTCACCTCAATCCTGCGGACCATGCGACTAGATCCGTTGCTTCAAGTCATCTTAAGGACACTACCTGCTTCACAGGCCCTGCTTCCTTGTATCGTTCGATGCCCCACATCGACAGGCCTGAAACGTTTGAACTGGTGGATCCAGATGCCGACAAGGAGCTCCGCCCTCGAGTGTCTGCTCTGCATACAGGGATTTCAAGTCATTACCTGGAATCTCATTGGTTCAGCAGGTTCTCAACCTGGAGGTCACTTTTTCGAAACCATTGCTTGTCTACTTCATATGGCGCAGTCCTACAATCAATATTATTATAGACTTGTATTATACTATATTCACTAGTTTCCTAGATACTGCTTGATCCAGGGAGCTAGTCTGATTGCCGTATGTGGAGTCGGGAAGAATTTTTTTTCCCCAATGTGAAGCTTACTGTTTGCCCTTGGGTTTTTTTTGCCTTCCTCTGGATCAACATGTTAGGGCAGGTTAGGATAGGAAATGGGTTGAACAGATGGACTTAAAGTCTTCCTTCAACCTTAATAACATGTTACTATGTTACTAAGTCAGCATTACCTGCAAGCCAGAGATTTTGTAAAGGTTGGATCACTGCATGCATGCTTTTACCGCCCCAACTTGGGAAGAGCCAAGGTTACAATACTTTGTGTTGTGCAAAGAGAAGCCCACCCCCGAGAAATAGACAACCTCAACAAGGGGCAACCC
>JARQOD010000001.1:787850462-787893530 GCA_033576555.1 Oophaga sylvatica | reverse complement strand
TTCTTTTCTGCAGATGACATGGTGTGGGAAAGAAACGCACATGGGTGAAGTTGCATTTTGTCCCCAACTCGCTGAGACAGAATGGCTCCCACTGCAGAGTCCGAGGCGTCCACTTCGACAGTAAATGGCAATTCAGGATTTGGGTGTACTAACAATGGAGCAGACGTAAAAAGAGTTTTCAATTTGTCAAAAGCCTCCTGTGCCTCCGGAGACCAGAAAAATGCTTTGGTCTTTTTTGTTAGTGTAGTAATTGGTAGTATGATCCGTGAAAAGTTCTTTATAAATTTTCGGTAAAAATTTGCAAATCCTATGAAATGCTGGACGTCTTTTAAATTTCTTGGAACAGGCCAGTCCACTACAGCATTGATTTTGCCGGATCCATGCTCAGACCTTCTGGGGAGATGATATATCCCAGAAATTGGATACTGGTTTGTTCAAACTCACATTTTTCAAGTTTAATGTAAAGATGGTTCTCTTGTAGTCGTTCCAAGACTAACTGGACGTGCCTGCGATGCTCTTCCAAGGTGTCTGAAAATATAAGAATGTCATCGAGATAAGCCACAACGAATTGGTCCAAGAAATCTCGAAATACATCATTAATAAAATGTTGAAAGGTGGCTGGGGCATTGCTAAGACCAAAGGTCATAACCAGAGATTCAAAATGTCCATATCTCGTTCTGAAGGCGGTCTTCCACTCATCTCCTGGGCGAATCCGTATGAGGTTGTAAGCCCCTCTAAGATCCAGCTTCGTAAAGATTTTCGCAGAACGGAGTCTCTCAAATAGTTCAGGAATCAAGGGTAGCGGGTAGCGATTCTTGACAGTGATATTATTCATCTCTCTGTAGTCAATACATGGCCGCAGAGTGGAGTCTTTCTTTTCAACAAAGAACAGGGGTGCCCCAGCTGGAGATGTGGAAGGTCGAATAAAGCCTTTCTCTAAATTTTCATCCAGGAACTTTCTTAATACCTTCAATTCAGGTTCAGAAAGATTGTAAATCCGTCCAAATGGAATGGTTGCTCCTGGCAGCAATTCAATGGGACAGTCGTAAGGACGGTGAGGAGGTAATTGATCTGCTTTCTTCTTACTGCAGACATCAGAGAACTGCTGATATTGAGGTGGTAGTTTCTCTTCCTTCTCATGCAAAATCTCAGAGATTTGGACTTGTTGGAGAACAGGGGGTTCCTTATGACAATTATTCCTACAGTAGTCAGATGGAAAGGTGATGGTCCTTGATGCCCAGTTGATAGAAGGGTTATGGACTGAAAACCAGGGGATCCCTAGAATAACCGGAAATTTCGGAGATGAGATAAGGTGGAAACTGACAGCTTCATGATGATCCGGTTCGATACAAATCTCCAGTTCGATTGTCTCATGCGTGACAGGTCCAGAAGACAAGGGTGATCCATCCACCGTTTACATTTCAATTGGTGTGGATTTGGTCCTACTGGAAATATTATTATCACGTGTAAATTTTAAGTCCATAAAATTCCCTCCTGCTCCCGAATCCAACAGGGCAGAGCATTGTATTTTTTGGGTGCCCATTACAACCTGAATGGGGATTACAAAATGAGATGATGTAGTATGTATTTTGTCTATTTCTGGCGTTACTGATGAGATAGTCTGCAAGATGGAATCCGACTGCTGAGAAAGGTCCATATTGCTGGCAGACCTGTTGTTGGTAAAGGCTATAGTCCTTTTGTTAGGACAGTTGATGGCATAGTGTCCAGGATCCCCACAATAGAGGCAGAGATGTTCTGCACGTCGCCTCTCCTTCTCCTGTGCAGAGAGTGGTCTTCGGATGACGTCGATCTGCATCGGTTCAGACACGCCTTGCGTCTTTTCTTGGTGGTCCGATGCTGAAAATGAGAAGCCAGGGCTATTCCCAAGTGCTCGCAGTCTCTCCTTTCTCCTTTCAGTAAGTCTCTGGTCAATCCGGATACATAGTTGAATAAAGTCCTCCAACTGGTCAGGGGTCTCAACCCTGGCAAGCTCGTCTTTCACTGGTTCTGATAACCCTCGTCGAAATTGACTTCTCTGGGCCGCTGGATTCCAGGTGGTGTCGGCCACCCAGCGACGGAACTCCGATGTGTATTCCGCAACAGAGCGACGTCCTTGGCGCAAATTATGTAATTTGGTTTCTGCTGTGGCACAGCGGTTTGGGTCATCAAAAACTTGATTCATAGCTGCGGTGAAGGCTTCCAGGTCATTAAGGAGGTCATAGTCCTTTTCTACATAAGGTGAAGCCCAAGCAAGAGCTTCATCCGTCAGGAGATTTATCATGAAAAAAACTTTCTTCCTCTCACTGGTAAAGGGAGCAGGTTGCATCTGGAAGTATATGCGGCATTGATTGAGGAATCCTCGGTACTGCTTGCGATCCCCACTGAACTTTGCAGGCAGCGGCAGCCGCGCGTTTGATTCGGACCCTGAATTGCGCACGTCCAGAAGTTGTTTTTGTAGCTCAATTACTTCCTGTTGTATCGCCGTGAAATCAGTTTGTAACTTGGCATATTTTCCTTGAGAGTCAGTACAAAAACTTTGAAGCTCCGTAACTTGCCGTCTCAGGGTGTTCACAGCGGACTCCATTTTGGCGCGAGATTATTCTGTCAAGATCCCGTCTGGGTTGGAGCCGATGTTACTGCAAACACTAGGGGAAGCAGAGGCAGGTAGCGTAGTCAGATGGCAGCCGGAGGTCGGTACACAGGAAAGCAGTGTTTGTAGCAATGGATCAGGCGGATAACGTAGTCAGGTGGCAGCCGGAGGTCGGTACACAGGAAAGGCAGTTCGGTAACAGAGGAGCAGGCAGATAACGTAGTCAGGTGGCAGCCGGAGGTCGGTACACAGGAGAGCAGTGTTTGTAGCAATGGATCAGGCGGAGAGCGTAGTCAGAAGGCAGGCCGAGGTCGGTTCACAGGAGAGCAGTGTTTGTAGCAATGGATCAGGCGGAGAGCGTAGTCAGAAGGCAGGCCGAGGTCGGTTCACAGGAGAGCAGTGTTTGTAGCAATGGATCAGCAGGAAACGCTTGACTAAAGGCTTGGAGCTCAATAATCTCGCAATGACACACCCACAGGGCCAGGTTTATATAGAGTGTGTAATTGGCAATCAGAGGCCCAATCAAAAGAGCACTAGGTGTAGCCAATCAGGAAGAACAGTCAATGGTATCTGGGTTCAGCAAGGAACTTTGCAGCCAGCAGAATAGCTCAGATGGTAGAGCTGCTGGCCAGTGGACAAGAGGTACTGGGTTCGACTCCTGACAAGGCTAGGATGAACTGGCTCACCCGTACTAGCCTCCACTTCTTGGTCAGATGAGCTACTCTGGCACTCAACTCACACAGAGCTCTAACAGGAACTCAACTCTCTGCACTGTCCTGAGACAGGAACTCCCCTCTCACGCAGGCTGCGTGACACTACTTTATACCCCTAGTGGGTGTGTCTAAAGTGTGAATGAATGATGTAAAGCTTTAACTGTTACCTTTCTGTGCAGACTCCAGGATTTTATGTGTGCCTTACATACCAGGGCTACACAAGGAAAACATTGGACTATTCTGTAGTGGCTTTCTATGAACCCTGACCTAAATCCTATTGAGCATCTTTGGAAAGAGCTGAAACATGCCGTCTGGAAAAGGCAACCTTCAAACACGAGACAACTGGAGCAGTTTGCTCCTGAGAAGTGGGCCAAAATAGCTGTCGAGAGGAGCAGAAGTCTCATTGACAGTTACAGAAATCGTTTGATTGCAGTGATTGCCTCAAAAGGTTGTGCAACAAAATATTAAGTTACGGGTACCATCATTTCTGTCAACGCCTATTTCATGAGTTTTATTTTTTTTTAAATTCTGTGGAAGCATGGTTGAAAAGCAATGTCTGACTTTCATTTGGAAAAATATTTAGAATTGAAAGTCCTCAGTGGTTGATACCTTTTAATGGCTAATTGAAAAGATGGTAACAAATTGCAAGCTTTCAAGACTACTCAGGTCTCTTCATCATTTGACTTTCATTTGTTCATTTTTGATTTATTATTACTTTTGTCAGATTCAAGTTATTTCTGTCACCATTGTGGGTTTTTCTGTCCTTAAACGAGGGGTACCAACAATTTTGACCACGTGTGTATATACTTGCTCTGAGCGTTTAGTTCTTGCAGGTGAAAGATTCGTCTTCCTGTGCAGTGTGCTAAAGCTGAGTTTGTGGTTGTAGTTGTAGCGATCTGTGGTTTGCAGAAGTACGTTGTGTTTATCTCCTGGTTCCTATTCCCATTTTGTTTATTCCTCCCTGTCCCTATCCTCCTCCTTATTGTTGGTGAGTGCTTTTGTTTGATAGAGGTTTGCTGGTATCCCTGTTTTGTCTTTGTGTCTTGTTTACGAGGGGACAGAGTAGGGTTTAACAGGAGCATAGTAAGGTTGGATACCCAGGCCTCTCTACATTCAAGAGTACCCCCTTGACGGATAGTTAAGGTCCTAGCTTTCAGGGACAATTTGAGGCCCCTCTCCTTACCGAAGACCATCACAGAGTGACAGGTGGGCTCTTGGGACAATCATATATGGTGTGGGTGTTGTTGGGTTCATTATACTGGATGAAGGAATATAAGTACCTTTGAGGTTCAACATACAGTATTGTGAGAAGGGCTATTGTAGCATCGTATATGGTGTGGGGGGATTCTTGAATTCATCATGCATGTGAGGACCATCATACTGTGTAAGGGGCAATCATACTGTATGTGGGGCTGTAGGACCATCATACATAGTGTGGGGGCTCTGGGGCCATCATACATGGTGTTAGGGCAGTGTTGTCTATCATACTTTGTCAGGAAACTGTGGGAGCCATCATATGGTATAGTGTGATGTGGGATCATGATGCAGTGTGTGGGATGGGACTATGGGAGCATAATATTGGTGGTGCTCGCTGTGGGTTCATCATACTTTGCGTGTTGGTAGTACAGTGGGAGAAAATTTTACGGGGGAATTCACTGTGATGAGGTATTGTGGCTGGTGTTTAAGCTAAGTGTAAGGTGAAGCAACTCCTGACAAGCTTATGCATGTTGAGAACAATGCTATTTCAGCACCCAGCCAGTATCGGACTGGGGTGTCAAGGCCCAACAAGTAACCAACTTCAGGGCCCCCCTTTTCAGCTTAATGCAAATGTGACATTATCCTCAATCATAAATTTATATAACAATGAACTGGGTAGATTGTTACATGAATAATATGCTGCCTTTGTACATAGTAAGTCAAGTATATAGTGCCAAGTACTGCTCATATAAGAGGGTGGTAGCACAATCTTGAACAGGGGTCCATCGGAGGATTCTCCTATACTCCTGTGGGCCAGTCCAAGACTACAGACAGCACATAGCTTCTAGAGCCGACCTTAAATGATGATGTCAGAGGTGTTTGCTCGGTTACTACAGTTAACTAGAATGGCTACCATTTACTTGAACCATTGAAAAGATATATGAAAAAAATAATCAGCACAGAATAGAGGACCTAAACAAATGGGCCTGTTTTGTAGGTGTGGAGATGATTATCAGGCAGAGGCCTAGAGATGATTTATCAGCAATTCCTTAATATAATCATATTAGTGTTATTGCATTGCTATCAAGTGGCAGTGATTCCAATATTTAATGCACGCTCATCTTGGCAGCCTTAGTGAACAGCATATTAGCATAATTCAGTCTACTGTAGACAGAGCCTGTATTCTGCTGATGGCAAAATAGTAAGAAAAAATAGAAACATGCATCAATGTTTCACCTTTCTACCCTAATAAATGTACACTTTCAGCCGCCCACATCAAACTGTATAAAGTCTTCTTGTATAAAGTCTGTTGTTTTCTGGTTTGGAGGCAACATTCAGTTTTTGCCAGAGGCAGCGTGTTTGCTGGAATGTGGCCCTATAATGTAGTACTGCAGTAAAAAAAAAAAAAAATTCACAATTTATTATGCTGAGAATGATTACATTTAATATATTACTTATTCAGTATTCAGGTTAGGGGTATGGCCCACATTTCAGTAAAGCAGAAAATTGGAGAGCCATTCTGAAAACCATTGCACTGTGCATAAAATTATAGGTTGGAAAAGGATACACATAAAATTATAGGAAATAGAAAAACAATACAATATTAATTTAATATATTCATCAAAAGATCACCAGTAACCAGATATAACATAGCTGTTATTATTGTATGAAATATGACAACAGTTAAACAATATGCATACAAGATTATTTAATATAACACAATGTCCTATAATAAGAGAGGACATGAGTTTATCAAAGAAAATCAAAGGAAGGTAGACTTATTTCAAGAAGACCTTTCACTTTCCTACCAAAGCTGAATAGTTGCCCAGAAAAAGACAATCCATGCCAGAACCAACCCTACAACAACCTATAAATAGCATTTGGTGTCAAAGTAGAAGAGATACAATAATGTGCAAAAGATTTGAGCACATGTGGAAAAAATTATGCAAATTAAGTGTTAATAGATTATTTTTATGGATTATCAAAAACTGAAAGTGAGAAAACAAAAAAGAAATCTACATTAAGAGAAATCTACATTAAGTCAATATTTGGTGTGACCGCCCTTTGCCTTCAAATACTATCAAAACATGAAATTTTGGAGGTACAATTGCTCACAGTTTTTGAAGGAACTCGGCAGAGAGGTTGTTTCCAACATCCTGGAGTACTAATCTGTGATCTTCTGTGGATGTAAACTTTCTCAAATCCTTCTGCTTCTTCATGTAAACCCACGTATACGTGATGATGTTGAACTCAGTAATCTGTCCAGGTCATATCATCACATCCAGGATGCCTTTTTCTTTTTTGCTAAAGATAGTTCTTATTGATATTGGCTGAATGTTTCAGGTCATTGACCTGCTGCAGAATAAATTTGGAGCTAATCAGATGTCTGATAAGTATTGCATGATAGACCAGTATCTACTTTTATTTCTCATTGAGAACATTAATCTTGACCAAATTTCCAACTCCATTTGTGGAAATGCAGCTACAAACCTGCCAGGAATTTCCACCATGCTTCACTGTTGCCTGCAGACACTCATTGTTGTACCCTCCTCCAGCCTTTTGGTGAACAAACTGCCTTCTGTTTCAACCAAATATTTAAAATTTTGACTTATCAGTCCAGAGCACATGATTCCATTTTCTGCTTCACTGGTCCTATGTTTTTGTGCATAGTTGAGTCACTGGACCTTATTTCCATATCAAAGGTATGATTTTTGGCTGCAATTCTTCAATGAAAAACACTCCTCTGCAAACTTCTCCAAAGCGTAAATGAGTGCAGCTGGGTCTAACTGGTTGCAGCCAGCTCTGAGCTAATGGATCGATCTGTTGGACAACTGGAAGGGAAATAAGTATGATGAGTCATTCATCTGCTGCACTAAGTTTTCTTAGGTGACCACTGCGTCTATAGCCCACAGTGTTGCCCATTTCTTGGTGTCCTCAGTGCTCAGAAATTCAGGCAGATACTAATTTCTCATTGATTACCATCAGGAAGGCATCTGATGGCTCCACATTTATTCTGCAGCAGAACAACTTCTGCAGTGTAAAAAATAACAAGTAGTCAATAAAATGATAACATAGCAATGAGATAGTCTTGATTACAATATTATCAAATGTGTCTAGGATTACATGAGGTGATAGAAGGACTTGCACAGATTTCCATTTTGTTCACTCCCTTTGCATTTTCTTAAATGATAAAAATAAATTGTTATCACTTTTCTTTTTAAAAGCATCTTGCTTTGCAGCATTTTTTCCACACCTGCTTAAAACTTTGGCACAGAACTGTTTATATAAAAAAAAACCACTTCAATATTAATAGTGCAAAAAGAGAGCAGTAATTGTAGCCCAAAATTGAGGTGAATGATGAACGGGTGACATGCAAAGTACTGCAATGGAAACAAGCAAGTTGCAAACATCCAACTGACTGTTTCCAATGTTTTGCAAATTGCTTGTCAGGGTCATGGTATATTGTGGAATGCAATGTCCAATATCCACTATCTGTAGTCTGTGAAAGTCAGCTTTAAGCGCAGCTAACGGTGAGGGAGGAATGGAGGACTAAGGACCCAAGGAAGAGTCAAGTGTCTTGTTCATTATCAGTTTCAGGTAGCCTCCTATCAGTTGACCCTCTGTGAAGCCCTCCAGCCTTCTCAGATATTGTCAGCATTCCTTGATCTGGCTTTTTTTTTTTAGGAAGGTAGAGATTAGCCAAATTAGCCAAAGTATATAATTGATTTGATACAGAGACTTTCAGGAAAACAAAACGACCTGATCATCCCTATCTTCCCCACGAGTGAAAACTGAAGATTCTTATGAATACCTATACTGACTCCCCTGGATCTGGACTCAGGATTCGTGCTGTGAAACCAATGCGTGTAATAATTGTTTTTTACTACGGGGTGATGTTCTCTTTTAAAATGAGTCTCTTGAAGAAAAAAAATTTACGTTCCCATCTTATGCATACTGTACCATATAGAACTTTGGATCGTTTCTGAAGGGTATTAAAACCCCTGACATTTAAAAGAATTTAAAGAGGCTATCTTGATAGACATTCTGTTAACCCCAAGGATAGTGGCTGTAGAGGATCATAGAGAGGGCCAGAACAGGACTGAGGGTAGAGCCTGAGAGGGTAAGCAGAAGGTTAGATAGGATGGGAAGAAAACAACAGATGGGGAACAGAAAGAAGAAAAAGAAGAGGAAAAAGTAAGTAAATATAGAGAACCTAAAGAAAATTCAGGAGCCTAACAAGGGTAGGCAACTTCCTCAATCCTAGACTGAGGAAACGTTATACAGGATGTCCTCTCGTTACACGGAGATATCCCGACACCTGTGTAAAGGGACGGCCGCGGGGTCGATGCACTGTAAGCTGCTACGTATTTTCCTCCGTAGTCTCTATTCGTCTGGGGTGTTCTCCTCCTGTGAGGGAGCGTACGGAGCAATTAGAGTCAGAGTCCCAAATCATGTCAAACAGTTCTGCTTTATTTTCCTCTGGACACAGCACATCCAAGACACCATTAGCACGCCTTAAACGATACCAGCAATACATTCTTCACAATTCTGCCTTGTCTTCTCTGCTACACTAGAATGGACCACTAAGTATTGATGGGACGAGGAGCCCGGTGAAAACGGCACTTCGATCTCTTCCCCTTGAGACACTTCAATCCAGCATAAGAAAAACACATCTACTAGGTCGTCCACCCCTCTCTGGTTATCCTGCCTGGATACTTCTGATGGCCCACTCGCTGCTATACTCTGCACGACCTCTTCTGCTGAGCATTCCCACAGTGGTTCTTCCACTGGACTACTGCTACGTAAACCCACTCTCTTTGGGCTCACGTTTCCCACGGTGAATCCTTCACCGGCTTCTTCAGGGGTTGCTGGTCCCCTCTTCTTCCTGCCCTATGCTCAGGGCCCATGAACGTGGACGTCCTCACACTAGCAAGGTCCACCCCCGACTGACTCCGCTAAGAGGAAGTCTTCTTGACAGACTACCGCTTGGAGGCAATCTTTCCCTAGCAACAAGTCCCTAACTATTGTCCCTATAGGACTGGATGTGCTCAATGCACCCCTCTAGTGACCAAACCCAATTACTGCTTTGACATATTTTTATAACATTCTAACTGGATCTCTAACATGCCCCCATTAGTGATCCCTCACAAGTACACTTAACCCTTAAATATATATACACTACCCTTCTAGTGCCCTCCTATGGTGACCCCTAAGATGCACTATCTGCTGACACTCACCCACATATATAATATAACTCATACAGGCATACATATACACAAGTAGTACAATTAAAGGGGATGAAACCTTGAAGGGTTAATACCTTCACCTCCTTATACCTGCAACTGCAAGCTTTCTATGTGTGGGGTGTCTCTCATGACGCGGGTACACCGCCCACATGGACCAAGCATCATATCACATTTGTTTGTACACTCCCTGACAGAAGTTAAGTCGCTTATCCATGTTATGTAAATGAAAGCTTATAACCTGACGTTAAATTCATCCTTTGGTTGTATAAATTATTCTTTTGAAACCCTCCGAAATGTGGTTTAGGTTAAGAAAATAAATTGGCATCAATGCAGAAATATTGATCATTTAATGGACACAGAATGGTCAGATTTTGGCAAGACAAAAGTTTTGTCGCCCACAGAAAGTAATGTGATATTCAAACAAATAATTAACTTAAAATACAAATATATGTTGCATAACATTAGTGAATGAAGTTGTGGTGCTATTAGAGTCATGTTTAATATTTTGTGTGACTTCCATGAGCTTGAAGGACTGCATCCATGCGGTTCAACAATGATTCATACAATTTATTAATGAAGTCATCAGGAATAGCAAAGAATGCAGTCTTACATGCCTCCCAGAGTTCATCTAGATTCTTTGGTTTTGTCTTCCAAGCTTCCTCTGTCATCCTACCCCAAACATGCTCAATGATGTTCATGTCTGGTGACTGGGCTGGCCAGTCCTTGAGCACCTTGATCTTTTTTACCTGGAGGAACTTTGTTGTAGAGATGGATGTATGAGATGGAGCACCATCCTGCTGCAGTGACCCTTTTATAATTTGGAATATAAGAGGTAGCTAATACTTCTTGATATTTTAGGCTATTGATATTGCCTTCCACCTTGCAAATGTTTCGCACACCCACATACTGAATGTAACCCCAGACCATGATCTTTCCACCACCAAATTTAACTGTTTTCTGGGTGTATTTTGGATCCATACGGGCTCCAGTAGGTCTCCTGCAGTATTTGCGGTGGCTGTGGTGTAATTCTACTGAAGATTCATCAGAGAAATCCACCTTATGCCACTTTTCCAGCGTCCATCTGTTTAGCAGGCTGTGGACTTTGCAAATGCCGCACGTTTTTTTATTTGCCTTTTTTTTTAGTGCTGGCTTCTGGGCACTGATTCGACCATGGAGGCCATTTTCGAGACAGAATCCTACATAGTTGACATAGGGACTTGAGGTGACCAGGCCTGTTGGAGCTCTGCTGCAGTGGAAGAGAGGCTTGCTTTGGATTTTCTAACCAACAAACGTTCCTCCTGAGCAGTTGTTTTGCGGGGTCTGCCGGACCTGGGCTTGTCAAACAAATCTCCAGTCTCTTCAAATCTTTTTTTAATTCTTTGTACTTGACGCTGAGACACATTAAAGGTGCCAGCCACCTCTGCAGTGGATCTGGTCTTCAGCCTCTTGATAATCCAGGCTTTGGTCGCAGGGTGGATTTTTGGCATGTTTTCAGAGCTCAAGTTGCAGTTCAAGTGAAGGTCTGGGGTGCTGGGTTTCTTTTTATTCACACCCACTAATTAACCGATCATTTACTGAGCACAGGTGAGGATGTAAACTAGGATTGGGTGCATTATATGACCAGGCGACAAAACTTTTGTCTTGCCAAAATCTGACCATTCTGTGACCATTAAATTATCAATATTTCTGCATTGATGCCAATTTATTTTCTTAACCTAAACCACATTTCGGAGGGTTTCAGCTTTCAAAAGAACAATTTATACAACCAATGGATGAATTTAACGTCAGGTTATAAGCTTTTATTTACATAACATGGATAAGCGACATAATTTCTGTCAGGGAGTGTATAGATCGAAGCATCTAGAAATAAATCAACAAGCACGGTAACCCCAATGCTTCCCCTATCTCCAGAAAAAGCACACAGCTAGGCAGAGTCAATATTACATTCTAAAGTTTCTTCTTTTTACTACACTTTGATGGAGCGCTGTTCTTTCAATCTTTAATACTACAATAATAACGCCATCTCAGCCTGCATGGTGGCTCTCATCCACCAGAACAGCTGTTGTCCCATTAGGAGCAAGGTGCCCCTCTTAGTCATGGTTAAGTCCCGATCGACATACGGGCTACCTTGGTCTCGGTACACTTGACAGGGTCTACATCTTTACAAAATTATAGAGGAACAAAGAGCAAGTGTCACTGTTCTGCAGATTGTGCAGAAGATGGGCGAGAGCCTGTGCGGCTATGCCCACCCTGTTGCGGCAATGGTTGCTGGGAAGGCCTGCTACAGTTGTTGTAAGGCGCTATAGGTCTTGGCTAGTGTTGAGCAATACTGCTCGATATCTAAAAATATTGGATCGGAATGGTATCGCCGATATCACTAAATATCGGCGATATCCGATTCCGATACCGGAAGTCCCATGTAAGTCTATGGGAACAAAATATCGCAACTAAAAAAAACCTTTATTTCCTTGTAAACACTAAATATACACACATAGAATACATATATATATATACATGTCATTGTGACATATATATATACATATATGTATAGTTTATACACTTCTACATAGTAAAATATCCTCTGATTCAATTGCCGGGTAAAGCCGGCTTCTGTGAAAAGACAGAACCCACCCGACATGAAATGACACTTGGTTTACATAGAGTTAACCATGTCTTTTCATGTAGTTTGATATCTGATTTGCACAAACAATTACATCAGTCTATGTGTGCAAAATTTCACACCTGTAGGGTTAACTAAAGGTGTAAATTCGTTGTAAAAAAGACTGACTTTTTTTGCTACGAATTTACACCTTTAATTAACCCCTACAGGTGTGAAATTTTGCACACATAGACTGATGTAATTGTTTGTGCAAATCAGATAGCAAAGGACATGAAAAGACATGGTTAACCCTATGTACACCAAGTGTCATTTCATGTCGGGTTCTGCATTTTCACAAAAGCCGTCAATTGAATTAGCGGCTATTATACTATGTAGAAGTGTATGAACTATAAATATAAATATATATATATGTGTCACAAATTCAATGACATGTATATATATATATATATATGAGGTGTAAAATTGTTTAAAAAAAATGCGTGGGCTCCCGCCCTATTTTCGCAACCAGACAGACAAAGCCAGCGAATGGGGGCAGATAATAATAGCCCAGAGAGGGACCATTATTTTTGGCCCCCCTGGCTACTAACATCTGCCCCCAGACACCCCAGAAAAGACAAATCTATAATTAGATTCGCCCTTTCTGGCACTTTGCCCGTCTATTCCCATTGCCCTGTAGCGGTGGCGAATGGGTTAATATGGGGTTAAAGCCACATTGCAATTGAAAGGTGACCTTAAGCCAGGTTAATAATTGAGAGCTGTCAATTAGACAACTATCAATTATTAATCCTATTGCATGAAATAAAAATAAAACACACACACTTT
Organism: Oophaga sylvatica; assembly: GCA_033576555.1. Taxonomy (NCBI): domain Eukaryota; kingdom Metazoa; phylum Chordata; class Amphibia; order Anura; family Dendrobatidae; genus Oophaga; species Oophaga sylvatica. The sequence continues at coordinate 787,880,342 of JARQOD010000001.1, read as the reverse complement.
AATTAAAAATCATTTTAATGAAATAAAGACACATGTTTTGACCATCTTTTATTTGACTGCAAAAACCATTTCCTGTAATAAAAATAAAATAAAAAAGAAAAATTATTCTTACCTATCCCATGCACAGTCAGGTCCCACGGTGTAATCCTTCAGAAAGGGTTAATGTTTACTGCAGGGACCGCAGCTAATGCTGCAGCCTCACAGAAAACCCCCAAATGAATGAGTTCCTCTCCTGGCTGACAGGAGAGGAAGTGGAAAGCTTAATTGATTGCTTTCCACTTTCACTTCAGGTCAGCCAGGGACACAATCAGTGACGTCAGAGGGAACTGATTAACAAAAATAGGGGTTCCCTTCGAATAAAAAATGGCGTCGGGTCCCCCCTATTTTTGTTAACCAGCCTGATGAAGCAGACTGCTGAGCAGTGGCGTACCGTGAATGAAGCAGACCAAGCAGCTCTATGGGGCCCAGACAGGTGAGGGGGCCCTCGACGGTCAGGTAGCTGTGCTGACACAGTACTACCAGGGGGTCGGCGGGTGAGGGGGAGCGCAGCTCTTCTATATACTCACCCCTCCTGGTGCGGTCTCTGCAGCCCCTGCTCTTCTCCCACGGTCTCCGACGCCTGTGTTCAGCGGTCAGGTGGTACCGCTCATTACAGTCATGAATACGCACATATTCATGACTTTAATGAGCTGTCCCGCGTGACCGCTGAACACTGGCGGCGGAGACCGTGGGAGAAGAGCAGGGGCTGCACAGACCGCTCCGGCAGAAGGGTGAGTATAAGGGATATTTACCTGTCCCGTTCCACCGTTGCTCGCGTCCTCTTGCTGCAATGTTCAGGTCAGAGGGCGCGATGACGTCGTTAGTGCGCGCCGCGCCCTCTGCCTCATCATTCACTGCTGGAGGACCCCGAAGACAGCGGCACTCAGCAGTGGAGAGAGGACAGGTAAATATCTCAGGTGCCGGGGCCCTGAGCGAGCGGTGACATCGGCACCTGGTGTCACCCCCTGCTCAGGACACCGGCACCTGGCCCCCAGCGACGAAAGGTGAGTATGTCTTTTTTTTTTTTTTGGTTGCAGCAGCTGCGGCAGCATAAGGGCCTATACTATGGAGCATCTATGGGGGCACAATCTATGGGGGCATAATACATTTTTTTGTTTAATGTGTCCCCTCACTGTGCTGGCACTTTACATTTACAATGGCTCTGGGTTTTTTTTTTGGGGGGGGGCCCATTCAGACTTTTGCTATGGGGCCCCATGATTTCTATGTACGCCCCTGCTGCTGAGGCATGGTATTTAAGGCTGTTAAGGAGCCAAGATCCATGGACCTTGCCAGCAGCGTCGGACTGGAGTACCTTGGGTCCACCAGAGAAAAAATATTCTTGGGGCCCACCATCATACTTCCCAACCTTTGAAGAAGGGAAAGAGGGACAAAGGCTGTGGCACGCTGTGCCTGCTGCAGCAAATTTTAGGCCATGCCACGTTGCACCACAGACTGTCCAGGAGTTGGTGGATGCTTTAGTCCAGGTGTGGGAGGAGATCCCTCAGGAGACCATCCGTCGCGCTCATCAGGAGCATGCCCAGAAGTTGTAGGGAGGTCGTACAGCATACCTCCCAAATTTTGAAGACAGGAAAGAGGGTTAAAGGCTGCGGCGCGCATGGCGCGCCGCTGCAAATTTTAAGCCACGCCCCGACCACACCCATTTCACAGCTAATCACACCCATATCCTCACCCTAACCGTACCCATGCCGATACAGCTGACCCTCCGATGACGGTTGGGGGGCCCACTGCTGGCACTGGCCCCCCAACGCCTGTTCTGGCCCCATAGCTTCTGGGCGGCAGAGCAGGAAGATCGATTCTCCCTGCTCTGCCGCAGAATGTAACTGTATCGGCGTGCTGTGCACGCCGATACAGTTACTGTAGCGTAGCTCCGGGTGGGCCCCCTCAGAGCGCGGGGCCCGGGGCCACCTCCCCCTCTGCCCCGCGACCTATCCTTTCAAATCAGGGCCCACCACGCAGGAGCTGGGGCCCACCGGAGGTTTCTCCGGTGTCCCGGTGGCTCAGTCCGACCCTGCTTGCCAGCCTGATAATACCAGGCCACAGCAGTCTGCTTATCTTTGCTGGTTAACAAAAATAGGGGATCCCCTCGAAAAAAATTGGCGTGGGGTCCCCCTATTTTTGTTAACCAGCCAATTGAAGCAGACCGCTGAGGCCTGGATTTTCAGGCTGTTAAGGAGCCAAGATCCATGGACCTTGCCAGCCTGATAATACCAGGCCACAGCAGTCTGCATATCTTGGCTGATTAACAAAAATAGGGGATCCCCTCGAAAAAAATTGGCGTGGGGTCCCCCTATTTTTATTAACCAGCCAGATGAAGCAGACCGCTGAGGCCTGGATTTTCAGGCTGTTAAGGAGCCAAGATCCATGGACCTTGCCAGCCTGATAATACCAGGCCACAGCAATCTGCATATCTTGGCTGATTAACAAAAATAGGGGATCCCCTCGAAAAAAATTGGCGTGGGGTCCCCCCTATTTTTGTTAACCAGCCAGATGAAGCAGACCGCTGAGGCCTGGTTTTTCAGGCTGGTAAGGATCCAATATCCATGGACCTTGCAAGCCTGATAATACCAGGCCACAGCAGTCTGCTTAGCTTGGCTGGTTAACAAAAATAGGGGATCCCCTCGAAAAAAAAACGGTGTAGGGGTCCCCCTATTTTTGTTAACCAGCCAAGTAAAATGCAGACTGCTGCGGCCTGGTATTAAAAGACTGTCAAGGCCCATGGATTTTGGCCCTCAACAGCCTGATAATACCAGGCTACAGCAGCCCCACATTTGGCGCATCAAAAGATGTGCCAATTGTGGCACTTTACCCGGCTCTTCCCACTGCCCTGTAGCGGTGGCAAGTGGGGTAATAAGGGGTTAATGTCACCGTTGATTGCACGGTGACAATAAGCCCGGTTAATAATGGAGAGGTGTCAATAAGACACCGATCCATTATTAATCCCAAAGTTATTAAATGTATAAAAAAAGACAAAGCAAGAAAAATGTCTTTTAATGAAATAAAAGAGACAACACAGTTTTCATTAATTTTATTATACACTCATTCCTGCGACGCCATCGATCTCCTGTAAAAAAAGAAAAAAAACAAACCAACAGTATACCACCTGTCCGACGCAGTCCATAGTAACGACAGTCCCACGACGATCCAGCTCTGCTACATCACAATGACAGGCAGAGCCTGTCATCGCAACGCAGCAGAGCTGATTACCTGCTTCCCCGGCGGTGACGTCATCGGACTGACTGCTTTACGGCCGGGATTACCCAGCAGTCACTGCAGTTATCGCGAGAAACTGCATGTGACCGCCGGGGAAAGATGATGGCGGCCATGAAGCAGTCCAGTCCGTGACCGCCGGAGATCTTCTGCCAGGTAAGTGCCGCTGACTCCTGACAGACCCGACCGACGGACACTGACAGTGACAGTGACAATCCCGATTCCGGTATCCGATAAGACGAAAATATCGGAACTAAGTATCGAAAGGCCGATAGAGCTAATATCGGCCGATACCCGATAGTTGCGGTATCGTATCGCTCAACACTAGTCTTGGCATGTTTTTTGGCCAGTCAGTTATCTGAACCTGTGGGAAATCCAGCCTTTCCAGAAATCCCTGCAAGCCCTGAAGATCCTTCAGCAATGCCACTCCCCTCTGGTCTCGTACCTGCAATTGGAAGGGGAATCCCCATGAATAGGGCATGATCCATTCTCTCAATGCCTCCAGGACAGGACGTAAAGCTCTGCGTTTGGCCAGGGTTTTCCAAGACAAGTCCGCTAAAAACTGCAGATGGACTCCGTCAAACTCAAAGGGGCCCTTGATCCTGGCTTGTGCCATTATGTCCTCGTAGACCCTGTAAAAATGAACCTGGCAGATAATGTCCCTCGGACTGCTGGTGTCATTACTCTGAGGCCTGATGGCCTGATGTGCTCTATCCAGGATGATTTCCTCAGTTGGACTCCTTAAGCGTGTTAAATATTCCTTTCAAGGTGTGCATCCTGGTTTGTTGTGGTCTCAGGCAGACCCCGGACGCGGATATTATTGCGCCGATTTCGGTTCTCAGAGTCTCCATCATGTCAAACAGGGCGTTTATCGGCTGAGTATGTTGGTCAATGAGAGTCTTTTGGGTGGCTTGTTCAGATGTCAGTACAGTGGAGGCTGATTCCAGCTGTGACACTCTGTCAGTGACTTGGGACACAGTGGCATTAAATGAGTGAATCTCCGCTTTATATAGGTTCTCCAACCAGGCAATATATCCTTCCATATCAGTTTTTGTGGGGAACTCTGACATTTGGGCCTGCAGGTCTTTTATTTCATCCATCATGTTCAAGGGGCTGGGGGCTGTGCTTGCATAATCCCTTCTCTGCAAAGTTTTATCTCGCCCTCTGTCCTGTTCACTCTGGGAGGGGTGAGGGGACACAGACTGAGAAGAAGACTGAGAAGAAGAATCCCTTCCAGCCATTTTAAGTCCTTGGGTTTAGCAGAGCCTGTTGGGTCAGTGAAGAATTTTTGGATATTTCCTGTATTTGCTGCCCCTGAAGCCATGGGTGTCTCTGCAGTGGAGGGGAAAGATTACGGTGCAAGCTTTCTGCTATTCCTGCCCAAATACTGTTGTTCTGCCCATCTGAGTACAGGGCAGTATGTTTTGTACTGTGTGCTGGTTTGTTTGTTATAGCACCATCTAGTGGAGGCTGAATTTATAGCCTGTGCCTTTAACAAGCAGATAGAGTATTGCATTGTGGGATTGAAGCAAGGTATTCTGGGAAGAAGAAGCTCCATTTTCTTCCATGTACTTCAGGGAATACATGTGTTCATGTGCTCTCCTGTAACCTCTCCAACTTGAGTTTGCTGTCCTGGTAAAGCATATCTGGTATCTTCTCTAGCAATGCAGTGTTTAGGAGGTTATTAACTGTATAGCAGCCAGTGCATAGGAAATGTTATTAGAATCCTGTGTAAAGTTTGCATCATACTGTATACTTTCCTGTCAATTGTAAAGTGTCAGCTGTGTGCCCAATACTTATCTATGTCATTTGTATTTTTATAGTTTTACCGCGCATGTTCTATACTGTTCACCAATAAACAAGTTAGACTACAGAGGACAGTCTGCTTATTTGGAGTACGGAATCGTGGTTTAGGCTGTATGCTAGATTGCACACCGTGTCAATGTGTATGAAGGCAGAACAGATGCTAGACGCCTGCGATAGTAAATACGACTTAAGGAGCCACTAGTACCCACACCGCACTGCCTGCGGATACTGCAGCGGCCGCCATACAGTTACAAGTACTGAGAGTACAGCCCGCCATCAAGCGCTTCATCATTCCCGCCACGCGGAAGCCGCCGCGCATAGACTGTTTCCCGCTAATATATACAGCAGTACGCAGCTAAGCGCACAATGTCTCAAAACAGCACATCCTCACTCAAAACAAGGTCACGAGCAAGCTCCAGCAGGTCGTCATTAGCAGAGCTCACTGCTGTCGCCCGTGCCGAAGCCGAGGCAGCCAAAGCAAGATCCTCCTTCGCTGAAAGAGAAATGCACCTAAAACTGAGGCAGGTGGAGCAAGATGCAGATAGTGCACGCCTGCAAGCCGAAACTGCAAGTTTGCAAGCAGAGTTAGAAAGACTTGCAGCAGACAAAGAGACAGCAGCTGCAATTGCTAAAGCAGAGTATTTGGAAGCTATGAAGGATCCTGATTGTGAGAGACGCAGCAACTTTCCCGGACCAGATCTAGGACAGCAAGATCCAGAGCAGCGTGTCGCAGAGTACGTCCGTCAACATTCCGGCATGGATGACAGCCCTGATGCACCACATCGACCAGCTTACGCCGGCTACCAGCGATCCAACCCCGAACTTCGTTACCACAAACAAGGAGTCGTCCAGTGCAGAGATGTCAACAACAGCGGCTGTTCCACCGAGCAGAAGGTACAGCTCCCATCCCGCCCTAAAGAGACACTTTCCGCACCGAGAAGGTACTGCACAGACTATACGAAGTCAGAAGCATCTCACAGGTATGGTGATACACCACACACTAGACATGACTATAACACACCAGCTCGTGCCAGCACTGACCAAGCCACCATAGACTTTGCAAAGTTCCTTGCCCGCCAAGAACTGGTTACAAAAGGACTTGTAAAGTTCACTGATAAACCCGAGAACTATAGGTCATGGCGAGCCTCGTTCCAGAATGCCATTCATGGTCTGGACCTTTCTAATAGTGAGGTGCTAGATCTCCTAGTGAAGTGCCTTGGAAGTGAGTCGGTCGAGCATGCCAAAAGACTAAGAAACATCAATATAAAGCATCCACACATAGGTCTACGCAAAGTGTGGGAAAGACTTTATAAATGCTATGGGACAGTAGAAGTCATAGAGAATGCTTTATACAAAAGAATTGATGATTTTCCTAAGATAGGACCTAAAGGTTATCAAAAGCTTAGAGAATTGAGTGATTTATTGATAGAGTTACAGGTTGCTCGGGAGGAAAGAGACTTGCCCAGATTAGCATTCTTAGACACCGCTAGGGGTGTTAATCCGATAATACAAAAACTTCCTTACATTCTACAAGACAAGTGGGTTACATATGGTTCACGGTATAAACAAAATCATAATGTACCATTCCCTTCTTTCACTGTATTTGTAGAATTTGTCACCCAACAAGCTAAAATCAGAAATGACCCTAGTTTTGACTTCACTCTGTCATGTTCCACTGCCCCGGTGTCAAACCCAGTAGGACACCCGTGGCAGTCCACAAAACTAACATTGTTTCCACAGGCCCTCCTCACAACGCGAGTAAACTACCTCCAGACGAGAACAAGCCTCAGGATGTCAGTAAACATTGTCCTCTACACAAGAAACCACATCCTCTACTAAAATACAGAGCCTTCAGGGAGAAATCTTTGGAAGATCGCAAAGGTTTCCTCAAAGAGAACAACATCTGCTTCAAATGCTGTGCCACAACCTCTCACCTCACCTGGAACTGTGAAGCTAGCGTGAAATGTGCAGAATGCAGCAGCACGGATCACAATTCAGCCTTGCACCCTGGACCACTTCCACGAGTGTTGTCACAAGCAGAGGAGCACGATGGGAAGGAGAAGAACACTGATGAAGATACCCCTGTGGTCAGCTCTCAATGTACGGAGATCTGTAAGGGACTCACAGGAGTAAGGTCCTGTTCAAAAATGTGCCTTGTCTGAGTCTATCCTGCAGGCCGCAAGGACAAAGCCCTCAAGATATATGCAATCCTGGATGACCAAAGTAACAGGTCTCTAGCCAGGTCCATCTTCTTTGACAACTTCAGCATTGTAAGCCCTGGTTCTCCCTACTCCCTGAGGATGTGTTCAGGTACCGTTGAGACGGCAGGGAGAAAAGCAACTGGATACAAGGTGGAGTCCATATATGGTCAAACCTGCCTATCGCTACCAACCATCCTCGAGTGCAACCAGATTCCCAACAACAGGTCAGAGATACCATCACCGGAGGTGGCGACACATCACCCCCATCTGAAGTGTATAGCCCACCTGATACCTGAGTTTGATCCAGAAGCCCCAATAGCCCTACTCCTGGGAAGAGATATACTACGAGTCCACAAGACTAGAGAATATATAAATGGCCCCAGAAGTGCTCCGTATTGCTCAGAGGCTAGACCTTGGATGGGTCATCATAGGAGACGTCTGTCTACTAGAAGCACACAAGCCGGCCTCAGTCAACAGTATGCTCACCAGCACACTAGAAAATGGACGTCTGTCTCTCTTTCGGCCATGTCACAATAGTCTGCTGGTAAAGGAATTGTCAAACAACACTCCCCTACCTTGCCCTTTCTCAGTACCTACCAACAAAGACCACGCCTGTGAAGGTGAACAAGACCACATAGGATGTACAGTCTTCCACAGGACAAAGGAAGACGACAAGGTAGCGATGTCCATAGAAGATAGGATGTTCCTGGACATCATGGATAGACAAATAGTCAAAGACAAATCAAACAGTTGGGTCGCACCCTTACCATTTCGACCTCAGAGAAGGCGCCTACTCAACGCCTACCCAACAACAGGGAACTGGTCTACAGCGGTTCATCTCCCTCAGACACAAGCTTAAGAAGATACCTGAGAAGAAGGAACACTTCTTTACCTTCATGGGAAGGATATTCCAGAACAACCACGCAGAGATTGCACCTGCACTTCGGCCCTCAGAGGAGTGTTGGTACCTGCCCATCTTCGGAGTATACCATCCCAAGAAGCCAGGTCAAATAAGAGTGGTATTCGACTCAAGTGCCAAATGTGAAGATGTCTCATTAAATTTTGTCCTACTGTCGGGCCCAGACCTCAACAACAGACTTCTGGAAGTACTACTCTCTTTGCGCAGAGATATGGTGGCATTTATGGCTGATATACAACAGATGTTCCACTGTTTTCTCGTCAAAGAGGAACACAGAAACTACTTGAGGTTCTTCTGGTACCGTGACAACGACCCAGACAAAGACATCACAGAGTACCGGATGAGGGTACACATCTTCGTGAACAGCCCTTCCCCAGCAGTCGCTATCTACGGCCTCCGTAATTCTGCCAAAGAAGGTGAAGAAAAGTATGGGTCAGACGTTAGATCCTTCGTAGAAAAGGACTTCTACGTAGACGACTGTTTGAAGTCCACACCAACAAATGAGGCTGCAATCAGTCTACTAAAAAGGGCTCAAGAAATGCTCGCTCAGTCTAACCTAAGGTTACACAAGATTTCCTCCAACAGTCGAGAGTTGATGGAAGCATTTCCCTCTCAAGACTATTCCAGCGATCTAAATGACCTACACCTAAGCATCGACACTCTTCCCATGCAGCGGAGTCTTGGATTGCTTTGGGATCTGAAGATGGATGCCTTCACCTTTCAGGTCAGTAAAGACGAGAAACCCTTCACGCACAGAGGAGTTCTTTCTTTCGTGAATAGTCTATGCGACCCCCTGGGATTCGTAGCTCCAGTTACTGTCCAAGGAAAAATGATGCTAAGAGACTTCACCCAAGACACATCTGATTGGGATGATCCACTGCCAGCAGAAAAGGCAGACCTGTGGGCAGAGTGGAAGAGGTCTCTCGAGGCCTTGACCGACCTTCGTATGAAACGACCGTATGCTCCTGTGTCATCCACAGAAGTCAAGACACAAAGACTTTGTATCTTCTGCGATGCATCAGTCAAAGCAATCGCAGCAGTAGCATACCTCAAAACCATAGATGTCAATGAACAGAGGCACATCGGGTTTGTGATGAGCCGGACTAAACTGGCACCACTCCGCGAACACACGGTACCCAGACTGGAACTCTGCGCTGCTGTCCTCGCAGTTGAGTTGGCCGAGCTTACCTCAGGTGTGATGAATCTGGAGACCAAAGAAGCAGAGTTCTACACTGATAGCAAGGTGGTACTGGGATACATCTGCAATGAAACGCGATGCTTTTATGCCTACGTCAGCAACCGGATACTGAGGATAAGAAGATCTACCTGTCCTAGTCAGTGGCACTATGTACCTACTCACCTCAATCCTGCGGACCATGCGACTAGATCCGTTGCTTCAAGTCATCTTAAGGACACTACCTGCTTCACAGGCCCTGCTTCCTTGTATCGTTCGATGCCCCACATCGACAGGCCTGAAACGTTTGAACTGGTGGATCCAGATGCCGACAAGGAGCTCCGCCCTCGAGTGTCTGCTCTGCATACAGGGATTTCAAGTCATTACCTGGAATCTCATTGGTTCAGCAGGTTCTCAACCTGGAGGTCACTTGTTCGAGCCATTGCTTGTCTACTTCATATGGCGCAGTCCTACAAGTCAATATTATTATAGACTTGTATTATACTATATTCACTAGTTTCCTAGATACTGCGTTGATCCAGGGAGCTAGTCTGATTGCCGTATGTGGAGTCGGGAAGGAATTTTTTTTCCCCAATGTGAAGCTTACTGTTTGCCACTTGGGTTTTTTTTTGCCTTCCTCTGGATCAACATGTTAGGGCAGGTTAGGATAGGATATGGGTTGAACTAGATGGACTTAAAGTCTTCCTTCAACCTTAATAACTATGTTACTATGTTACTAAGTCAGCATTACCTGCAAGCCAGAGATTTTGTAAAGGTTGGCATCACTGCATGCATGCTTTTACCGCCCTCAACTTGGAAAGAGCCAAGGTTACAATACTTTGTGTTGTGCAAAGAGAAGCCTACCCCAGAGAAATAGACAACCTCAACAAGGGACAACCCATTTCTAGAGATAGTGTCTTGAAAAAGCTCGATCCAACCATTCTCACTCCCGCCATGTTACTCACTCAGAAAACCAACACTCCCAGCGCTCCACTGGGAGAATTCAGCAACAAGGACCTCTACAGACGTCAATGGAGACAAGTTCAAAGTTTCTCCAATACTTTCTGGGACAGATGGAGAAAACAATATCTCTCTACCTTACAGCCTAGGAAGAAGTGGCAGATCGACAAGCCGAACATCAAACCAGGTGATATTGTGCTCATGAAGGACAGCCAGTCACACTGAAATGAGTGGCCACTAGACCTCATCTCCAAGGTATTCCCAAGCAAGGATGAGAAGGTGCGCAAGGTTGAGGTCAAAGTGTGGAGGGCTGGGGAGAGTTAACTATTCCTCAGACCAGTTGCGGAACTAGTTTTACTGCTTTTGCCAAAAGAGCCTGTATGTGGCATCAGTTGATGCCAAGCGGGGAGTGTTCTGCAGTATGGCAGTATGTTGTGTACTGTGTGCTGGTTTGTTTTAGCACCATCTAGTGAAGGCTGAATTTATAGCCTGTGCCTTTAACAAGCAGATAGAGTATTGCATTGTGGGATTGAAGCAAGGTGGGATTGAAACTCCATTTTCTTCCATGTACTTCAGGGAATACACGTGTTTATGTGCTCTCCTGTAACCTCTCCAACTTGAGTTTGCTGTCCTGGTAAAGCATATCTGGTAAGATCAATATCTTCTCTAGCAATGCAGTGTTTAGGAGGTTATTAACTGTATAGCAGCCAGTGCATAGGAAATGTTATTAGAATCCTGTGTAAAGTTTGCATCACACTGTATACTTTCCTGTCAATTGTAAAGTGTCAGCTGTGTGCCCAATACTTATCTATGTCATTTGTATTTTTATAGTTTTACCGCGCATGTTCTATACTGTTCACCAATAAACAAGTTAGACTACAGAGGACAGTCTGCTTATTTGGAGTACGGAATCGTGGTTTAGGCTGTATGCTAGATTGCACACCGTGTCAACGTGTATGAAGGCAGAACAACTGTGTTCCTCTGATAAGAATTGCACAGTTAATATATGTGGCTGTAGAAACACACCAGAGTCCCAGGTCTACAGGGGTTAATCTCCAGTCCCTGGAATGTCTCCCCACACTCCTGGTATTACACTCTGTTTCAATAAGTGCTAAGGGCTATCAGGGTCTTCTCCCTTTATCCCAGTCACCCTGTGCTCCTCAGTGGGTGGTCCCTGCAGCCTCATAGCTTATCTCCTGGCATGGATCTTCAGTGACTCACCTCAGGACTGAGGGATTAGCTGCACTGTCCTCCACTCCTCCCAGCCTTCTAGATGTGGTGCCCATGCTCCAGAACTCTCCCCAGGTGCTTTTATTCCATCAGATGATGGTTTTCTCCATGTGAGCAGCAGAAGCTCTCACACCATGCTTCTGTCCCGTGCCATTGCTAGACCACTCCCCCTTCAATGCCTGTTTTTAAGCAATGTTTTACCTCACAGAAAGAATCAGTTGTGATCCATGCTCTTCTGTCTGTATCCTCTCTTTTGCTTCCTCCTCCTCCCAGGAGATGTGGTATGATCAGACCATGTTCCTGTACAGTCAGACACGGTTATTACACAGTACACAGCAGGGGCACATTTATAAGATTATCTCATCACAGGAAAAAAAATTAGACACATCCAATTATGGAACTTATTATTATTAAAAGACTTATTGATTAAAATGTTGATTAAAGTGTTCTTTGTGGAAAAAAATCCTTTAATCATAGGAGTACAATTCTGATATCTAAATCACGGAAAAGTTTAGCGTTTAGGTGCTGGAAGAAACCTATTTTTGGTTGTACTATATCTGCACAAATATAATTATTGGCAAAGGATTGTTCTTCCTAATGTACACAGTTTGGAAGTTCAACAAACAATTTGTCATATTTTGCATCTCACTGTAGCAAATACCAATGCTTTAATATTGTGTGATGTATTAATCCTGCATGGTTATCTAAGGTTGTAAGATTGAAATGTATTGTAAATGTAAATCTAAAATGAAATATATACAGCCCCATCAAGCAGTACATTAATCCTCTCAGCCCTTCTATATTCAACCTCCTCCTCCAATACATCACTGCTCTCAACTCTCTGTATGTAATCCGTCCAGCATTTCATCACTCTTCTAAGTCCTCTATATACAGTCCTATCCTGCAAAACATTGCTCCTCCCAGCTTTTTTCTGCAGTATATCATATTTCTTGTCCTCTACATACAGCTCTGATCACTCTTCTCAGTCCTTCTATATACAGTCCTATCCTGCAGCATATTACTCTTTTCAGCCATAGAGCCTCTTCCTGCATTACATCACTCCTTAGTTCCTTTATTCACAGCCCCTTCCTGCAGTATATTGCTACTTTAAATACAGCCCTAACCTGCCGTACCTCACTCCTTTCAGCCCCTCTATATACAGCACACTCTTGTAGTATATTACTCCTTCCAACCTTCTATGTACAGTCCCATTCTGCAGTTTATTACTACTCTCAGTCCTTCTGTATACAGCCGCATCCTGCAGTACATCATTCCTCTCAGTCCCTTTATATGAATCCCCATCCTACATTGCTCCCCACAGCGCCTCTATAGACAGCCCAATCCTACATTGCTCCCCTCAATGTCTCTATACACAGCCCGATTCTGCATTGCTTCCGTCAGCGCCTCTATAGACAGCCCGATCTTACATTGCTCCCCTCAGCGTCTCTATAGACAGCCCGATCTTACATTGCTCCCCTCAGCATCTCTATAGACAGCCCGATCTTACATTGTTCCCCTCAATGTCTCTATATACAGCCCGATTCTGCATTGCTTCCCTCAGCATCTCTATAAACAGCCCGATCTTAAATTGCTCCCCTCAGCGTCTCTATAGACAGTCCGATCTTACATTGCTCCCCTCAGCATCGCTATAGACAGCCCGATCTTACATTGCTCCCCTCAGCATCTCTATAAACAGCCCGATCTTACATTGCTCCCCTCAGCGCCTCTGTAGACAGCCCAATCCTACATTGTTCCCCTCAATGTCTCTATACACAGGCCGATTCTGCATTGCTTCCCTCAGTGCTTCTATAGACAGCCCGATCTTACATTGCTCCTCAGGTCTCTATAGACAGCCCGATCTTACATTGCTCCCCTCAGCGTCTCTATAGACAGCCCGATCTTACATTGCTCCCCTCAGCGTCTCTATAGACAGCCCAATCCTACATTGCTCCCCTCAGCGTCTCTATAGACAGCCTGATCTTACATTGCTCCCCTCAGCGTCTCTATAGACAGCCCGATCTTACATTGCTCCCCTCAGCATCTCTATAGACAGCCCGATCTTACATTGTTCCCCTCAATGTCTCTATACACAGCCCGATTCTGCATTGCTTCCCTCAGCATCTCTATAAACAGCCCGATCTTAAATTGCTCCCCTCAGCGTCTCTATAGACAGCCCGATCTTACATTGCTCCCCTCAGCATCTCTATAGACAGCCCGATCTTACATTGTTCCCCTCAATGTCTCTATATACAGCCCGATTCTGCATTGCTTCCCTCAGCATCTCTATAAACAGCCCGATCTGAAATTGCTCCCCTCAGCGTCTCTATAGACAGTCCGATCTTACATTGCTCCCTCAGCATCGCTATAGACAGCCGATCTTACATTGCTCCCCTCAGCATCTCTATAAACAGCCCGATCTTACATTGCTCCCCTCAGCGCCTCTGTAGACAGCCCAATCCTACATTGTTCCCCTCAATGTCTCTATACACAGGCCGATTCTGCATTGCTTCCCTCAGCATCTCTATAGACAGCCCGATCTTACATTGCTCCTCAGCGTCTCTATAGACAGCCCGATCTTACATTGCTCCCCTCAGCGTCTCTATAGACAGCCCAATCCTACATTGCTCCCCTCAGCGTCTCTATAGACAGCCTGATCTACATTGCTCCCTCAGCGTCTCTATAGACAGCCCGATCTTACATTGCTCCCTCAGCATCTCTATAGACAGCCCGATCTTACATGTTCCCCTCAATGTCCTATACACAGCCCGATTCTGCATTGCTTCCTCACATCTCTATAACAGCCCGATCTTAAATTGCTCCCCTCAGCGTCTCTATAGACAGCCCGATCTTACATTGCTCCCCTCAGCATCTCTATAGACAGCCCGATCTTACATTGCTCCCCTCAGCATCTCTATAAACAGCCCGATCTTACATTGCTCCCCTCAGCGCCTCTGTAGACAGCACAATCCTACATTGTTCCCCTCAATGTCTCTATACACAGGCCGATTCTGCATTGCTTCCCTCAGCGCTTCTATAGACAGCCTGATCTTACATTGCTCCCCTCAGCGTCTCTATAGACAGCCCGATCCTACATTGCTCCCCTCAGCGTCTCTATAGACAGCCCGATCCTACATTGCTCCCCTCAGCGTCTCTATAGACAGCCCGATCTTACGTTGCTCCCTCAGTGTCTCTATAGACAGCCTGATCCTACATTGCGCCTCTATAGACAGCCCGATCCTACATTGCTCCCCTCAGTGCCTCTATAGATGGCCCGATCCTACAGAACATTGCTCATTGCTCCTTTTAGTTACCTGCATACACACACATTGCTGCTGCTTCCTTTAATGAGCTCTGCTCTGTAATATTAGCGCCTCTGCCCATTTCTGTGACATCATCCCTCACAGGATCAGCTCCACTCTCGGTGAGCACAGTGTAGGGTAACAGCAGAGTTCAGCGCTGTCACAATAAGAAAGCAGTCATGTGACACTATAAGTATAATTGTGCCAAAGCAAACATTGTGACATGACTACATTGTTACTTGTAGCAGCTCAGTACTTTGCCTCTCCTCTGTACTACACAGTCCGGCGTCATTCCAACTATTCAGTAAGCACACAAAAGTTTACTGGCTAAATATTAAAAAAGAACCAGATTAGGGAACATTTTCACCCCATTTCAATCAATCTGCTGCGATTTTAGCAAGTGGTTATGCTAAAACATGGAGAATTGGCTTAATCCCACCCCTACTCTAGCTGTATCTGAGCCAGAGAATACTAAGGCTACTTTCACACTTGCGTTTTTTTGCGCAGCGCATCGAGCACACATGAAATGCATTAAAAAACGCATGCAAACGATTATAAACGCTGCGATATTTAGTCGCATCAGCGTGCACATTATGACCAAAAAACGCAGCGTTTGTATGCGATTTCAAACGTTTTTGCATGCGTTTGCATTTTTTCGGTGCATGGGTTGTCTACGTGTCACATTTCTATCAACTCTGTCTTTATCATCTCTATCATCTCAGTCTCTATCATCTGTCTCTATCATTTCTGTCTCTATCATCTGTCTCTATCATCTCTGTCTCTATCATCTCTGTCTCTATCATCTGTCTCTATCATCTCTGTCTCTATCATCTCTGTCTCTATCATCTGTCTCTATCATCTCTGTCTCTATCATCTCTGTCTCTATCATCTGTCTCTATCATCTCTATCATCTCTGTCTCTATCATCTGTCTCTATCATCTCTGTCTCTATCATCTGTCTCTATCATCTCTGTCTCTATCATCTGTCTCTATCATCTCTATCATCTCTGTCTCTATCATCTCTGTCTCTATCATCTGTCTCTATCATCTGTCTCTATCTCTATCATCTATCATCTGTCTCTATCATCTCTGTCTCTATCATCTCTGTCTCTATCATCTGTCTCTATCATCTGTGTCTCTATCATCTGTCTCTATCATCTATCATCTGTCTCTATCATCTCTGTCTCTATCATCTCTGTCTCTATCATCTGTCTCTATCATCTCTATAATCTCTGTCTCTATCATCTCTGTCTCTATCATCTGTCTCTATCATCTCTATCATCTCTGTCTCTATCATCTGTCTCTATCATCTGTGTCTCTATCATCTGTGTCTCTATCATCTCTGTCTCTATCATCTGTGTCTCTATCATCTGTGTCTCTATCATCTCTGCTTATCATCTCTGTCTCTATCATCTCTGTCTATCAACTTTTTATCTACACTCTCACAAACAATGTATCTTGTGTAGGGGGTGGTTTAAACAAGTGTTTAGACATTATTTACTCCAAAATCACGTGCGCGCAAAAGCGCTGACGAGCGCAAAGCCATGTGCACGCCAGCGCACCCATAGACTGCAATGTTATTTTTTGAGCATAGCATGCGCACACGTGCGCACGCGTTTTTTAAAGCGGTTGGGCGGAAAAAAATGCAACATGTAGCGTCTAGCGCGTATGGACGCACACCTGGAAAATGCGCAGCGCACGCCAAACGCTGATGAATGCGTGCAAGCGCTAGACCCTGCGCCCGCCATGTTAAAGATAGGGGAACATTGCGCATGCATCCGATAGCGCACGATGCGCTGCGCGATAAAACGCAAGTGTGAAAGTAGCCTAAGTGATGCAATAATGGTGGCTAGTGATGAAAGTAAGAAGTAGAGATATCCATAACTAGACTTCCTTGAAGAATTAAGTCTTCAAGATACAGTTAAAATCTGGTATATTTTGAACAAGTGTACCATAATGCTATGGACCCCTCCTCTGTGTCAGTAACAATTGATTAGGTGGCCTCACTTTATCCAAAGGACAGGATGGTAATACCTGAGATAAAACTTTCTTTGAAAATATTTGAAACCACAGTGAAAGGTAAAAGGTTTGTCTTCTGACTTGTGCATATTGTAATAACGTTTCCCTCTGTGTATGATATGATACCTTAGAGGGGAGTTATTTGTAATAAACAGGTTAAGAGCTTTGCAGAACATTGAAATCCCAAACAGCAGATGTGCTATGCTTCCTAATGACTATGTTCACTGACTCATTCATCCTCATGAAGGTAATGAAAGGAGAGGAGATTGCTGCTAATATAGAAACTAATGTCTGCAATTTACTCACAATTCAACAAACATTTACTTTGAATTACTGAAACACAATAAATATGAATATTATTTCTGGCTCAGAAATTGCAGACATTCACCAATATGCTCTGAATGGTGCCAAACACTTAGCATTAGCCAGTGCAATAGAGGTATTCCCGGTGGTTTACCTGCTTGTTGTAACGAAGACATTGAGTTGGACATAATGTACAGAATCTCAGAAGATTGACTGTCTGGGATCCACCTCGCCAGTTCAGCTTCATTCCCTGGCAAACTAAATGTGTGAAAATGGATTAGTAGTTACTGTGTAAGGGCCCCGTCACTTATAGCGACTCACCAGCGATCCCGACAACGATATAAACTTGTCAGGATCGCTGGTGTGTCGCTACATGATCGCTGATGAGCTGCCAAACAGGCATCTCAGGCAGCGATCAGGACAGCGACACTGCGGGTAACAAGCGATGCCTATATAGGACCCTACTAGTGTTGGGCGAGCGTGCTCGGCACTGCTCAATACTCGATTGAGCATTGGGGAGTTCTATGGACTATCGAGCAGCAACGAGTATCACGTGGTGCTTGAGTGCTCAAGTCCCAGTAAGAACCTTATTTGAATCATCTGAGCCATGTGCCACAGAGAAGCGGGGTATTCCCCTGTTGGGAGTGCATGGACTCCTCTCTCAGCCGGACTCTTTGCAAGCTGTAGAACTCTAGGAACAGTGAGAGAGAGACTATCCTCTGGAAAAGTGCTTGAGCTTCACATTCACTTCCATTATGTTTGCTACTCGAGTCGAGCATCCGACATGCTTGATTCGAGTACCGAACACGTCCGAGCATTTTAGTGCTCGATCATCTCTAAATCCTACCTAACTGTGGAGGTTGGCACCATAAAAAGCAACACAAGATATTCCCTAAACACTTATAACATCTCTTTATCTAAAAAACAGGTTTAAATCAAGAAAGAGACAGTCCATGGTGGTATTCAATGACCACCACACTATGCAAAATGAATGTGTGTTATCAAAAAAGTGAACCATATTGACCATTTGTGTAATAAAGATGTTCTTTTAACAGTCATCTAATAGATATAACACACACAGGCCCATAGCAATCAATTATCATTCACATGCCAAAAATGGTCCAGCAAACTCCCAGATAAATCAGGATACACCTTTCCAGGACTCCCTTCAGTATGTTCCTCTCCTGGCCGTCTCACTGCGCTGGCCTTCCGCCCTTCCTGCCCAGCGCCAACACAATTAGTGTCTCAAGCCAGCAGCCGCGGACCTTGTCGGGCGACGTTCTATAAGTCCCCTTTCTCACTTATGGCTGCCTTATTGGTGACTAATTGTGGATGTGGCTGGGGCAACTAAAGCTACCCCCTGCCTCCAGCTTGCTAGCTGAGTCTTGTAGTCCTCCACTAGGTTCCCCAATGTAACCTGGTCCCTCCACTACTGGATCGGGCCCCAGGGATGGATCTCTCACTATCCGTGCCCCTAGGACCACTTCCGTCCTTCCAGGAGCTTCCTTCTTTCTCTCTCTTACTATTCTCTTTCCTCGTCCGGTGACAAGCTCCTCACAGCTAGAGCAACCCCTCCTACTAACTCTCTAGTCTCCTTCCCGCTCTCCAAGCTCCACCCCCTTCCTTCTACCTTTTCCACCACACCCCAACAACCTTTCCTACCCAGCCTAAGATGAGGCTCTCCTCCCTTGGGGTACGCCCAGGTACCCTGACTGAACTAGTGTGTGCTGGGTGCGAGTGTTAGAGTCCTGGGTAGTGCTCTCTCCTTACCTGAGAGTGGGGTACCACACCTCTGGATGAGGTGCAGTACCTCTGTGGCGACTGGACCCTCAGGGGCGCCACACAATGTCTGACTTTCATTTGTTCATTTTCATAGATTTTTGATTTATTATTACTTTTGTCAGATTCAAGTTATTTCTGTGACCATTGTGGGTTTTTCTGTCATTAAACGAGGGGTACCAACAATTTTGACCATGTGTGTATATGTGGTTAGAGATACCTGTTTTATTTATTTTATTTTTATGATATATGTGTAATATGAAGTATTATATTGCTGTGAATAATGTATTTTATGCAATTTCAAGTTATTATGTTGAAAAAAAGGAAAGTAATCCATCAGCTATGATTAAGGCTAGTGCACACATTCAGTATTTGCAGTATTTACAAATACTGATGCGTTGGCAAGAAAAACATTGCGTACATTATCTCCATTTAGATAGTTTTGCCTTTTTTTGTTTTTTTATGCGTTTGTGTAAATTTCCAATTAATCACAATGGAGGGAAATGCTGCAAAAACGTTGAAAGAATTGACATGCTTCAGATTTGAAATTGCTTCAATTCTGCAAAGAAAAAATAAGCAGCATGTACACAAGATGTCAAACATCTCAATCACTTTGCAGGGACAGTAAAATGCTGCATTTTTCGAGTCAAAAACACGACGTGTCAACATAGCCTAATAGACAAAAGATTTTATTGGTATATAGAAAAATAAAATCTAAAATTTCAATTGAATAACTTCTAGAACAATGGACTAAGCCAGAAACTCCATAATAACACAGTATTTACCCCCGAGTGTATTAATGCCACAGGCTTAGAACTTATGAGCTAAAAGACAATCTTGAATCTGGATTTACAGAATCTTTAGTGACGCCATGGCATAGAATGAATTTAGCAAAATTCAACAATATTGCTTGTGCAAGCTCAGATATTGATCTTGAGTAGAAGTATCATCATTCATCATCCATTCTTCTGGGTAAATATGAAGTCATCCAATCAAAGTAATAGAAATACTATTTTAAGCTTGGTCTGAAAAGATTGGAAGGGACATAATTGAATAATGTTATCCCATTAGTAGACTTATTAATGTAGAATCTAGGAGCCAGACAGATAAATCTAGGAATCAGTAGGATTATATTTCATTCAATATTAGCAGAAATTACAGCTAAACTTTAGATTATTGTAGCTGGGCCTAAACACTAAATTGACTGCGTGGGCTCATGGGATTTGTTCAGGCCTGTGTTATGTCGGAAGGTCAATCAGATGTGATTTGTTCATGACTGTGTTATGTCCGCAGGTCAATCAGCATTTACAGATGTACTACTGCTATCAGATAGAAAGATGCTCCAATCAGCTGTACGAGAATATTCTCAATGATACAGATTTACATTACACAGAATTAATGTTTCATTTGCCAACAGACAATCCAATGGTACAGTAGTGCTATTAGTGCTGTTAGCAACTGAGGTTCACTTTATTGGGTCACTTTTGAAGAAATCTGAATGTGGGTAACAGAGTGCACAATAGGGTGACATCCTATGGGGGACATTGGGTAAATGTTTGGTTAACGCTCACCTGGAGGAGTTGTGATAGGTGCAACTCCTATGTAGGCAAGAAGGCAACACAAGATATTCCCTAAACACTTATAACATCTCTTTATCTAAAAAACAGGTTTAAATCAAGAAAGAGACAGTCCATGGTGGTATTCAATGACCACCACACTATGCAAAATGAATGTGTGTTATCAAAAAAGTGAACCATATTGACCATTTGTGTAATAAAGATGTTCTTTTAACAGTCATCTAATAGATATAACACACACAGGCCCATAGCAATCAATTATCATTCACATGCCAAAAATGACCCAAATATATCAAGTTCATAATGGATGAGGAAAATATGTTCCCTATAATTACCGATACATACAAACAGCCTCAACTGGATTCCCCTCCAAATAATGGGACCTCATCAGGAGGCGAGCAGAAAAAATTGGCACCGATCCTTAGTGACAGATGAGTAGATGCTTGGGTACTCCATGGTGTCTAAAGCGGGTATATAGTGGGTACAAAAAGTATTCAGACCCCTTTAAATTTTTTACTCTCTGTTTCATTGCAGTCATTTGGTAAATCTAAAAAAGTTCATTTTTTTCTCATTATGTACACTCTGCACCCCATCTTGACTGAAAAGAAAAACAGAAATGTAAAAATTTTTGCACATTTTTTAAAAAAGAAAAACTGAAATATCATATGGTCATAAGTATTCAGACCCTTCGCTCAGTATTGAGTAGAAGCACCCTTTTTAAGCTAGTACAGCCATGAGTCTTCTTGAGAATGATGCAACAAGGTTTTCACACCTGGATTTGGGGATCCTCTGCCATTCTTCCTTGCAAATCCTCTCCAGTTCCATCAGGTTGGATGTTGAATGTTGGTGGACAGCCATTTTCAGGTCTCTCCAAAGATGCTCAATTGGGTTTAGGTCAGGGCTCTGGCTGGGCAAGTCAAGAATGGTCACAGAGTTGTTCTGAAGCCTCTCCTTTGTTGTTTCAGATGTGTGCTTAGGGTCATTGTCTTGTTGGAAAGTGAACCTTCGGCCAAATCTGAGGTCCAGAGCACTCTGGAAGAAGTTTTCATCCAGGATATCTCTGTACTTGGCCGCATTCATGTTTCCTTCAATTGCGACCAGTCGTCCTGTCCCTGCAGCTGAAAAACACATGATGCTGCCACCATCATGTTTCACTGTTGGGATTGCCTGGCTTTTTCCACACATATCGCTTAGAATTATCACCAAAAAGTTCTATCTTTGTCTCAACAGACCAGAGAATTTTATTTCTCATAGTCTGGGAGTCCTCCATGTGTTTTTAAGCAAACTTTATGCGGGCTTTCATATGTCTGGCACTGAGGAGAGGCTTCCATCGGGCCACTCTGCCATAAAGGCCCGAGTGGTGCAGGGCTGCAGTGATAGTTGACTTTGTGGAACTTTCTCCATCTCCAAACTACATCTATGGAGCTCAGCTACAGTGATCTTGGGGTTCTTCTTTACCTTTCTCATCAAGGCTCTTCTCACAAGATTGCTCAGTTTGGCTGGATGGCCAGGTCTAGGAAGACTTCTTGTGGTCCCAAACTTCTTCCATTTAAGGATTAAGGAGGCCACTGTGCTCTTAGGAACCTTGAGTACTGCAGAAATTCTTTTGTACCTTGGCCAGATCTGTGCCTTGCCACAATTCTGTGTCTGAGCTCCTTGGCCAGTTCCTTTGACCTCATGATTCTCATTTGGTCTGACATGCTCTGTTACCTGTGAGGTCTTATATAGATAGGTGTGTGCCTTTACAAATCAAGTCCTATCAGTTTAATTAAACACAGCTGGACTCCAATGAAGGAGTAGAACCATCTTAAGGAGGATAACAAGGAAATGGACAGTATGTGACTTAAATATGAGTGTCTGAGCAAAGAGTCTGAATAAATTATGACCATGTGATATTTCAGTTTTTCTTTTTAATACATTTGCAAAAATTTTTACATTTCTGTTTTTTTTCAGTCAAGATGGGGTGCAGAGTGTACATTAATGAAAAAAAATTAACATTTTTTTAATTCACCAAATGGCTGCAATGAAACAAAGAGTGAAAAATTTAAAGGGGTCTGAATAATTTCCGTATCCTCCATAAATAGTCACAGAATGATGAAACAGGGATTCAATAAATAGGGAGTAAAGTTTCAAGATAAAACTATCCCATTTGTCTCCAAAAGTACCACCGCTAGGGTTGAGCATTCCGATACCAAAACCCCATTCCGATACCTGAAATCCAATGTAAGTCTATGGGAACAAAATATCGGAAGTTTAAACTTCCAATATTTTGTTCCCATAGACTTACATTGGATTTCAGGTATCGGAATGGGGTTTTGGTATTGGAACGCTCAACCCTAACCACCGCACTTGTCCGCCTAGACAAAACACTAAAGCGCGCTCCCATGACATTTTTCGGGTCGGTTCATCCTGTTCGTGACGCCAAGTTGGATCGCCCGCCAGGGCAGTGGGGATACTCGGTACCGGGCCGCTTCTTAAAGGTGCAGTGTCACGGCAGCAGTGACCTGGTCCGTGGCCCTGGGCATCCAGTAAAAGGTGATATGATGAAAAGGGATAATAAAGAGTTTGTTATAAAGTGTTCATGACGCCACCTGTGGTACTCGGCAACAAAGATATTAGCCAACGCTGCAGATTCAGTCCACTGGGACAATTGTTGATGCAGTAAAGTTGGTTCAGCCCTCCACAGGCTATGTCCCAGGGCAGTTAGGATATTAAAGGTAATGTTGGAGGAGAATGTGGTGCAGAGCTAGTGGCGCAGGAATAATTCAGACACAGCGGGTGCAGTTTCCAATGCTTTACTCACAGTTCACTTGTGCGCAAATGCTCGCTTGGTGCTGTGTTCTCCAGGTGATTGGTCCAGCAAACTCCCAGGTAAATCAGGATACACCTTTCCAGGACTCCCTTCAGTATGTTCCTCTCCTGGCCGTCTCACTGCGCTGGCCTTCCGCCCTTCCTGCCCAGCGCCAACACAATTAGTGTCTCAAGCCAGCAGCCGCGGACCTTGTCGGGCGACGTTCTATAAGTCCCCTTTCTCCCTTATGGCTGCCTTATTGGTGACTAATTGTGGATGTGGCTGGGGCAACTAAAGCTACCCCTGCCTCCGGCTTGCTAGCTGAGTCTTGTAGTCCTCCACTAGGTTCCCCAATGTAACCTGGTCCCTCCACTACTGGATCGGGCCCCAGGCATGGATCTCTCACTATCCGTGCCCTAGGACCACTTCCGTCCTTCCGGGAGCTTCCTTCTTTCTCTCTCTTACTATTCTCTCTCCTCGTCCGGTGACAAGCTCCTCACAGCTTGAGCAACCCCTCCTACTGACTAACTCTCTAGTCTCCTTCCCGCTCTCCAAGCTCCACCCCTTCCTTCTACCTTTTCCACCCACACCCCAACACCCTTTCCTACCAGCCTAAGATGAGGCCCTCCTCCTTGGGGTACGCCCAGGTACCTGACTGAACTAGTGTGTGCTGGGTGCGAGTGTTAGAGTCCTGGGTAGTGCTCTCTCCTTACCTGAGAGTGGGGTACCACACCTCTGGATGAGGTGCAGTACCTCTGTGGCGACTGGACCCTCAGGGGCGCCACACAATGTCTGACTTTCATTTGTTCATTTTCATAGATTTTTGATTTATTATTACTTTTGTCAGATTCAAGTTATTTCTGTGACCATTGTGGGTTTTTCTGTCATTAAACGAGGGGCACCAACAATTTTGACCATGTGTGTATATGTGGTTAGAGATACCTGTTTTATTTATTTTATTTTTATGATATATGTGTAATATGAAGTATTATATTGCTGTGAATAATGTATTTTATGCAATTTCAAGTTATTATGTTGAATAAAAGGAAAGTAATCCATCAGCTATGATTAAGGCTAGTGCACACATTCAGTATTTGCAGTATTTACAAATACTGATGCGTTGGCAAGAAAGACATTGCGTACATTATGTCCATTTTGCCAGTTTTGCCTTTTTTTGTGTTTTTTTATGCGTTTGTGTAATTCTCCAATTAATCACAATGGAGGGAAATGCTGCAAAAACGTTGAAAGAATTGACATGCTTCAGATTTGAAATTGCTTCAATTCTGCAAAGAAAAAATAAGCAGCATGTACACAAGATGTCAAACATCTCAATCACCTTGCAGGGACAGTAAAATGCTGCATTTTTCGAGTCAAAAACACGACGTGTCAACATAGCCTAATAGACAAAAGATTTTATTGGTATATAGAAAAATAAAATCTAAAATTTCAATTGAATAACTTCTAGAACAATGGACTAAGCCAGAAACTCCATAATAACACAGTATTTACCCCCGAGTGTATTAATGCCACAGGCTTAGAACTTATGAGCTAAAAGACAATCTTGAATCTGGATTTACAGAATCTTTAGTGACGCCATGGCATAGAATGAATTTAGCAAAATTCAACAATATTGCTTGTGCAAGCTCAGATATTGATCTTGAGTAGAAGTATCATCATCCATTCTTCTGGGTAAATATGAAGTCATCCAATCAAAGTAATAGAAATACTATTTTAAGCTTGGTCTGAAAAGATTGGAAGGGACATAATTGAATAATGTTATCCCAGTAGTAGACTTATTAATGTAGAATCTAGGAGCCAGACAGATAAATCTAGGAATCAGTAGGATTATATTTCATTCAATATTAGCAGAAATTACAGCTAAACTTTAGATTATTGTAGCTGGGCCTAAACACTAAATTGACTGCGTGGGCTCATGGGATTTGTTCAGGCCTGTGTTATGTCCGAAGGTCAATCAGATGTGATTTGTTCATGACTGTGTTATGTCCGCAGGTCAATCAGCATTTACAGATGTACTACTGCTATCAGATAGAAAGATGCTCCAATCAGCTGTACGAGAATATTCTCAATGATATAGATTTACATTACACAGAATTAATGTTTCATTTGCCAACAGACAATCCAATGGTACAGTAGTGCTATTAGTGCTGTTAGCAACTGAGGTTCACTTTATTGGGTCACTTTTGAAGAAATCTGAATGTGGGTAACAGAGTGCACAATAGGGTGACATCCTATGGGGGACATTGGGTAAATGTTTGGTTAGCGCTCACCTGGAGGAGTTGTGATAGGTGCAACTCCTATGTAGGCAAGAAGAAAAACAGCTGCTGCCTCGTGTCTGGTGGAAAAATCCTCCAGGAAATATTGGATCCAGCTGGATAAAATATGTTAGGTGGGCTGCGCAATGCTCAACAATGCTCAAGAATGATGATAATGAGGTCTTTTTATATTCACAACGTGTTTACTGAAGTGAAAGAAGCAAGTAACAAAGACGCCGATATGGCGTTGACACGCATTGTGAATAAACAAAAACTTATTATCATCATTGTTGAAGAATCGGTTTACTCCACCAGCACAGCCCACCCAACGTCTGTCATCCAACTGGAACCAGTGGGCCACGTATGACTCATTACTTGTTGACTTCTTTTCTCAGTCTATTTTGTTGTTTGTTTTTTTTTTCGGCTTATTTTACTTGACCAGATTACAGCTTTGTCATTCTCTGGCCCTTACTATATTGTCATTAGCCTTTTATGTGGGAATTTTCACTGATATGGATCCATAAAAAAGGCAAATATTAACCTATAGAAACATTTGAATGAATGGATAATGATTTTGCCCTATAGAAAGTAATGGAGATTATATATGGTATTGGTTGATCACTGGAAAATACCGTTTGTAAAATGTTATTTTCTCTGTTTTCATACTGCACCCAAACAGTAATGATACTGAACACCACATGAAATCATACCTAAAAGATACAGAATCAAGAAGGAACTTCGGAGATTCAGCTGGTGCCTCTATACTGAATGCAATATACTAATGTGAATGAAGCCTTAAGAACATTTCTGATCCATCCATGTCTGCTCATTATCTGGAACAATTATTCATTGCTCTCATCTCTTATATATACCCAAACTAGTTTAGTGGAAAAGCAACGTAATTCCTTCTAAATCTTAAGTGACTTTGAAATGGATTTTTTTCCACTTCATTACCAAATGCTTGTGACTAATATTAGACCATGAAACATCTTACCAGGAATTATGACTTTTTCTTTATGTTGGTACATAACAATTTGCTGAAAGTGGATAGATCGGGTAATTACATGTTTTTCTCCACATATTGCTAGATTATCAAACAATAGTCGTCATTCTGTTTGTTTCTATTTTACAAGATTAAAATGATTTGCTAAAATCATTTCCACACTAATAACTTTTACAGTTAATTGCTCATCAGAGATAATTAGGACGGTCTTTGTAGAGTTCACTTCAAATGATCAGATTTTTAAAAATTTATAAGCCGCCATTGTGTCTGTGCACTAATGTCTTACTTCACTGTAAAGTGCATCGGTACTTATATTAGTTGACTGACTGAAGATCTTAGAGGTCATTGTTTAAAAAAGGCTTTCAGCCAAGACCATTCATGTGTAACGAGGTTATCCCACTGGCTAACTGTCTATTCAGGGTAGAGTGGGTCCTTATCGTCTTTGCTGCCTACAAAAAGAGTACAGAAATTATGTTCCAGAATTAATGTGAATACTTCTCCATCCAATTATGACAAGAGCATTCTTAAAGTGATACCTTTATTGGCTAACCAGAAAATTATATGTTCGCAAACTTTCAGAGCGCAGAGGCTCCTTCTTCAGGCAAGATTACATTTGGAATAATCTTGCCTGAAGAAGGAGCCTCTGCGCTCTGAAAGTTTGCGAACATATAATTTTCTGGTTAGCCAATAAAGGTATCACTTTAAGAATGCTCTTGTCATAATTGGATGGAGAAGTATTCACATCGATTTTTCTGGCTAACACGGTACCACAATATAATTTATTATTGTTCCAGAATTAAAAAATACTTGTCACTTTTGAGGAAATACATTTACAAATAGTACTTAGTGGAACACTGAGCTTTGTATGTACGGAGCAATCGAAAAAAAAAAAATTGTGTTCCACACTTGAAAATTTGCTTATTCAACCTTAGAATTGCACTTCATAATGTTCCATCTGAGCTGCACCTATCGGAGACTACAAACAAGGACAACTACTCTGTGGATGTGAATGGAACAATAAGCGGCGTGATACAAACATTGGCTGATGTATGATTTCTAAGATACTTATTCATTATTTATTTTTCTCCAAAAGTACTCTATTGTGTAAAAGACCATAGGACCATGTTAATAAATAGCTAAGAGGTAAAAGTCTGAACGTTGAATTGATTACAAGTTACGTAAAGTAGAAGTAAGGGTTAAAACTCATTGCAGACCTCTGTGCACAGACCTCGTATAGTAACATACTGCCCTACTGGCTTCAATACTAGCAGATGGTACCTGCATGACTGTAAAGTTTGGTGAAGAAGAGATAATGCCGTGGGGTTGTCTTACAGAGGTTGCCTAGGCTCCTTAGTTCCAACCATTAGCATACCAAGACATTTTGAACACTGGTATAATAATAATGCTAATAATAATTTTTATTTATATAGCGCCAACATATTCCACAGCCCTTTACAATTCAGAAGGGACTTATGCAGACAATAAAGACATTACAGAGTAGCATACCAAGAAGAGTGAGGGTCCTGCTCACATACTTACAACCTATGAGGGAATAGGGGGGATACAAAAGGTAAAAATAAAGTGGTTGTAGTATAAGGTCCAGCCATCAATGTAATAAACAGTGACATTCAAATAACGTTAGGGTGTGTTTCCACGATCCGGAATTCTTCAATAATTGCTGCGTGTTTGATGCTGTGCGTTGGCGCAGCGTCAAACATGCAGCGTCCAGATGTTACAGCATAGTGGAGGTGATTTCAAGAAATTCCCATCTCCACTAGGCTTAAAAACATGCAGGCGGAAGACCTGCGTTAACGGACATGCGGCGCGTCTTTTTAGACCGCAGCATGTCCTATTCCCTTGCGGCGACGCTGCGGCAACGCAAGGGAAATAACACAGGCCTGTGCAGCCCTGCGGTCATTCCGGATGTGTTCCGGATGTGTTCCATGAAACATCCGGATTGGCCGCGCGTTCACTAGGGGGCGGGGCTTTGGGCGGAGCGGACTTTCAGCTCCGTCCAAAGAGCTGTGGTTCCGGATGGTGGAAACACAGCCTCACATGAACCAGTCATCAGCCAGTATGTGAACAAGTACACATATAAAGTTCTATTGAGTGCAAACGTGGGAGAACAGGGAATTAGGTCAGTGAGGTGAGGTGATCGGCCTGTCTAGAGAAATCTTTTTTTTAGGGCATGTTTGTTTGTGGATACTGGGAATAAACCGGATTGTCTGAGATAGTGCAATCCAGAAAACCGGTGCAGCACAAAAGAAGTCCGGGAGACAGGAGTGGTAAATTCAGATTATGCAGGATGTTAGTGTTAAGAGATTAGCAGAAGGGAAAGGAAGGGTAGGCTGTTAAAAAGAGGTGAGGGAGGAGATTTTGGGCGCGGTGCAGAACTGTGGACAGCTTGTGGGTGAGTGTGATAAGTTTATATTGGACTCTGTGCAGATGGGCAGCCAGTGCAAAGACTGGCACAGAGCGGTGGCATGAGTGTAGCAGTTGGATAGAAATATTATCCTGGTTGCTGCATTTCTGATAGATTTAGAGGTGGAGAGTTTAGTTACAGAGAGACCGATTAATAGAGAGTTGCAATAGTCCAGACGAGAATGAATCAGAGCAACAGTAAGAGTTTCTGCATAGTCAAAGATAAGAAAAGGTCAAATTCTAGAGATGTTTTTGAGCTGTAGGTGACATGAGAGAGTGATCTGAATCAAATATAACCTCAAGACAGCGTATGCTAGAACTATACACAGATATTGCAATTTAAGGTTTAAGGTAGGTTAGCAGAGGGGAAACACAAGGAGTTCAGTTTTTGACAGATTTAGTCTTATGCTTTGTGGGACAGATTTGGGTAAACGCTTTACTGTCCGAGTATGACTGAACTCCAATGCACAAAACAATGTCCATAAAGGCATGGTTGGATGAGTTTGATGTGGAAGAACATGACTCATCATCATAGAGCCATGCCCTAAATACCATTGAAGACCTTTTGGAGATAGTAGAAAGGAAATTGCAAGCCAAGCCTCCTCATCCAGCATCAGTTTCTCACCTAACAAATGCTCTCCTGTGTTGGGGTGGGCAAAAACTCCCACAGACACATTCAAAATATTGTAAAAAGCCTTCCAAGAAAGTAATATCTGTTATCGCTACAAAGAAGTGCGGCGGAGGAAAACATTATATCCCTGGATATGGATTTAAAATGAGCTGACATTAAAAAGTCCTGAAAGGGGTAATGTGTTGGTGCCCCAAACTTTTATTCAAATGTTGTGCATGACTTAATTTC
>JARQOD010000001.1:787788375-787850362 GCA_033576555.1 Oophaga sylvatica | reverse complement strand
ATTGGGGGGTGAGGGGACCATGCATACCATGATAGGGATGAGGGGGTAACGTGCATACCAGGATTGGGGGGTGAAGAGACCATACATACCAGGAGAGGGATGAGGGAGTGCCATGCATACCAGGATTGGGAAGTGAGGGGACCATGCATACTAGTATTGGGGTGGGGGGACCTTACATACTAGGATTGGGGGGTGAGGGGACCATGCATACCAGGATTGGGGGTGAGGGGACCATGCATATTAGGATAGGGGAGTGAGAGGACCATGCATACCAGGATAGGGGGGTGAGGGGACCATGCATACCAGGATAGGGGGGGTGAGAGGACCATGCATACCAGGATAGGTGGGGTGAGGGGACCATGCATAGCAGGATAGGGGAGTGAGAGGAACATGCATAGCAGGATAGGGGGTGAGGGGACCATGCATATCAGGATTGGGGGTGAGGGGACCATGCATACCAGGATAAGGGGGTGAGGGGACCATGCATACCAGGATGGGGTGTGAGAGGACTATGCATACCAGGATTGGGGGATGAGGGGTACCATGTATACCAGGATGGGGGGGTGAGAGGTACCATGCATACCAGAATTGGGGATGAGTGGACCTTGCATACCAGAATTGGGAGGTAAGGGGTGCCATGTATACCAGGATTGAGGGATTGAGGGAGAGGACCATGCATACCAGAATTGGCGGGTGAGGGAGTACCATACATCCTACGATAGGGATGAGGGGGGATCATGCATACCAGGATTGAGGGGTGAGGGGACCATTCATACCAGGATTGGGGGGGTGAGGGACCATACATACCAGGATTGGGGGGATGAGGGGACCATGCATACCAGGATTGAGGGGGTGAGAGGACCATGCATACCAAGATTGGGGGTGAGGGCTACCATGCATACCAGGATTGGGGGGTGATAGGACCATGCATACCAGGATTGGGGGGTGAGGGGACCATGCATACCAGGATTAGGGGGTGAGGCGACCATGTATATCAGGATTGGGGGGTGAGGGGACCATGCATACCAGAATTGAGGGGTGAGGGGACCATGCATACCATGATAGGGATGAGGGGGTAACGTGCATACCAGGATTGGGGGGTGAAGAGACCATACATACCAGGATAGGGATGAGGGAGTACCATGCATACCAGAATTGGGGAGTGAGGGGACTATGCATACCAAGATTGGGGTGAGGGGACCATACGTACCAGGATTGGGGGGTGAGGGTACCATGCATACCAGGATTGGGGATGAAGGGACCCTGCATACCAGAATAGGGAAGTAAGGGGTGCCATGTATACCAGGATTGGGGATGAGGGGACCATGCATACCAGAATTGGCGGGTGAGGGAGTACCATACATCCTACGATAGGGATGAGGGGGGACCATGCATACCAGGATTGGGGGGTGAGGGGACTATGCATACCAGGATTGGAGGGTAAGGGGACCATGCATTCCAGGATTGGGGGCTGAGGGGACCATGCATTCCAGGATTGGGGGTGAGGGGACTATGCATCCCAGGATTGGGGGGCTGAGGGGACCATGCATTCCAGGATTGGGGGGTGAGGGGACCATGTGTAAGGAGGTTGACCGGACCACGGGTACCTGTATGCCTGATCCAGAACTGAATGGGCTGCATCCTTTGTTTCTGGGAGGAAGCCTGAGAGAGTCGGGACTTCCCCTGCTGCAAGAGGGAAGGAGGAGGGATACGGGGCTTCCTGCTGAGAGGAGGGGGTGGGGAGAGCCTGGAGAGAGCATGCTGACACAGGGGTATATGAAGGAAAAGCGCGCGCTGCAGGCAGGGTTGGCGCGCAGAGCAGTGAGCAGCGCGCTCTGCGTCCCACACCTGAGAGTGCTGGGCCTGTGACAGGCCGTGCTGCTGCTGTCCAGGACAGGAGCTGTAGTGCTGGGGAAATTACCCATGTGGAGCCGGCCCAGCAGAGCTGTACAGAGCCGTGCCAGCAGAGCTGTACAGAGCAGTGCCAGTAGAGCCATACAGAACCATGCAGAGCTGTGTCAGCAGAGCAGAGCCGTGCGGATTTAAGCCAGGTGCCGTATCCAGCGTGATAGTGAGTACCGCACATGCTCTTCACAAGAGTGACCGCATATCTGACAGACCCCTTGCATACAGGTCCACTGGAGGTGGACAATAGACCGACAGCGTACCGCCACCCATCACATCAAGAGGTGACTCAACTTTAGAGAGAGTCTGTAACGCGCACGCTGCACAGTGAGGAGCAGGTGACTAAGCCAGAGCCCAGTAGCCGAAGACCTGTGTACACCGCGGAGCGACGTCTCGCTCAGGCGGTCCCTCTCACTGGACTCAGTACCGTGCTAGACACGTTTGAGCATGGGAAATCTTCTTGCCTCTCAGAGACTTCACCGAGACGTCACGTGCCGCTGTTGTCGGTGCCAGCGTTGGAACCCTGAACTTCCTCACAATAGTAGTCTGCAGTCCGATAAGTTTTACCTCTTTATTACTGAACTCTTGTTCGTTCCTCACCTACCCTGCCATCCTCCCAGTTCTGCCCCATTCCTTACCGTCACCCTACAATCCCTCACTCCCTGCATGGAATACATCCCCCTGTAAATAAACCTGTTTAACCCTTGCTCTGCCTTCCTGTTGTGAATGGGTTTGAGATGAGTTCTGAGCAGAGGCTCCCTCTGGTGGTTACAAGCGGTACTAGTGAAGATTGTGAGGACTGGGAATCAGGTGTTACTGACTGGTCTTATATAAGGGAGTCATTTTCCCATCAGGGTTGCCGGTGATCAATTGTTCTGGTCTGAATCCTTCATTCCAGTTTCCCTTGTAGCCTGCTGTGTCGTGTCTGCATCTCCTGCTACCAGATAAGAATTTTTCTTCTTTTGTGTTGTTGCTATATTTTTGCATTTTGTCCTGCACTTCTTTGGGGGCCTTCTGGGTCCCCTCCGGGGGCTTCTGCCTTCTCAGTTTAGTTCAGCCACTGAGTTTTGTTCTTTTGCTTTTTCCAGTTTTTTCAGTGGCTGCTGTTTTGATTTTGTTACACCAGAGAGCTAATTTAGGTGGTAGAGGTCGTGTGATCTCAGGTTATTTTGAAATTAGTAGAGTTGGTGTTTTTCAGGGTTTTCTGGGATTGCAGTAAGTACCCTTCCTGTCCTTTTCTATTTAGATAGTTTGGGCCCCAGCGTTTGCTCATTCTATTTTCTTTCTGTGTCAGTATTTCCTCTTGTCTAACCGCCATTACATGTTTGGGGGCTTTCTATTATCTTTGGGGTTCTGCTCCGGGGCAGATAGCTTTCCTATTTCTATCTTTAGGTGTAGTTAGTTTCTCAGGCTGTGACGAGGCGTCTAGGACCAACGTAGGAACGCTCCACGGCTGCCTCTAGTTGTGGTGGTTAGTCAGGGTACTGCAATCCCATAGATTCCAACTGCTCTGGTGTATTGCCTTTTTTACCTGCACTCCTCAGCTACCGAAACATAACAGTATCATTGGCCCTAAAAATTGAAAATTGTATGGTACTCACAGAAGGGAAAAAATATTGTGATAGAAAAAGGTTGTCAGAGTTGTCAGAGATATTTTTCTGTTTGTTGCATTTTTTTTTTTTTTTTTTATTTCCTCTGTATCTCTGGGTGCTGGGGAGGATCTTTTCTCCAATGGAGTTTGCGCAGTTGTCTGGCCGTGTGGATCAGCTTGCCACTGAGGTTCGGAGTATTGCTATCTATCTTGCTGGGTTGCCTGTTGTGGAACCTAGGATCCCCATGCCAGATTTGTTTTTAGGGGATCGAGCTAAGTTTCAGAATTTCAAAAATAATTGTAAATTGTTTTTTGCCTTAAAATCTAAGCCCTCAGGAAACGCAGCGCAGCAGGTTCAAATTATCATCTCTCTCCTGCGCGGCGATCCTCAGGATTGGGCTTTTTCCCTGATACCTGGGGATCCTGTTTTGAGTGATGTTGATGCGTTTTTTCAGGCTTTGGGGTTATTGTACGATGAGCCTAATGTCACTAATCAAGCTGAAAAAGCCTTGTTGGCATTAAATCAGGGGCTTGATGACGCTGAGTTATACTGTCAGAGATTCCGTAGGTGGGCAGTCCTGACCAAATGGAATGACGACGCTTTGGCGGCCCTTTTCCGGAAGGGTCTGTCGGATAATGTAAAGGATGTTATGGTGGGATTCCCTGTCCCCTCTGGTCTCAATGATTCTATGTCATTAGCGATTCAAATTGACAGACGTTTGCGTGAGCGGAGAAGTATGCGTGGAGTGGTGTTGCCTTGTGAGCCAGCTTCTGAGCCCATGCAGTGTGATGGAGTGGTGTCTGGGGCACAGCGTCATGAGTTTCGAAAGCGCAATAGGTTATGTTTCTACTGTGGTGATGCCTCTCATGCTATTTCAGTCTGCCCTAAGCGGGGAAGACGTTTTGCACGCTCAGTTGTCTTGGGTAGTGTTCAGACTAAGTTTTTATTAACTGTCACTCTGATATGCTCTCTGTCCTCATTTTCTGCTCAGGCTTTCGTTGATTCTGGAGCAGCTATTAACCTGATGGATTATGATTTTGCTAAACGTTGTGGGTTTCCCTTGATACCCCTACAGAAGTCTATTCCCCTACTGGGGATCGATTCTACCCCTTTGGCTGAGAATAAACCCCAGTTTTCTACTCAGGTGATAATGAGGGTTGAACCTGATCACCAGGAGTGCTGCAAATTTTTGGTTCTATATAATCTGCATGACATTATCGTGCTGGGTTTCCGTTGGTTACAGTCTCATAATCCTGTTTTGGATTGGAAATCTGTGTCTGTAACCAGTTGGGGCTGCCAATGTGTTAATACCAACACTCCTGTTTTTTCTGCTCCTCCCCCAAGCTCAGGATGTTCCTGACTTTTTGTTTGATTTTTCTGATGTGTTTAGCGAAAGTAAATCTGCATCCTTACCTCCCCATAGGAGCTATGACTGCGCTATTGAATTAGTGCCGGGTAGTAAATTCCCTAAAGGTCGCCTTTTTAACTTGTCTGTACCTGAACATGACGCTATGCGGTCTTATATCAAGGAATCATTGGAGAAGGGTCATATCAGACCATCCTCTTCACCCTTAGGTGCCGTTTTTTTCTTTGTGGCCAAAAAGATGGTTCATTAAGGCCGTGTATTGATTATCGTCTCTTGAACAATATTACTGTGAAATATCAATACCCGTTACCCTTGATTTCTGACCTGTTTTCCAGGGTGAAAAACGCTACTTGGTTTACCAAGCTTGACCTCAGGGGGGCTGTGAGGAACTCAGCCGGCCGCCACACGGTAGCCCGGGTATCACAGCTTCTGATACCACCGCCGCTACCAAATGTGACGGACGATCCCTTTCCTCCCACGTCACCAATGGGACGTAACTCCACAGGTACAGCTTTCCGGCGCCCCCCTTTGTCTCTCAGGTCAGTAAGAGAACTGCACCTAGAGCAAATGGCCGCCGGGGAAGGTGTCCTGCTACCCACTGGGTATTCTAAGATTCATGATCAGAGTAAAAGCATCAGCCCAAGATTAACTTTATGGTTTAATTTGCCTTAAGGGCGCACTAGATAATTACAGAAATATACAGTAAAGCTATACAACGTAACTACAATGGAATGGCAGTCAGAGTAAAAATACAACAATAATGTACAAGGCTAAAAGGTATAAGCTATGGATCAATATTACCGGGTATTATGGTCTTGGGAAGGCCTTGGCTCTGCCATTCCCAGGTACAGTCTTCCGTTCCTGAATAGTCCCTTGGTCTTTCCTAGACCATCTTCTTGGCTTCTGTGTGTGAAATGGAATGAGACCAGCAGCCTGGTCATGGCTAGTTTTTTTAGACCTGCTAGGCCCATCCCCATTGCTTTGAAGCACGCATATTAATTGGCCTGCAATTCATATGGAACAGGAAACAATGCCTGAGCTTGGGCTATTTACCATACGACTGAACATCTCATTCAGTCACTGGCCTAGACTAATTAGCATGTAAAGGCCTATTGATTCCTAGTGGGCATCAAAACCTGTCGTACTGGATATGCTAATAGGCAATGTGTAGCTAAAAGTCTGTGGCTGTGTGAACTGACAAAATGGAGGCTGGTACAGGCCCTATACAAAATGGCGACAACCTTTTCCTTACACCTCCCTGCTTTTGAGGGCGCTAGGGGGTATCACATTCCTGTGTTCCCCCGTGCGCCCTACCGCACCCTCTCCTTGCCGGGACAACCCATCAGCGTTACCATGGTCACTGCCCTTTTTGTGGC
The DNA here is from genome assembly GCA_033576555.1 of Oophaga sylvatica. Taxonomy (NCBI): domain Eukaryota; kingdom Metazoa; phylum Chordata; class Amphibia; order Anura; family Dendrobatidae; genus Oophaga; species Oophaga sylvatica. The sequence goes on along the minus strand of JARQOD010000001.1, from coordinate 787,844,123 downwards.
GAATGGTGAAATGGTACTGTTGGAGAGCGAGGCTCCAGCGTAGCAACCTCCCATTCGTCCCAGAGACCGTGTGTAACCAGCTGAGGGGGTTGTGGTCTGTTTCCACGGTGAATTGGCGTCCGTACAAGTATGGCTGCAGACGCTGCAGGGCCCACACAATTGCCAGACATTCCTTCTCCATCGTGGAATAGGCCACTTCCCTCGGCAGGAGCTTCCTGCTCAGGTACAAAATGGGGTGTTCATGGCCCGTAGTGTCAACCTGGCTGAGCACAGCACCGAGGCCGAAGTCGCTGGCGTCGGTCTGCACTAAGAATGGCCGCGTGAAGTCGGCTGCCTGTAGTACAGGAGAACTAGAAAGGGCGGTCTTGAGCGCCTGGAAAGCTGTCTCGCAGGCGACTGTCCAGTCGACTGCGACGGGCAGCCTTTTCTTGGTGAGGTCCGTTAGGGGCTTGGCCAGGGCACTATAGTGCGGAACAAACCTCCTATAGTACCCAGCCGTACCCAAAAAGGACATCACCTGCTTCTTGGTCCTGGGGGTGGGCCAGGATGCGATGGCATCCACCTTCCCGGGCTCTGGCTTCAGAGCTCCCCCACCTACCCGGTGTCCCAGGTAGTGGACCTCACTCATACCCAGCTGGCATTTTTCCGGCTTAATGGTCAAGCCTGCTCGCTGGATCCGCCCGAGCACCTGCGCCAGGTGCTCTAGGTGATCCTCCCAGGTGGGACTGAAGATGGCAATGTCATCCAGGTACGCGGTCGCATACCCTTCCAGTCCCTCGAGCAGCGTGTTGACCATCCGCTGAAAAGTGGCAGGGGCATTCTTCATGCCGAAGGGCATCACCGTGGACTCGTACAGTCCGAATGGGGTGATAAAGGCAGAGCGTTCCCGTGCCCTAGGGGTCAGGGGAATCTGCCAATACCCCCTGCTCAGATCCATGATGGTCAGGTACTTGGCCCCGGCCAGCTGGTCGAGCAGGTCATCGATGCGCGGCATTGGGTACGCATCGGTGACCGACACAGCGTTGAGCCCCCTGTAGTCCACGCAGAACCGCGTAGTTCGGTCCTTTTTAGGGACGAGGACTACAGGCGAAGCCCACGCGCTGTTGGACGCTTGGATCACCCCCAGCCTCAGCATCTCGTCTATCTCTTGGCGCATCTGCTGCTGCACCTCAAGAGAGACCCGATATGCTGAACGCCGGATTGGGGGGTGGTTACCAGTGTCCACGTCATGGACTGCTGCCTCAGTCCTTCCGGGCAGGCTGCTGAACAGCTCCCGGAAGGGGTGTAGGGTGGCCCCCAGCTGGGAACGTTGGTCCTCCGAGAGCTGGTGGCCAACCCCCACATCCTCGATGGATCCACCCGCCTTGGCTTGGGTGAGCAGATCGAGGAGGGTTTCTGCCTCTCCTTCCTCTGGAAGGTTGCACACTGGGTGAGCATAAGCCTCCCGCTCATGATGGGCCTTCATCATGTTCACATGGAAGGCCTTCCTCCTTCCACGGGCGTGGTCCAGGGTGACCAGGTAGGTGACGGCGTTGAGCTGCTCGTGCACGAGGTATGGACCCTCCCAGGCTGCCTGAAGCTTGTTTTGTGGTACGGGGACCAGTACCCACACCTTTTGACCCACCTGGTAGGTCCGCTCACAAGCATTCTGGTCGTACCATCGCTTCTGGTCAGCCTGAGCTTGGGCCATATTGTCATGCACCAGCCGTGTCAAGGCCATCATTCGGTCCCGGAAGCGCACGACATACTCAATGACCGACACTCCAGGGGTGGCTAAATCCCCTTCCCATGCTTCCTTCACCAGAGCAAGGGGCCCCCGTACACGTCGCCCGTACAGGAGCTCAAAGGGGGAGAACCCCGTTGAGGCCTGTGGAACCTCCCGGTAGGCAAACAGCAGGTGTGGGAGATACCGCTCCCAGTCTCTCCCGTGGGAGTCGACCAACATCCTCAGCATCTGCTTTATGGTGCCATTGAACCGCTCACACAAGCCATTGGTCTGTGGGTGATACGGGCTGGCCACCAGATGTTGCACCTGTACCTGCTTACAGAGAGACTCCATCAGCTGCGACATGAACTGGGTCCCTCGGTCGGTGAGCATTTCCTTGGGAAACCCCACTCTGGAGAAAATCTCCAGTAAGGCAGTGGCCACTTTGTCGGCCCGAATGGACGACAAAGCTACCGCCTCCGGGTACCGGGTGGCATAGTCCACTACCGTTAGTATGAAGCATTTCCCGGAGTGGCTGGGAGTGGACAGAGGTCCAATGAGATCCACAGCCACCCTCGAGAAAGGCTCTTCGATGATGGGCAGAGTTACCAGTGGGGCTTTGGGGCGCGGCCCCGCCTTCCCCACCCTCTGACAGGTGTCACACGAATGGCAGTAGACTATCACCTCGGTCCTCATTCCAGGCCAGTAGAAACACTGAGCTAGCCTGGCCCTGGTTTTAGTGATCCCTAAGTGTCCGGCCATTGGAATCTCGTGTGCGATCCGCAACAATTCCGCCCTGAACGGATGGGGCACCACTAACTGTCGGTCCCTGGGCCACGCCTCCGGTGAACCTGCTGGACCGTTACCCGGTACAGCCGTCCCTGGTCCCAGACCACTCGCTCGCGGTCGGACTCCAGGGGAGGCTGTGCCGCCTGTTCCTTGAGAGTCTTCAGGCTAGGGTCAGCTTCCAACGCTGCCTGAAATCCCTGACTAGATATGGCAAGAATTGACGAAACTGCCCTGTCCTCTGTCAGTTCCCCGGGATCTGTCTCCTGGCTACTGTCTGACTCGGCAGCCACTTGGTCAGAGAGGGGGAAACCGTCGGACCTCCGCGAGGCTCCTTGGGCTTCAGCGCTCCCACTCCTGGTAACAGCGGCCACGACCGCTGAGACCACGGTAGCGCCTGCTTTCCCTCCTCCTCTGACCAAGTCGCCGGGTCAGGCAGACTTCCCTGACTTCCTGACATCCCGGATGTGGGGAACTCCTGACCTGGGGTCCTACCTGGTGGCTCCTCTCCCGGGACACCCCCTCCCCCATGGCCTGTTCCTCTTCCTGCAGGGGCCCTAGACTCAGCAGGCTGGATTCACTTAGGGGCCCTACACTGCCCATAGCAGCCCCTCCCTCCACCTCTGAGCTCTCCCCTACAGCCTCCTCACCTGTCCTCACTGTGAGCCCTGTGTGTGTAGTGTCAGTGCATGGCTTACCATCAGGTTTCACTCCCTCCTCCACTGTTGGAGGCACATTCAATACATTAACATTAGCATTCACAGTAAAGTCATGACATTCTTGGGGAGCCGGACTTGGGGGTTCAGTGGCCACATACTGGGACACTAGCCGCCCCAAATCGGTCCCAAGCAACACATTTGCAGGAATATTCGGCGTTACTCCCACCTCCCGCATCCCCCTCCCGGCACCCCAATCCAAATACACCTTGGCAACGGGCAGCGCCGGTTCAACGCCTCCGATTCCGGAGACGGAAAGGGTTTTCCCAGGTACCAAGTCTTGAGGGGACACCACCTCAGGGCGTACCAGGGTTCGTTCAGCGCCTGTGTCCCGCAGTCCCATGACCGCTGAGCGGCCGATGGTGACGGGTTGGTAATTGTCTAGGGACCTCCCACCACCCCCTCCCACACACAAAACAGTGGACGGTTTCTGGGACAGGGATGGGGCCTTCTGGCGCTGGGGACATGCAGCCTTAAAGTGTCCTGGCTGATTGCAATTATGGCAACGTCTGGGGTCTGTTCCTGGCCTGGAGAGGTCAGCAGGGGGGTACGCCCCTTGCACTCTGGGGGCTGGATATGGGGCTGGGGCAGGATTGGGCTTACCCCCTCTCCAGGTGCTGCTGGCAGGCTTCTTTGGCTCCGGCGCCCTGTTGTTGGCATACTCGTCTGCCAGGGCAGCTGTAGCAGAAGCCCCCTTTGGTTTCCGGTCACGGAGGAACTGCTGGAGGTCCTCTGGGCAGTTCCACAAAAATTGCTCCACGACAAACAGTTCCTGGACCTCCTGGCGGGTAGTGAGCTCTAGACCCGAGGTCCAGTGCTCCGCAGCTCTCAACAGGGCCCGCATGTGGTCGGTCCAGGTGTCCTTTGAACCCCGCTGCAGGCTCCTGAACTTCCTGCGGTACGACTCCGGGGTGAGGTTGTAGTGCTGGATCAGGGCCCGCTTGATGCTGTTGTAGTCCTGCTCCTCCCCGGCAGGTAAGTCCCCCAAAACTTCCAGGGACTTACCCCTCAAACGGGGGGTCAGGTACCTTGCCCACTGATCCAGGGCCAGATGATGTTGGAGGCATGTCCTCTCAAAAGCCAGCAAAAAGGAATCCAGGTCTCCATCCTTTTCAAGCAAGGGAAAGTCCTCCGCCTGGACCTTGGGAGCCCTTGTCTCCAGTGGGCCTGGTGCATCCAGTGGGGGCCCGTGCTGAGCCATCTCCAGTCGGTGCCGGCGCTCCGCTGCTCTCTCTGCCGCTGCATGCTCCCGCTCCGCTGCTCTCTCTGCCGCTGCTTGCTCACGCTCCGCAGCTTCACGGCGTTCTGCTCGCTCACGCTCTGCTGCTTTCTCTGCCGCTGCTTGCTCACGCTCTGCTGCTGTCTCTGCCGCCACCAGGAGTCTTTCATAGGCGGCGTCATTACCAGCCTCGAGCTGCGCCATAGCCGCTTGGAAGAGGGTCTCCGATCTGGACAGGCTGGGACAGGCAGGGGGTGGGCAGTCCACTGTGAGACTGAGCACGGGGGTCGGGCTCCTTGGGGAGCCCTGGCTGAGCTCCCCCTCGCCTCCATCGGTATCGAACTCATCATAGACCACAGCATTGGCCTCCCCCTTTGCCCTACTCCTGGTGCCTTCCGCCATCTTGGGAACCTTTGGTCACTGAAACACAGCTGCAACCCTGACCTTGCACACAACTTGTTATATTTACACTCTGACCGTCTAGTGCTGGGCTGACCTTAAGACCCCAGCAGTGAAAGTACTGCTGGTAGTCTCTAGTGTCTGGGAGTAGGGGTCCCACGCACACTATTACTCTGATCCCACTGCTGCCACCAATTTGTGAGGAACTCAGCCGGCCGCCACACGGTAGCCCGGGTATCACAGCTTCTGATACCACCGCCGCTACCAAATGTGACGGACGATCCCTTTCCTCCCACGTCACCAATGGGACGTAACTCCACAGGTACAGCTTTCCGGCGCCCCCCTTTGTCTCTCAGGTCAGTAAGAGAACTGCACCTAGAGCAAATGGCCGCCGGGGAAGGTGTCCTGCTACCCACTGGGTATTCTAAGATTCATGATCAGAGTAAAAGCATCAGCCCAAGATTAATTTTATGGTTTAATTTGCCTTAAGGGCGCACTAGATAATTACAGAAATATACAGTAAAGCTATACAACGTAACTACAATGGAATGGCAGTCAGAGTAAAAATACAACAATAATGTACAAGGCTAAAAGGTATAAGCTATGGATCAATATTACCGGGTATTATGGTCTTGGGAAGGCCTTGGCTCTGCCATTCCCAGGTACAGTCTTCCGTTCCTGAATAGTCCCTTGGTCTTTCCTAGACCATCTTCTTGGCTTCTGTGTGTGAAATGGAATGAGACCAGCAGCCTGGTCATGGCTAGTTTTTTAGACCTGCTAGGCCCATCCCCATTGCTTTGAAGCACGCATATTAATTGGCCTGCAATTCATATGGAACAGGAAACAATGCCTGAGCTTGGGCTATTTACCATACGACTGAACATCTCATTCAGTCACTGGCCTAGACTAATTAGCATGTAAAGGCCTATTGATTCCTAGTGGGCATCAAAACCTGTCGTACTGGATATGCTAATAGGCAATGTGTAGCTAAAAGTCTGTGGCTGTGTGAACTGAAAAAATGGAGGCTGGTACAGGCCCTATACAAAATGGCGACAACCTTTTCCTTACAGGGGCGTATAACCTTATTCGCATTAAGCACGGGATGAATGGAAGACGGCATTCAATACCCCTGAAGGGCATTTTGAGTACCTAGTGATGCACTTTGGGCTCACTAATGCCCCTTCCGTCTTCCAGTCCTTCATGAATGACATTTTCAGGGATTTTGTGGACAAATTTCTGATTGTTTATTTGGATGATATCTTGATTTTTTCTAATGACTGGGACTCTCATGTGAAACATGTTCGGACTGTGTTCCAGATTTTGAGGGATAATGCTCTGTATGTGAAGGGATCAAAGTGTCTTTTTGGCGTACAGAAGATCTCATTTCTGGGATTCATTTTGTCCCCATCTGTTATTGAAATGGACCCGGTCAAGGTTCAGGCCATCTGTGATTGGGTCCAACCTACTTCATTAAAGGCTCTTCAGAGATTTTTGGGTTTTGCCAATTTTTATCGTAAATTTATTGGTAATTTCTCGGTTGTTGTTAAACCATTAACTGATTTGACCAGAAAGGGTTCTGATGTGGTGAATTGGCCTCCTGAGGCAGTCTCTGCATTTCAGGAACTTAAGCAGAGATTCACTTCTGCTCCTGTTCTACGGCAGCCTGATGTTTCTCTGCCATTTCAGGTGGAGGTTGATGCCTCTGAAATTGGGGCAGGTGCCGTTTTGTCCCAAAAAGATCCAGAGACCTCTAAAAGTAACCCTTGTGCCTTTTTCTCTCGAAAATTTTCTCCTACTGAACGTAATTATGACGTGGGTAATCGGGAGTTATTGGCCATGAAGTGGGCTTTTGAAGAGTGGAGACATTGGCTGGAGGGAGCCAAACATCAGGTGGTGGTCCTTACGGACCATAAGAATCTGGTCTATCTGGAATCTGCCAAGCGACTCAATCCTAGACAGGCCAGGTGGGCCTTGTTTTTCACACGTTTTAATTTTGTGGTTTCCTTTCTTCCTGGCACTAAGAATGTTAAGGTGGATGCCTCTCGAGGAGTTTCCTTGCGGACTCTCCTGAGTTATCTGATCCTTCTGTTATTTTGAAAGAGGGTGTAGTTCTTTCTGCCATCTCGCCCAATTTGAGACTTGCTCTGGAGGGGTGTCAGGAGGATAGGCCCGAGCGCTGCCCTGTTGGAAAATTGTTTGTCCCGGACCAATGGAAAAAGAGTGTGATGTCTGAGATTCATTGTTCCGCATTGGCTGGGCATCCCGGAATTTTTGGTACCAGAGACTTGGTTAGTCGGTCCTTTTGGTGGCCTACCTTGTCTCGCGATGTCAGGGAATTTGTGCAGTCTTGCGGGACTTGCTCTCGCTACAAGCCTTGCTCTCGCTCTAGTGGTTTGTTGATGCCATTGCCTGTGCCCAAGAGACCATGGACCCATATCTCTATGGATTTCATTTCCGATCTTCCTGTTTCTCAGAGAATGACCACCATCTGGGTAATTTGTGATAGGTTTTCCAAAATGATACATCTTGTGCCATTACCTAAGTTGCCTTCCTCCTCTGAATTGGTGCCGTTGTTTCTTCAGCACGTGGTTCGTTTACACGGCATTCCTGAGAACATTGTGTCTGACAGAGGAGTCCAGTTTGTTTCCAGATTTTGGAGGACCTTTTGTTCTAAACTGGGTGTTCAATTGTCTTTCTCCTCGGCATTTCATCCTCAGACCAATGGTCAAACTGAGAGAACAAACCAGACATTAGAGACTTATCTAAGATGCTTTGTGTCTGCTGATCAGGATGACTGGGTCTCTTTTTTGCCTTTGGCTGAGTTTGCTCTTACTAATAGGGCTAGCTCTGCCACTTTGATGTCTCCGTTTTTCTGTAATTCTGGGTTTCACCCTCGATTTTCTTCAGGACAGACGGAAGCTTCTGTCTGTCCAGGTGTTGACTCTGTTGTTGAGCGTATGCAACAGATTTGGGACCAGGTAGTGGAGAGGTTGTCCCTCTCTCAGGAGAAGGCCCAGCGGTTTGCTAACCGGCATAGGACTGATGGTCCTCGGTTTAAAGTGGGGGACTTGGTCTGGTTGTCCTCAAAGAATATTCCTATGAGAGTAGCATCTCCTAAATTTAAGCCTAGGTTCATTGGACCTTATAAGATCATGGAGATTATTAATCCTGTTTCTTTTCGTTTGCTTCTTCCAGGGACATTTAAGATCCATAACGTGTTCCACAAGTCCTTGTTGAAGAGGTTTGTTGAGCCAGTGGTTCCTGCTACTGTACCTCCTGACCCTGTTTTGGTTGAGGGCAATCTGGAGTATGTGGTTGAGAAAATATTGGATTCTCGTTTTTCTAGACGAAGACTCCAGTATTTGGTTAAATGGAGAGGTTATGGTCAGGAAGACAATTCTTGGGTGTTTGCTTCGGACATCCATGCTAGGAGACTTATCCGTGCGTATCATAGAACTCATCCTGACCGACCTGGTTGCTCAAATGAGGGTTCGGTGACCCCTCCTCAAGGGGGGGGTACTGTTGTGAATGGGTTTGAGATGAGTTCTGAGCAGAGGCTCCCTCTGGTGGTTACAAGCGGTACTAGTGAAGATTGTGAGGACTGGGAATCAGGTGTTACTGACTGGTCTTATATAAGGGAGTCATTTTCCCATCAGGGTTGCCGGTGATCAATTGTTCTGGTCTGAATCCTTCATTCCAGTTTCCCTTGTAGCCTGCTGTGTCGTGTCTGCATCTCCTGCTACCAGATAAGAATTTTTCTTCTTTTGTGTTGTTGCTATATTTTTGCATTTTGTCCTGCACTTCTTTGGGGGCCTTCTGGGTCCCCTCCGGGGGCTTCTGCCTTCTCAGTTTAGTTCAGCCACTGAGTTTTGTTCTTTTGCTTTTTCCAGTTTTTTCAGTGGCTGCTGTTTTGATTTTGTTACACCAGAGAGCTAATTTAGGTGGTAGAGGTCGTGTGATCTCAGGTTATTTTGAAATTAGTAGAGTTGGTGTTTTTCATGGTTTTCTGGGATTGCAGTAAGTACCCTTCCTGTCCTTTTCTATTTAGATAGTTTGGGCCCCAGCGTTTGCTCATTCTATTTTCTTTCTGTGTCAGTATTTCCTCTTGTCTAACCGCCATTACATGTTTGGGGGCTTTCTATTATCTTTGGGGTTCTGCTCCGGGGCAGATAGCTTTCCTATTTCTATCTTTAGGTGTAGTTAGTTTCTCAGGCTGTGACGAGGCGTCTAGGACCAACGTAGGAACGCTCCACGGCTGCCTCTAGTTGTGGTGGTTAGTCAGGGTACTGCAATCCCATAGATTCCAACTGCTCTGGTGTATTGCCTTTTTTACCTGCACTCCTCAGCTACCGAAACATAACACCTTCCCATGTGTGACTGCATCCCGCGTTCTTGTAGGTTATTACACATGCATGCCAGGATTGGGGGGTGAGGAGACCATGCATACCAGGATTGGGGGGTGAGGGGACCATGCATACCATGATAGGAATGAGGGGGTACCATGCATACCAGGATTGGGTGGTGAGGGAACCATGATGAATACCAGGATATGGATGAGGGGGTACCATGCATACCAGGATTGGGGGGTGAGGGGACCATACATACCAGGATAGGGATGAGGGTGTACCATGCATACCAGGATAGGGATGAGGGGGTACCATGTATACCAGGATGAGGAATGGGGTGCCATGCCTACTAGGATTGGGGAGGGGGACCATACATAACAGAATAGGGATGAAGGGGCCATGCATACCATTATAGGGATAAGGGGGCCATGCATACCAGGATAGTGATGAGGGTACCATGCATACCAGGATAGGGATAAGGGGTGCCATGCATACCAGGATAGGAGAGGGCAGCACATACCAGGATGGGAGACCATATACCAATAAAAATGCTTGCCACTCGGGCGTAGAAAGGGTTCATAGCTAGTTCTTTTATATTGTTCTTTGCATTTAATATAAGTGACTTTTTATATAGTTCTTTGTGCACATTTTTTGTATATGATCTCAGAGTAAGAATCATGTGAAGACAATTTGCATAAAAAATGTATAATTATACTTAAAATGATACTGATAATTTGACTTTATATCTGTATTTTTTATAAAGCGCTCATTCGGCACATCTCTTACATCTTACTTACTCTCTTTCTTCTTTACGCCATCTTTTTCACACCTATATCCTTAATATTCCTCTATCAGTAACATTTCAGTTAAATTCTGTTAATTACCTATTTAGTAAAGATTAAATAGTGAAACGCATAAGACAGTGCCCAATTAGAGCTAGGTGTGAAAACATAAATAAGAATTAAAAAAATATACAGTTAGGTCCATAAATATTTGGACAGAGACAACATTTATCTAATTTTGGTTCTAGACATTACCACAATGAATTTGAAACAAAACAAATCAGATGCAGTTGAAGTCCAGACTTTCAGCTTTCATTTGAGGGTATCCACATTAAAATTGGATGAAGGGTTTAGGAGTTTCAGCTCCTTAACATGTGCCACCCTGTTTTTAAAGGGACCAAAAGTAATTGGACAAATGACTCCAAGGCTATTTCATGGACAGGTGTGGGCAATCCCTTTGTTATGTCATTCTCAATTAAGCAGATGAAAGGGCCGGAGTTGATTTGAGGTGTGGTGTTTGCATTTGGAAGGTTTTGCTGTGAAGGAAACATGCGGTCACAGGAGCTCTCCATGCAGGTGAAACAAGCCATCCTTAAGCTGCAAGAACAGAAAAAAACCCATCCAAGAAATTGCTACAACATTAGAAGTGGCAAAATCTACAATTTGGTACATCCTGAGAAAGAAAGAAAGCACTGGTGAACTCATCAATCCAAAAAGACCTGGGAGCCCACGGAAGACAACAGTGGTGGATGATCGCCGCATACTTTCTTTGGTGAAGAAGAACCCGTTCACAACATCAACTGAAGTCCAGAACACTCTCAGTGAAGTAGGTGTATCTGTCTCTAAGTCAACAGTAAAGAGAAGACTCCATGAAAGTAAATACAAAGGGTTCACATCTAGATGCAAACCATTCATCAATTCCAAAAATAGACAGGCCAGAGTTAAATTTGCTGAAAAACACCTCCAGAAGCCAGCTCAGTTTTGGAAAAGTATTCTATGGACAGATGAGACAAAGATCAACCTGTACCAGAATGATGGGAAGCCAAAAGTTTGGAGAAGAAAGGGAACGGCACATGATCCAAGGCACACCACATCCTCTGTAAAACATGGTGGAGGCAACGTGATGGCATGGGCATGCATGGCTTTCAATGGCACTGGGTCACTTGTGTTTATTGATGACATAACAGCAGACAAGAGTAGCCGGATGAATTCTGAAGTGTACCGGGATATACTTTCAGCCCAGATTCAGCCAAATGCTGCAAACTTGATTGGACGGCGCTTCATAGTACAGATGGATAATGACCCCAAGCATACAGCCAAAGCTACACAGGAGTTCATGAGTGCAAAAAAGTGGAACATTCTTCAATGGCCAAGTCAATCACCAGATCTTAACCCAATTGAGCATGCATTTCACTTGCTGAAATCCAGACTTAAGAGGGAAAGACCCACAAACAAGCAAGACCTGAAGGCTGCGGCTGTAAAGGCCTGGCAAAGCATTAAGAAGGAGGAAACCCAGCGTTTGGTGATGTCCATGGGTTCCAGACTTAAGGCAGTGATTGCCTCCAAAGGATTCGCCACAAAATATTGAAAATAAAAATATTTTGTTTGGGTTATGTTTATTTGTCCAATTACTTTTGACCTCCTAAAATGTGGAGTGTTTGTAAAGAAATGTGTACAATTCCTAAATTTTCTAACACATATTTTTGTTCAACCCTTCAAATTAAACGTTACAATCTGCACTTGAATTCTGTTGTAGAGGTTTCATTTCAAATCCAATGTGGTGGCATGCAGAGCCCAACTCGCGAAAATTGTGTCACTGTCCAAATATTTCTGGCCCTGACTGTATATATTTTATATAGAAGGAAATTGATACATATCCATAGCAGTAATATACTGTAATAAAGTAAAATTCTTAAGACTGATATTCCTAATCTGGCTTTAAGATTTTAATTATACCAGTCATTATTGTAGTGGATAGAAGGAACAGGTTATTTTTAACCCCATCTGTAAAGATGATTCTTACATATATTTCTAAAATATGTCCTGCTTATGCTATAGTTTCATGTTTTTGCCATTATATGGTGAGATAGTCAATGGAGCTTTCAAGCCACCACTCTTCTGATTGTTTTTAGCCTACTTTATTGACAAGGCTCGTAATTAGTTGAGGAATATATTGCATGCTGCACCGGAGGAGATTGGCTGTCTTCTCAGAGATGTCCTAGTAGTGATAAATCTCTGCCATTGTGTGTAACTTTACACAACTGTCATACTCTGATAGAATACTGATTGGCTACAGCGTTAGCGTGACACAACAATGTCATATGACCTGTTAAGAATAGCAGCACCAATAGTGTAGGAAATGTGCCACTGCTGGAGGTGATTGTTTTTTTATATGGGGCATTAAGTTGTAGATATCCACTACTGGCCGACCCCTTTCAACTACTTACTTATTAATAAGAATATTAATCTGCATTGGGATTTTAGATTAATAATTTCATGCATGTTTTCTATGTACACCATGTTACAAATTATTATGCAAATGATATTTTTCTCTGATTTTCCTAAGTGGTTGGTGCAAATGACAGTCAGTCTAATAAAAGTCATCACCCGTTAGAGTATACATCGAATTTTATTGAAGAAACCTCCCAATGATAACAGTATAATCTCCAAATAAATAAAAACTCAAAATGCACTGTTCCAAATTATTAGGCACAGTAGCATTTCTAAACATTTGATCTGTTTTAAAGAACTGAAAATGCTCATTTGTGGAATTTGCAGCATTAGGAGGTCACATTCACTGAGCAAAAAAGCTACTTAACTCCAAAACATCCTAACAGGCCAAGTTACATGTTAACATAGGAACCCTTCTTTGATATCACCTTCACAATTCTTGCATACATTGAACTTGTGAGTTTTTGAAGAGTTTCTTCTTGTATTTCTTTGCATGAAGTCAGAATAGCCTCCCAGAGCTGCTGTTTTGATGTGAACTGCCTCCAACCCTCATAGATCTTTTGCTTGATGATACTCCAAAGGTTCTCTATAGGGTTGAGATCAGGGGAAGATGGTGGCCACACCATGAGTTTATCTCCTTTTATGCCCATAGCAGCCAATGACCCAGAGGTATTCTTTGCAGCATGAGATGGTGCATTGTCATGCATGAAGATGATTTTGCTCCTGAAGGCACGTTTCTGCTTTTTATACCATGGAAGAAAGTTGTCAGTCAGAAACTCTATATACTTTGCAGAGGTCATTTTCACACCTTCAGGAACCTTAAAGGGCCTTACCAGCTGGTTCCCCATGATTCCGGCCCAACACATGACTCCTCCACCTCCTTGCTGACGTCGCAGCCTTGTTGGGACATGGTGGCCATCCACCAACCATCCACTACTCCATCCATCTGGACCATCCAGGGTTGCTCGACACTCATCAGTAAACTAGACTGTGTGAAAATTAGTCTTCATGTACAGTACAGACCAAAAGTTTGGACACACCTTCTCATTCAGAGATTTTTCTGTATTTTCATGACTATGAAAATTGTAGAATCACACTGAAGGCATCAAAACTATGAATTACCATATGTGGAATTATACATTACACTTTACAAAAAAGTGTGAAACAACTGAAAATATGTCTTATATTCTAGGTTCTTCAAAGTAGCCACCTTTTGCTTTGATTACTGCTTTGCACGCAGAAAAGGTGTACGGATGGACTCTACATGCCTGGTTCCCACCGTGAAGCATGGAGGAGGTGGTGTGATGGTGTGGGGATGCTTTGCTGGTGACACTGTTGGGGATTTATTCAAAATTGAAGCAGTGAGTGGTCCAGCTCACCCCAAACCATCTCGATTGGGTTCAGGTCTGGTGACTGTGGAGGCCAGGTCATCTGGCGTAGCACCCCAACACTCTCCTTCTTGGTCAAATAGCCCTTACACAGCCTGGAGGTGTGTTGGGGGTCATTGTCCTGTTGAAAAATAAATGATGGTCCAACTAAACGCAAACCGGATTGAATAGCATGCTGCTGCACGTTGCCATGCTGGTTCAGTATGCCTTCAATTTTGAATAAATCCCCAACAGTGTCACCTGCAAAGCACCCCCACACCATCACACCACCTCCTCCATGCTTCATGGTGGGAACCAGGCATGTAGAGTCCATCCGTTCACCTTTTCTGCGTGCAAAGCAGTAATCAAAGCAAAAGGTGGCTACTTTGAAGAACCTAGAATATAAGACATATTTTCAGTTGTTTCACACTTTTTTGTAAAGTGTAATGAATAATTCCACATGTGTTAATTCATTGTTTTGATGCCTTCAGTGTGATTCTACAATTTTCATAGTCATGAAAATACAGAAAAATCGTTGAATGAGAAGGTGTGTCCAAACTTTTGGTCTGTACTGTATGTCTGGGCCCACTGCAAACATTTCTGCTTGTGAGCACTATTTAGGGTGGCCGAATAGTAGGTTTATGCACCACAGCAAGCCTTTGAAGGATCCTACACCTTGAGGTTCGAAGGACTCCAGAGGCACCAGCCGCTGCAAATATCTGTTTGCTGGTTTGTAATGGCTTTTTAGCAGCTGCTCTCTTAATCCGATGAACTTGCCTGGCAGAAACCTTCCTCATTCTGCCTTTATCTGCATGAACACGTCTGTGCTCAAAATCAGCCACAAATCTCTTAACAGTTTGATGATCTCGCTTATGTTTTCGGAAAATATCTAATGTTTTCATCCCTTGACCAAGACATTGCACTATTGGATTCTTTTTAATAGCAGAGGATCCTTTTTCTTTCCCATGTTACTTGAAAACACTGGCCTGCTTAATAGTGTGGAACATCCAGTTTTCCTTTTATTGGGCTCACATGGCAAACTAATTATCACAGGTATCTGAGATTGATTTCAGTGATCCAAAGAACCCTGAGACACAATACCATCAGTGGGTTTCATTTACAAAAAAAAACCAAAAAAACACTATGACACTTAAAACCAATTTGCATAATAATTTGGAACATGGTGTAGATTGTAATGTAAAGCATTTACAGTAGGTGCTGATTCCTGTTCCATACAACTTCTGTGACCTAGCAATTATGTCTGAAACACATTGTAGGATGCTGATAGCAAAATGGTAATAAATGGGATATGAATAACTTTACCATTGTGTTTTGTGAATCCTTAGGCTTCATTGACCCGGCTATATTATCTCCCATGTGAGAGCCATATATTTTATGATAGAAACAAGATTAAACCTAATCAGAGGAAAGCAGAGAAACCCTTTACAAAAGAAGGCTACGGAATGTTTTCCAATTTTCCTTTGATTCATTCCCATTTTTTGGCAATACATAATATATACAGCATTAATACATAAAGGGTGAGTCATCAAAGCTTTTATGCCAGAAAACTGGCATAAAATGCTTTGAAAAGTGGAAAAAAAAAGTTTGCAATGCGGAGTTGGCCAAAATTTTTACAACATTTGGCATTTTCACGCCAGTTTGAAGCAACATCGTAAAAATGAGCGGAGCTGGGGAGGAGCTATAGCGGAATGGGGTGTGACTACACCTACCCAGCAAATTCTGCAAAATTACCGGCATTTTTAACACCAGAAGTGTGACTGGAGTAGGATTTCTAGAGAGGTGCAATGTAGACGCATGCCACAGAGAAGATGCACTACGGCTCTGGATGAATTCAGCACATCGCACTTCAGTGATCATTTATTATTAAAATTGGCGTATGAAATGCCAGTGTTAATGAATAGGCCCCTGAATGTTCAAATTCATGTTCTAATATTTAAATTGGCATTTTATGGATGTGCTCTTTAAATGGACATGGTCAAGGCACTATAAATTGTTCTATATGTGATTACACCATAATGTATATGATATATGTATATAAGTATAGATATGAGCTGATCGTTTCATAATGACATCATAAAGGAGCAATGATGTCATTGCGCCTCTATAATGCCTACATGGAATGCTGCTGTCGTCCTACTCCATGTAACATCAAGCGTTTGTTTTTCCCCAAAGTAGCTTGAATATCCCTGGCGGCACTGCCTGACCTCTTTCCTGCGAAAGTTGAACTTACGTACTGCTAGGTTATCTAACTATAACATTTTCTCTAGTGTGTATATGTGATTGTACTCCTGAGAAAGGAAAATAACATTGTGTGCCCTGTTTGGAGAAGACGTTCAAGGGATTCAATATTTTCTGTTCATTTCTCTTGGATGCTTCTATTAAAAAAGTGCAAGAAATACCTACATTTATTTGATAAAGTCAAAACAGGTTCCATGACTGGCTTTACAATGTTTTGGAGGACTCTTTTATCCTATAGGAAAGATGTGTATCTTCGTACCGTGTTAGCCAGTAGATAGAAAAATATTTAGACTTGAGAGTCCTCAGTGGTTGATACCTTTTAATGGCTAAATGGCTTCAAATCTGAGAAGGATAGAAAAGTCTGGGAATATAAACTTATGATGACCTTTGACACTCTTAGTGCTGGGATGAATATATCCCAGAGTTTTATGTCTTTCTACAACAATTAAGGAATCTGCTTCCCTGACCTTTTAGGGTCATCACAACACATTACCAGACCCCAATCAGAGGGTAATAAAACTTTCACTCCTTATCTATGAACTAGTCATATTTATGTTCATCCTCTGCCATAATGACAGTTCTGCTTCACGTCACTTGTCTTACCTATTGCATTATTCCTGTGTCCTGTTGTGTATAAATATGTGATTCTTCAGCTTTTGTTTTAGTCTTTGCCTGATGAAAAGACCTGCGTAGTGTAGAAAGCTTGCAATTTGTTACCATCTTTTCAGTTAGCCATTAAAAGGTATCAACCACTGAGGACTCTCAAGTAGGGTTGAGCATTCCGATACTGCAAATATCGGGTATCGGCCGATATTGGCTGTATCGGAATTCCGATTCCGAGTTCCGATATTTTCGTCTTATCGGATACCGGAATCGGGATTGTCACTGTCACTGTCAGTGTCCGTCGGTCGGGTCTGTCAGGAGTCAGCGGCACTTACCTGGCAGAAGATCTCCGGCGGTCACGGCCTGGACTGCTTCATGGCCGCCATCTTCTTTCCCCGGCGGTCACATGCAGTTTCTCGCGATAACTGCAGTGACTGCTGGGTAATCGCGGCCGTAAAGCAGTCAGTCCGATGACGTCACCGCCGGGGAAGCAGGTAATCAGCTGTGCTGCGTTGCGATGACAGGCTCTGCCTGTCATTGCGATGTAGCAGAGTTGGATCGTCGTGGGACAATCGTTACTATGGACTGCGTCGGACAGGTGGTATACTGTTGGTTTGTTTTTTTTCTTTTTTTACAGGAGATCGATGGCGTCGCAGGAATGAGTGTATAATAAAATTAATGAAAACTGTGTTGTCTCTTTTATTTCATTAAAATACTTTTTTCTTGCTGTGTCTTTTTTTTAAACATTTAATAACTTTGGGATTAATAATGGATCGGTGTCTTATTGACGCCTCTCCATTATTAACCGGGCTTATTGTCACCGTGCAATCAACGGTGACATTAACCCCTTATTACCCCGCTTGCCACCGCTACAGGGCAAGTGGGAAGAGCCGGGTAAAGTGCCACAATTGGCACATCTTTTGATGCGCCAAATGTGGGGCTGCTGTAGCCTGGTATTATCAGGCTGTTGAGGGCCAAAATCCATGGGCCTTGACAGTCTTTTAATACCAGGCCGCAGCAGTCTGCATTTTACTTGGCTGGTTAACAAAAATAGGGGGGATCCCCACGCCGTTTTTTTTTTTTCGAGGGGATCCCCTATTTTTGTTAACCAGCCAAGCTAAGCAGACTGCTGTGGCCTGGTATTATCAGGCTGGCAAGGTCCATGGATATTGGATCCTTACCAGCCTGAAAAACCAGGCCTCAGCGGTCTGCTTCATCTGGCTGGTTAACAAAAATAGGGGGGACCCCACGCCAATTTTTTTCGAGGGGATCCCCTATTTTTGTTAATCAGCCAAGATATGCAGACTGCTGTGGCCTGGTATTATCAGGCTGGCAAGGTCCATGGATCTTGGCTCCTTAACAGCCTGAAAATCCAGGCCTCAGCGGTCTGCTTCATCTGGCTGGTTAACAAAAATAGGGGGGACCCTACGCCAATTTTTTTTGAGGGGATCCCCTATTTTTGTTAATCAGCCAAGATATGCAGACTGCTGTGGCCTGGTATTATCAGGCTGGCAAGGTCCATGGATCTTGGCTCCTTAACAGCCTGAAAATCCAGGCCTCAGCGGTCTGCTTCATCTGGCTGGTTAACAAAAATAGGGGGGACCCCACGCCATTTTTTTTTCGAAGGGAACCCCTATTTTTGTTAATCAGTTCCCTCTGACGTCACTGATGGTGTCCCTGGCTGACCTGAAGTGAAAGTGGAAAGCAATCAATTAAGCTTTCCACTTAAGGGCCCGTCTCACATAGCGATATCGCTACCGAGATCGCTGCTGAGTCACTAGTTTTGTGACGCAGCAGCGAGCTCACCAGCGATATCGCTGTGTGTGACATTCAGCGACGATCAGCCCCCTGCCGGGTATCGCTGATCGTCGCTGAAATGTCAGGACCTTTTTTTGATCGCTGGTTTCCCGCTGACAGGCACACATCGCTGCGTGTGACAGGCGGGAGACCAGCGATCCGCTGGTAACCAAGGTACACAGCGGGTTTCCAGGCGCGGGGCTGTGCCTAGAAACCCGCTGTGTACCTTGGATACCAGCGCCCTGATGCAGGGAGCTGGTATCCAAGGTACACAGCGGGTTTCCAAGCGCTGCGCGGTGCCTGGAAACCCGCTGTGTACCTTGGTTACCAGCGGATCGCTGGTCTCCCGCCTGTCACACGCAGCGATGCGTGCCTGTCAGAGGGAAACCAGCGATCAAAAAAAGGTCCTGACATTTCTGCGACGATCAGCGATACCCGGCAGGGGGGCTGATCGTCGCTGAATGTCACACACAGCGATATCGCTGGTGAGCTCGCTGCTGCGTCACAAAACTAGTGACTCAGCAGCGATCTCGGTAGCGATATCGCTATGTGAGACGGGCCCTTAAGCGATGTTACCCGCAGTGTCGCTGTCCCAGATCGCTGCCTGAGCTGCCTGTTTGGCAGCTCAGCAGCGATCATGTAGCGATACACCAGCGATCCTGACAAGTGCATATCGTTGTCGGCATCGCTGGTGTATCGTTATGTGACACCCAGCCTTTACTCTCCTGTCAGGCAGGAGAGGAACTCATTCATTTGGGGTTTACTGTGAGGCTGCAGCATTAGCTGCGGTCCCTGCAGTAAACATTAACCCTTTCTGAAGGATTACACCGTGGGACCTGACTGTGCATGGGATTGGTAAGAATAATTTTGCTTTTTTATTTTATTTTTATTACAGGAAATGGTTTTTGCAGTAAAATAAAAGATGGTCAAAAACATGTGTCTTTATTTCATTAAAATGATTTTTAATTAAAGTGTGTGTGTGTTTTATTTTTATTTCATGCAATAGGATTAATAATTGATAGTTGTCTAATTGACAGCTCTCAATTATTAACCTGGCTTAAGGTCACCTTTCAATAGCAAGGTGGCTTTAACCCCATATTAACCCATTCGCCACCGCTACAGGGCAATGGGAATAGACGGGCAAAGTGCCAGAAAGGGCGAATCTAATCATAGATTTGTCTTTCCTGGGGTGTCTGGGGGCAGATGTTAGTAGCTGGGGGGGGGCAAAAATAATGGTCCCTCTCTGGGCTATTATTATCTGCCCCCACTCACTGGCTTTGTCTGTCTGGTTGCGAAAATAGGGCGGGAGCCCACGCATTTTTTTTCAGCAATTTTACACCTCATATATATATATACATGTCATTGAATTTGTGACACACATATATATATATATTTATATTTGTAGTTCATACACTTCTACATAGTATAATAGCCGCTAATTCAATTGCCGGCTTTTGTGAAAATGCAGAACCCGACATGAAATGACACTTGGTGTACATAGGGTTAACCATGTCTTTTCATGTCCTTTGCTATCTAATTTGCACAAACAATTAAATCAGACTATGTGTGCAAAATTTCACACCTGTAGGGGTTAATTAAAGGTGTAAATTCGTAGCAAAAAAGTCCGTTTTTTTTACAACGAATTTACACCTTTAATTAACCCCTACAGGTGTGAAATTTTGCACACATAGTCTGATTTAATTGTTTGTGCAAATTAGATAGCAAAGGACATGAAAAGACATGGTTAACCCTATGTACACCAAGTGTCATTTCATGTCGGGTGCTTCTGTCTTTTCACTGAAGCCGGCTTTACCCGGCAATTGAATCAAAGGATATTTTACTATGTAGAAGTGTATAAACTATACATATATGTATATATATATGTCACAATGACATGTATATATATATATATGTATTCTATGTGTGTATATTTAGTGTTTACAAGGAAAGAATGGGGTTTTTTTAGTTGCGATATTTTGTTCCCATAGACTTACATGGGACTTCCGGTATCGGTATCGGGTATCGCCGATATTTTAGTGATATCGGCGATACCATTCCGATTCCGATACTTTAGGATATCGGAAAGTATCGCTCAACTCTACTCTCAAGTCTAAATATTTTTCTTTTATCCTAAGAAGACAATGATCCAAAGCGTTGTGTATAATTAGCATCACGGGACACTAAGTATGAGTAATGAAACAATTGGTCAGCTGAGCCTGGAAATGGCTGGAACATCTTGTCACAGATGATTAGTATCTTCTTCAAACAGAACATAGACACAAATGGCTTTATTATGTAGAATAAACAAATGAGAAGCAGCAGGGAGTCAGACAATATCTTGGACCTATGTCCATCATAATTATCTTATAGAAAGGAGGAAGAAAGCTATACATAAACGTTAGGCGCACGAAGGGAGCCTATAAGATATGATAAGCATTGTTTATTATACCACAAAATACAAAAATAATCATGACACTGTAATATCTGTGCCTGCCTCTGTTTCAAAAAACCATAGGAAAAAAGCCAAATTATAAAAACAAACACATATGATGACCTTATAGATTTATAGTCTCTGTAGTATTGTGTATTATGATTATTTTTTTGGTACAATAGACAATATTTACTATATCTTATTGGCTTCGGGATGTGTGTTAGGCTACTTTCACACATCAGGTTTTTTCCGACAGGCAGGGTCCGGCATCGCGCCGGAGCAATGGATCCAGCGTAAATTATGGAAAACTGATGAAAACTGATGAAACAGATCCGTTTTATCAGTTTTCCATTCATTTTGTCCGTTTTTTTGTCCGTTTTACGACGGATCCGGTTTTTAAAAATGCCCATGGGAGGGTCTAAAACGATGATCAGTTTCCGGGGGGCTGGCCAATTGGATCTGAGCATGCTCAGACTTAAAAACCGGATCCAGTGACAAGATCCGTCTTATTCGGGATCCGGCGCATTCCGGCGCCCATAGACTTCCATTGTAGCAAAATGCCAGAAGAGCTGTCTGGTTTTTCACCACAGACAAAAAACGTTACTGAAGACATTTTTTCCAAATGCCAGAATTAAAATTTTAGCCAGCAAAAAACGGAAGAAACTGGAGGCCATGCGGCGCTCTCTGGCGCTAATACAAGTCAATGAGAAAAAAACGTATCCGGCGGCAGATTTCGACCGATCCGGTTTTTCTAAAAATAGCCGGATCATGCCTGACGGAAAAAACCTGATGTGTGAAAGTAGCCGGGTGACAGTCAAAAAGTTTTTGTTCAAATTTTTAGATCTCACCCCTGGGAATAATTCCCTTTGGTTTGATTATAACAAACACAACATTTTGTAAAATTGAAACATTTTTTACTGGTGGCTCAGTCATCACAAAACTAACAATTATTTGTAATAAATGTCTTGAAGCAAAGTAATTTAATGGTTTCACTTCTTCCAGAAGTTTCAGAAGTTTCATGGCATCAGCCTGAGGGACATCAAGCAGATCATCAAGTTTATTAACAAATTCCTTCTCCTTGGATTCTTGTGTGTAGGTTCACCATTTAGCATTCTTCGTGACACTCTTCCATTGACCAAACAGACTTTTCTCCTTACTGATCACTTGACATTGTTGCCTTGTCGGGATTCTCGCTTTTTCCAAGAACCGAAGTACTTCGTTGGCTGTTATGGTAGCACTGGTACATGCTGGTTGCAATTCTGTACAGTGCAGGAAATAAAACCTGGCCAACACCTGCCGATTCAACAGCAGCTTAGAACCGGTAATACTGCGTGCTGTCCCTCCAATGAGCCACATTCCTCTACCACTGGAATTTGAAGATGCCATTTTTGCTGACAACAGTGACAAAACCTGTGGGAGACCTAAACAGCAAACATAAAACCACATTTCATTAAAATTTGATGTTGCTGCTAGGGATGAGTGAATCTCTGTGTATTCCACTGTGCATCTTCTCCTTCGCCATTAGCAATGCTAATGACTGAGGGAGGGGCTTCAGCTGCAAAGTTTGTTGATTGGTTGCACTGCACTCAGCCTTTCAACAAACTTTATTGTCCAGGATGGAAGCCGGGACAGTGAATAGAGCATGAGTACTCGCTACTGCTACTGTGCATGCTCGCCCTCTGCCCCATTCACTTCCAATGTGGGCTGAACAGCGGCCGAAGCCGAATACACAGGGATTCGCTCATCCCTAGTTGCTGCAAATCACCCTAATAGTTCTCAGCAACACTTGCAAATTTATTACAAATTAAAGTAAGTAAATTTCAGGCAAAAATTTTATTAGACAGTAAAAAGACCCATGGGAGTGGTGTAGGCTGCTACTTAATTATATAGAGATTAAACTTACCTAAAACAGTGAATAATACCTGAGTGTTGTCTGTAATCTGGCAAGTTTACTTTGAAACAGGAAATATAAACTAATATTAATAATGTTAAATATTCTTTACAAATTACAAATAAGAAAATTGAAGAAAGTTCCAAGGAGGTGGGGTCCTTATTGCTGCTCTATATTAAAACTACCGAAATCCTATTTTAACAGCTATTAGGTGTTGAAGGGCTGACATTGAGCCACCTTTTAAACACAACCAAAAGAAACGATTTTATGAAAGGACATTACAGATCATTATGAGTAACAAGTATAGGGGGTGAGGCCTTGAATAAAAATAATTTTTAATTTTTTGACAGAACGCATTGCCACCCTAATGTGCACCCACCTTTTTTTCTAACTTGGCTTTTTTTAAGCACACAGGCACCACCCTGTTTTCAGATTGGATGGTGGCGCCCAATTTTCTGTATCTTTAACCTTCGTAATTATCTGTCTCATATCATTTATTTCCTAATGGTCCTAAACAGACATGCTAAGAATTCTACCCCGGAAATGTTTACTTGGCTTGTTGTAACTTTGAAGGTGAAGAAAAGCTCTTCTTAAAGACTGAGAGGAACTATAGATTATGGCCAGAAAAATTCTTACTGTGGTCTGAACATTCTTGCCGGAAATTAAATCTTTTAATTATGATTTTTTGTTGAAGTTTATCTATTGTTTATTAGTTAAGAGAATTTGAAAGGAGCAAGTAGTTAAATATTTACGGTCAGTCCATCGCGGTCTTTAGGTCCGATTCCGCTGCTGGTGCCGATGCCAAGTTACTCACTTATTCTAGATGTTTATACTCTTAACACGTTTCTTTATTTTTCTTAGAGACAGTTTCTGGCATTCAGACCAGTGTACAAAGAATATATCTACGGTACTTATTTATTATAATTTACTGACCAGTATTGAAGCCCGGCAGCTGTCCTCCCTTGGGAAATCATGGGTGCTGAAGTGCTGTTGGCACATTATTAATATGCCCCACCTGCTCTTCCGTAAACTCGTGGCGACTGCAGTTGTTCCCATAGGAGTATGGGGGTGCAGTCATTGACAGCACTACTGCTAGGCAACGGCACAAACACATCTGGGCTTAGCCTCTCACACATAGCACTAAAAAGAAATATCCAATAGGGATTTTGAAAGACTCACTGAAAAATTACAGGTTTGAAAGATGTCAATCACAATATTAATTAAAAGGGTGTTCCTGCCTTGGAAATTTATGGCCTATCTATAGGCTGTGTTATAAAAGCCTAAGAAATGCTGATCCCACCTCTGGGACAGATGAGATCAGGGCTTTCTATGTCAGTGCTAGAAATACCCATTTAAATATATTATATATTTTAAGTGATTGCATTGTAAAGACTTAATGTTTACATTTAGCTGCTTAAAGAGTTTGTCCACCAACTTATTTACTTCTTATGCTATGTGCACACGTTGCGGAATTGCCATGGAAATTTCCGCGGCAATTCCGCACCTCCCTGCCGCGGGAAATCCGCATATTATAGGTATGCGTATTCCCGCTAAACACTAGCGTTTTGCAAGCGGAATTAGCTTGCAGAATGCTAGCGTTTTACAAGCGATCTGACAGGTTGGTCACACGAGTCAAACAAGTGTTTGACTCGTGTGACCAACTTTTTACTATTGATGCCGCCTATGTCGCATCAATAGTAAAAAGATCTAATGTAAAAATAATAAAAAAAATAATAAATAATGATATTCTCACCTTCCGGCGGCCCCCGCAGCCTTCCCGCCTCTCAGCGACGCTCCCGGCAAGTTCCGTTCCCAAGAGTCCTTTGCGACAATCATCCCGATGACATAGCATCTCGCGAGACCGCTACGTCATCTGGGTAAGCTCGCAAAGCATCACTGGGAACGCGATTGGCGGGAGCGTCGCTGAGAGGCGGGAAAGCTGCGTGGGACGCCGGAAGGTGAGAATATCATTATTTTTTATTTTAATTATTGTTTTTACATGGATATGGTACCCAGGGCTTGGAGGAGAGTCTCCTCTCCTCCAGACCCTGGGTACCATCCGCACATGAACCGCTTACTTTCCGCATGGTGGGCACAGCCACATGCGGAAAGTAATTGGTTCAATGCATTCCTATGGCGGAGGAATCGCCGCGGTTCCGCAAAAAAGAATGAGCATGCTGCGGATTCTCCCGCGATGCAATTCCGCCGCGGAAAAACCCGCAGCATGTGCACAGCATTGCGGAATCTCATAGGTCATAATGAGTTGTATTGTGTAAGCGGTTTTGCCGCGGTTTAGCGGCGTTTCCGCCGCGAAAAACCGCGGCAAAACCGCAACGTGTGCACATAGCCTAAAACGGGGACCATTGTGGTTTAAAAATAGAAAAAAGTATCTTTACCTACCATTTCTCCACCGGTCTTCTCTGCCAGTCTTCCAGCTTCATCTTCTTGTAGGGACAGAAAATCATGGACTGCAGTGGCGGCAAATGCATCCCTACAGCAGTCACATGTCTCTATGATCAGAACAGGATGTACAGAACATCCTTCTTTTATTTTTACGCCCCACCTTTATTTTGAATCCCCCTCTATCCTACTGCTGCTGTCAAATTAGCTGGGTTTGTTATAGTGTAACAAGTATCCAAATACAGGACACATGTTTCTAGATCTGCTGGTTTTTAGCTCATCTGTATAAAAGGGATTAAGTCAAGTCAGGTCATCAGTCTCCAGACGTAACTGAATGTTTTTCGCAGACAGGAAGCAGATATTTTGAAAATCCAAGCACATCAGAGAATAATTCTACACCACTGCAAAGTCCCTAGCAGCCCAGCTTCCCCCTCTTCACTTCCTGACCCAGCTGCTCTGCTCCTCCCACCCCCTCGCCAGGGATTTTGCATTGATGTAGAATTGTAGTTCTAATGATGATTCATGCAGGGAACAGATACTTCCTGTTTCACATAACGCTTAGAAGTTAGTTTGTTTTTAATCATATGAAGTCGTAGACCTAATGGAATAGAGAAGAATTACCTGGGCAGAAGAGCAAAATGAGAAATTGTAAGAACACAGTGCTCGATAATATAATGATCGCAATATATTAAGAGGGTAATAACTTTGATGGGTGGAGTGCTTCTTTATACAAGTGGGATCCTTTAATCGTTGTCAAGTTAGTTATGAAATTTCACTTTAATGTGCCATGATATCCCCGTGCTATCGACCCAAGCTGACCTTTGCTAGATCTGTAATCTCTAGGTACTTACTAATTACCTGGTAAATTATCTCTATAGTCATCATAGCAGTTCTGCTTTTTTTTCAGAAGCAGCACCCCTCCTGGCAATGGGTTATTTCTAGTATTGTAAATCAACCCTAAAGGCACTGTCACACTTAGCGATCGCACCAGCGACTCGACCTGGCGAGATCGCTAGTGCGATCGCTATGTGATCGCTAGTTAGATTCCAAACACATCTCATCAGCGATCTGTATAACGACCTCTGCGGTCGTTGGGAAAACCTAGTCCCACCTGCAACGCTGGTGAAGTCGTTCATAAAGGGTGTCACACTTAGCGATTCAGGCTCACCAGCGGGACACCAACGACCAAAAAACGGCTCAGAACGTTCATGAACGATCAACGACATCTCAGCAGGGGCCACATCGCTGCTACATGTCACACACAGCTAAGTCGCTAACGAGATCGCTACTGCATCATAAATGGTGACGCAGTAGCGATCTCGTTAGCGATCTCGGTTAGTGTGACAGTACCTTTAGTTGATACACCAGACACAGCCTAAGGACAGGAGTGGCACTATTTCTGAAAAAAAAGACCCCAAAATTTATTTCTTATACTGACCAATCCCTTTAAATGGCACGTATCTGCGCATGGAAGTCATTTTAGTTAAATGTTGCTTGCAAGCTTCACCTAATTACTTGGGCTTGATCACTGTTAAGGTTACCCTGTATCATATAAATCTACATCTGAATTGATTTGACTTTTAAATGAAGCTTTATTGTCAGGCTTTCTTGCTGTCAGAAAGATAAACAGTGTGCTACAGAACTATTTTTCGTTAAACGATTCCCCCGAGATCTGTAGAACGGCATTACAGGCTGCTCATTAATTTGTGGTGAAGGGAGAATTATCAGCATTGCTCTAAGAGGATCCATGAGTGTCTCCAGCACAAGGACGGACCTTTCTTCCAAATTAGTTGCTTTACAGGACGCGCGGCAGCAAACTGTTTTCAGTTATTTAAAGTCGTGCAGATGTTAAATGCCTCCTGAATACAAATATTCCATGCTGGAAGGCTCGTTATCTCATGTGCAGGTAGGTTCGATGTACTAATCCTCTCCAGCCCGGTTTGTTTTCAATTATACAAGTCCGATAATGCTGCTCAAATCATCGAGTTTTTAATTTACCGTTTAAGAAAAAAGATATGAAATCTGAAGCTGTTATTGATGCAACCGGAGAACCACGTCAGTTCTTATTATCTTTCCGATAATCATATGGTTTAAAGAAAAAAAAATTTCAGGGGACATGACATATTCAGTAAATTTCTCTGTTAATGAGAAATTAGTGTTAGAATTGATATGCAAATGAGGTTGAAGAATTGAATAGTAAAATTAAAGCATTTGTCACTCCCTCTCTATTCCCTGCCCAGTGCCACCTCCACTGGCAAACAGGAACCCAGGAGGCTAGAGAATGGTGCTGTCATGGGGTTACTGCAACAGTGTGGAGCCAGACAACCGCAGCATTTGATTGTTCCTACTCCGGCGCTGAGAAGCACTTCTCCTTCATCTTCATGGTGTTTATTCCTTCTGGCAAAACAGGGGTTAATCGGCCATGTTGGAAATCTCTGTGCCCACAGCTGAGCTCAGTTAGCCACTCCTTTTCCCTTTATAATCTGGGCTCTGATACTAATCTTTGTCAGAGCTAGCTTTATTGATGCATGGCTAATGGAGGGAGAGGAGTTCATATGAGGAGAGTTGAAGGAGTTATTAGTGACTGTTGCTTGGTTTGTATGTGTGGTAGTTCCCTATCCTCTATTTTTGTTTATTCCCCTACCATCACACCCCAGTGCATTTCTCTGTTATATGTGAGTGAATATTTTGTATACCTGGAGTTTTCTGTTAACCCTTGTTTGTGTTGCCTTGTTTGTCGTGTTGGTGTACTACGGTGCACAGTAGCGCCCCTCTTTCCTGGGTGAGGGTAGAGACCAGAAGGAGGGATAACTCAGGAGACAAGGCAAGGCTGCAGGCCCTGGCATCTTCACCTTCAGAAGTATCCTGGGGAGTAGGGTGAGCTAGGGCGCCTCCTAGTGTTA
The DNA here is from genome assembly GCA_033576555.1 of Oophaga sylvatica. Taxonomy (NCBI): domain Eukaryota; kingdom Metazoa; phylum Chordata; class Amphibia; order Anura; family Dendrobatidae; genus Oophaga; species Oophaga sylvatica. The sequence goes on along the minus strand of JARQOD010000001.1, from coordinate 787,816,068 downwards.
GGAACAGGGAAGGAGCCCCTAGTCTCTGTTCACCCGACAGCTGTGTCATGACAGGTGCACTTCTGCACATGCTAATCAATTCCTTTGATGTAATTCAAGAAAATCTAAGGGTGCACACATCTGTACATACAGTGACTGCACTGACAGGAGCCAACATATAAGACACTTACCATAATTGACCCTGTCATTATCTTTGCATGCTATTTTTATTGTCTAAGAAGTAAATTCCTTTCATCATGATTATATTGGCGTTTTTCTTTCTGATATACAGTACTGTGCAAACGCTTTAGGTGGGTGTACAAAAACGCTGCAAAGTGAGACTGCTTTCAGATATATAAATGATAATAGTTTATTTCTCAATTAACAAAATGGAAACTAAATGAACAAAAAAATCAAAATCAAATCAATATTTTATGTGACTTTACTTTGCACTCAAAACAGCATCAAAGCATCAATTTTTCTAATAATAATAATAATCTTTATTTATATAGCGCCATCATATTCCGCAGCGCTTTACAGTTTAACAGTTTCAAAACACAAGTCATAAGTAACAACGTTAACAATACAATAATTAAAGCAAAATAAGACGACCCTGCTCGTGAGAGCTTACAATCTACAATGAGGTGGGGGAGATACAAAGTACAGGTGTGTATATACAATGGTGCATTTACAATGATGGTCCAGCCATCTTGAGGGAGTGAGGGATGGATGGAGATAGTGAATGTGCTACACATACACACTTACACATAAAATGACTTTGATTAGTGAATGTGATAGGCCGCTCTGAACAAATGTGTTTTGCCAAAACAGAAAAGAAAATGGAATAAGATTTTTGTGTTAAACATAAAATGTGTGGAGTTAATTGGAAGAGAGAAACTTCAGTCTCTTCACTGTCGAGATACAAGCTTTGCTCTAATGTCAGATTTATCTCTAGTCCAATTTAGGAACAAAGCTAAAAACAAAAATCATTCAGACAGTTCTGAAAATTGAGTCCAATTGACTAAAACTTTGGATTAGATAATGAACTTATCTGACTCTCCGCTTTCTAACGCTTTCACGTCCGCCAAGTGAGGAAGTAACTGAAGGCTTCAATTTTAAACTGAAAAAGAATATTACTATTATTTTAGTCTGGAAATACTAAACTACTAAATTGATTAACGTTCTCTGCCGCATTTGTCAGTCTGGATCACCATGGAAACTGTCAAAGACCTGGTTATAACCGAGAGTAAATGAAAATGGCAACTTTCAATACTCCGACAACAGCAGGAACATTCGATACAAGGGACATAAATACCACTGGAATCTAGTGGAAGGAAACAACTGCATTAAGATCCGGAAACAAATGACAAAACTTCAAAGATGAATAATTTTGGTGCAAAATAAAAACAGAGAAATCTATTCTAATCAGGATAGTTCCATGTAAAACAGAACATTGTTAACAGCTGGGGCCGGCCACAAGGGTTACATTTGACATTTCTCTAAGTAACTCAGTGAGCAATTGCTTTACAGTGAAATTAGAAAATAACGAGAAAAATTGGTATGAGTTAAATGAAACAAAGTTAGAGATTAGAAGAACAATTATATGAAGATGAAAGCATGTGAGAAGGAAAAGGACCGCTAAGTTCTCATTGGAAATTATTTACTTGAATTACATTCTATATGAAAAGAAAAGACGTTCCTTAAATGAAATGTTAATAAAGATAGAGGAGACAGACACTGACAAATACTCTGTCATCCAGGGCAAGATTCAGTTGTGTGCTTTTTCCCCACAAAGTAAGGCTTACAAGATCTAGCCTGGTCATGTATATCATGTATTTCAGAAGCCTAATAAGTCTTACCTGTCGAATCTGCTCTACTACAACCAGTTGGCGGTCTCATTCTCAAGTAAACTACAGTCTACCGGCGGCATCCTTCTTAGTACAGAAACTTTATTAATAAGACCTAATTCAGAAGGTAGATGCATTTTAGCGTTTATTTCCAGGTCTGGTTACACTAAGACTGCACTCATACATCCATATGGCACGTGCTAGTGATGTCCATTTTTTTCTTGGACAGCACACAGACCCATAGAGTTTCATTGATCCATTTACAACATCCGTTTTAAAGCCCCACTGTAGTGTTTTTTTTTATTGCAGCGCTAGAGTGGTGCTACTAATGGAAGGCCCCTGCACTTAGTCTTAGGCCGGGGTCGACATGCGAGAAGCTCGCACGAGTCTCGCATGTCAATACCCAGCACTGCCACGGGCACTCGGACAGGAGCATGCGGCTGCATGTATTTCTATGCAGCCACACGCTCCGGTCTCGAGTGCCGGTGGCAGTGCCGGGTATTGACATTTGAGACTGCAATAAAAAAAATGCAGAAGAGGTGCTTTAAGACTGAATCTATGTCTTCAGTTCGTGAGACTCAGATCATGTCCAATAGTCATCCGTTTTGGAGATCAGACTCGGCTATTAAAGTCTATGGGAATCCATGTAAAATAGATAAAACACTGATGACATATTACCGTAAGTACTTCAAGTTCTGAGTTTCAGACTTTTTTAACTGATTTATTGTTGAGTCAATGGCTTAAAAGAGTTCAGTCTACCTGTTTCTGTGAAAAAAAAAGGATTAGAATGAATGGATGCAACTGGGATGACACCTAAGAATAAAATAATTGGTCAGTTTCTATCAGATGGTATCATATGGATATGGCATCACAGCATTATAGATTGCTACAATGCTGTTAATTTAGCTCATAGAGCCTTTAGTCAGGCTGGGATTTGCAGCCAAAATGATCAAGACTGGGAACAATGTCTAAATGTTGCTGTTGCTCATCCTGCCCCTTGTCTCTTGTCTCCTCACTCTTCCCTCCTTTCCACTTCTAATGTGGAAAGGTGTCAACCACATGAGTGCCTTGAAGGCCAAATTCCTTCTATCCCACATGAGGAGACCACTGTTACAAATTGTGGACCCGTTTACAGATGTTTTATTGGAGCTCAGAATCTTCTACTTTTGCCCTAAGGTTATCCTTACATGTTACTGTGAATGTAGCAAGTGGAGAACCCCAAGTAATAAAGGAAAGAAACCTATTCCATCCATACATAAAGATGTCATTACTACTGCAATGGGCAACAGACCCATGGAAGTTAGGGATATATCAAAAGTGTAGTACTGACTATTACAGTAAATTTGAGAAATGTTTCAAATGGACATAACATTATGCTGCAGATGGATTTAGTGTGTTCTAGATTGCAAAGTGGTTTTGTAAAAATATGAGTCATTAGATTCTTATTCGCCATCAAATGCAATGTTCCTGTGAGATGCGTTCGCAATTGGCTGTGCATCAGTCCGTTCACCAGAGCCCTTTGAATCAAACATATTATGTAAATGTGCAAACCATTGTGATGTATAATACATAGGATTCCGTGTATTCCAGGAGTCGGCTGCACAGAGACTTCTTGGAAAATAATAGATACTGTAAATTGTATATTTTCTAAGCTCATGTATTTTTTATTTTTTACCATGTAACTATAGAAAAATACATCTAGATTCTTAAAACGTGCTGACCCATCAGCCATTCTGATTCGTGGTTTTTCAGTTCTTCCTTTCACTCTATAGTTCTTATAATACTTTCATCTAAATGGACTTTCATCAACTAAATGGACATAAAATGAACATGTCATTCCTCTGGATTAAGTCCCAGAGTCAAACTGCATGCTCACATCTTACATATGTATGTTATTTCAGATGTGACATGAGAGGTATGAGTTAAAGGCGAAGCTATTCTATAGATGCTCAGACCTGTCATACGAAATTAAGGAAAATGGCCGCCCTGAATCCTGGAAGTCCTGTTTTAGGTCAGGTCTGAGTGTTTACTGCATTTAAGCCCCCTATGTACCTTAGATGACTGTTGGCCAAACGATGGGTCGGGTGATCGTTTGGCTGACAGTTGTATTGGGCGCGTCTTCCATTCACAAGAGCGCTCACTCGGCCAAGCACTCCGTGTTTTCTCCAAGAAAGCCACTGCCAGACATCTCTATTGGCATCTTATCTCAAGGAGAACAAATGATTAGCAGTCCAAAATTAGACATGTAAGTTCCTTATCTCCACAACAATCATCCATCTGGGGCTATAGACACTAGACTGTCAGACTAACCCATCGATGTCGTCAAGTTCAGCCATGGGTAGCCCAATGTGTATGGGGGGGCTTCACACTTGACCCCAAGCAGAATTATATCTAAATCAGAAGCAGCTATCTGATGAGAAGAGAAACATTTTCTAAAGACAAATGACTATCAGGAAGGCAGCAGTTCAGGAGGATCTTATGGTTACGTTATTGTATGAGGTGCATACTCTACTATATACAATGTAAAAAGTATTCAGCAAAGAACCGCTAATTAACAGTTTAAGACTTTAGAGAAAAAATACCTTAATGACTGGATTACTTCATCCAATTCAGATGTACCAGCACAGAAAACACTGCAGGTGCCAGCGCAGTTGTGCCAACTCTCTGCAGCAATATGGTTCCAAGTCCAAGAATCTCTTTCATTGAGAATGTGTATATCCCAGTTACGTTAATCCATCAGTTGTTTGCTAATTAAATGCGATTCAAGATGGACATTATTTTTGTACAACTGAGCAAGTGAGATCCAGGATATTTATATGGAAGCCTAGAAATTGTATCTAATACACAGGATATTTGCTCTCCACATACTGTGGCTTTCTGCCTCCAATGCGTCTATACAGTTGTAGAAGTATACAAGACAACATGGCTGCTTTCCTGGTGAGTCTTTTCATTTGGCAGTGTGCGGCTGATAAATGATTGCAGACCAGAAACCATTAGAAGCTTTTGGACATTATTGGCACAATTTCAGGAAAAAAACAACCATATTTTTTCCCCGTTTTCATGAAACCCATATACAATTACTTAGGATCATTTCAATAAATGTGTAGAAAGCATTGGACTCCTATAGAATTGCCTCTAATGCCCATATACACAGGGTGTATGACTTCAATGCCTTTGGATTCGACTTTTTTAGAATTCGCATGCAACTTTTCCCTTTATGTTGACAATAAAGCGTGAGTGCGGAGGCTGGCTGCATTGTTTTAAGTCTGAAATCTGTCAGAATAAATCATTTTGAATGAGAAGACTCTTTGGTCGAGTCGATAGAAGGACAGACACAAGTGAATAAAGAGAACATCGTATTTTATGTGAGATGAAAGATTATTCAAAAGCTTTGTGTAATACAAATTTATGGTGAATTTATTAGGGAAAGGATAGAATCAAAGACCCTCCAGGGATTGCAATGACTCCCATGTCAGATGGGCTAAAAATAAATCTGAAGATTGAGGTCTAATCGTAATAACATGAAATCTTCATCTGCTTGGTTATAACAAGTGTGTGGCTTTAATAGATTGGCATTACATAGTAGGCATCGGCAGTGTGAACGGTGTACCAACATCTCACGTCACCAGATTCAGATATTAACATTGTAGTTGTCGTACATAGCCAATCACAGTTCTTACTACATGACTAAAGTCATGCCTTTCATCCTAAAGAGATCCAGTCATCAGATTCCTGCTGCCAGAACAATGGGCAACACGAATCAGACACTGGCTGTGCGTGCAGATACCCTGTACCAGCTTGGCTGACTAGTCCGAAGAAGATCCCCAACAGACTTCTCTCCGCCCTGCTTCAGTTGACTGACAGCTCTCTCCCAATATATGTTTCTATGCACTTAGTCCAGGAGTGATCCTCATGCACCACTGGTGGTTCCGTACTGACTCCCACAATGTCCAAAGCCATAGAAAATCCAAGATTCCGAGGCACCAGACAAAAAAAGGGATAAAACAAAACCTTTATTCCATCCTTAAAAATCACATGGTGAAATAAAACTGAGGTAGATGAGTGAAGCAACGCATCATTTTAATCAGTATAACAGCGGCAACCTGACAATGTCTGTAGTGTACCAAACAAAATCCTGCTGACAGGTTCACGTTAAGATTTACTCAACATCAATACTACCACCACCTTCCTTTTAATGGGCCCCCCTTATCTACAAAGAAGAGCTGTTGACACCAGAAATTTGGTTGATGAGGATAAGAAACACTTAGGACTTTCCTTAAATTTAAGGGACAGCATGTGGTGCAAAACTTCATATTGTCCACTAAAAAATACATCGGCATTTCCTTTCTTTACATTGGACCATCCACCTGTGCCCCTAAATTTATACTCTTAAAGCTGCAAAACCTCCATTTACTCTGAAGACATCCCATCCCATTACTTTTAAGACACTATCCACTCCTGTTTTGCTTGCATAAATCCCCATAAAGCAATATAAACTCCATTATCTCTGAGCCATGCTTAGTAACAATCACCTTCCGGTTCATATGAAACTAGGAAACTGTTTTACCTTTAAAGGGAATCTTAAACCATATTTTGGCTACTCTATCTGAGAGCATCATAATGTAGGGGGGAGAGACCCTGATCCCAGTGATGTGTCACTTACTGTAATGCTTGCTATCATTTTTATAAAATCACTGTTTTATCTGTTGCAGATCTAGCAGTTCTTTGTATGCTGAGCTATGTATATCCCCGCCCACCTCAATAATTAACAGCTTTTGTGTACACTGTGCATAGGCAGAAAGCTGCCAATTAGTGGAGGGGGTGTGGTTATATCAAGCTCATGATTATGGAGGACTTCATGGCAGAAGGTTTTATAGTCCTCTAGTGATGGTCTGCTGATAAAATAATGATTTATCAAAACTACAGAAAGTAGCACAATAAGTGACAAATTGCTGGAATCAGGGTCTCTGTCTCTATATTACACTGTTCTCAGATTAGATGGCAAAAATCTGGTAACAAATTCCCTATAACTAGTAAGTGTGACTCTTTATGTACCTTTACTAAGCACACTTTCTCTGGTTTGGGCTTGTATTCTAGCAGGTTGGCTAACTGTGAATATTGCAAGTGATTCTCATGGTTGTACATGGAATAATGAACCACGAGAAAAGACTTATATCAATGTGGATCTGACATCACAGGCATGGATGTGTCTACAAATTATTGTTGTCTCATCAGTATTAATGTAAATCAATGTTATGCTCTGTATTTGCAGCCTGACAGGACATTTTACATTTCATTGTGAATTTTCCAGGAGTCATAATGGACAGGTTTATAACAAATTAACAAATTCATATTATTAGACAGCATAATGGAAATCTATTAAATAGATTTAATAGCACATTTTAGTCCCGCTAAAGTGAAAGGGTAACACAATAGTGACAGATTGATGCTTTCTTGTAACGTGTAGAAATGCTGGACTATTGCTGATGAATGAGCCCATGTTGTAGTATATAAGATATTCTAGATTGTAAAGGTGGAATATGGTTACACAACCGTGTACAAGTCTGTAGATGTTCACTTAATACTATACATACGATGCATTACTTATTTACCAGCATTCCCTACACATACATTATGCAGTCCCGTGAAACAGCTGAGCAGCGGGGGCACAAAGAGACGGACCCCCACTAATCTAATATTGATGGCCTGTACTAAGGCTAGGTCGTCAGTTTCAAAGAAGTAAAAACACATTCCTATACTTTATTCACGTTGCAGTTACCAGTAATACCCGCACATCGGCAACATTATTAAATACATTTAGTCTAGCAGACACACAAAAAGCGATTCTGAATACTTGTTCGCTCATGATTTTCTGCAATCTGTAGCTTATTGGTTATTATTGAATACGCCAATTTTAGATTCAAGTCCATGATATACTGATCAAACTTAAATAAACGTAAACTAGTTTGAGAATTTGAGTAATTATTGTTGTGTGTATTGTTAGTGTACAGAAGAAGAAATCAGCGTAAGAAATGCGAATGTATTTCAGTAAATCAACATGTATTATTTTTCCTGGTCTGGTTGTAAAATTATCATTGACTAAAATTCCATATTTCCAATCATCTCACTGATCCCTTCTGTACCATATTAACAGGACCATAGAAAGAGCAGACAATACAGAATATTAACCCTTGGACAAGTTAGTGTGAATCATTTCCCATTCATGTTCTGTTATTATATTTAGTGATCTCTCCTTTTTATCTGAACCCGTCACCAGGTTTCCCTATATTAGCTGTATCCACCACCTTCCAGATACTAGAATAGTATTCCTGCAACCTCTTCATAAGATCACAGCTGCCCATGCATACCTAAAAATGTCTTTATAATTGTTCCTCTCCATATGCTACTCGGCTCTGAGCGGTGCGATGGGCATCACCACCGGACTGTGCTCAGCACCTCCTCTGTCCCACCAATCACCATCTCTCCGGCACTGATTGACATGGCAGACATCCATGCAACCTGTTCCTCCTGAGTAGCTCTCCTCCCCTACTGTGCAGACACAGCAGTTGAATGGACTCTGGATGACATGGGGGACATCAGCCACATCAATCAAAGCTGGAGAGAAAGTGATGGTGAGGACAGAGGAGGAGCTGAGCACAATCTGGAGACGCCCATCGGACCACCCAGTTCCAATTACCATATGGAAAGGAATAATTATAAAAGGCACCATCTTAGGAGAGCTGTGAGCCTATGAAGAGGTTGCGGGAATACTATTCCAGACATCTAAATGTGGCAGATATGGTTTCTTAATGGAAAATCTGGTGACAGGTTACCTTTAAAAAACAGACAATGAAGCTATTCTTAGTGCACAGAATGTCGGTGGTACGTAGTTGGGGCTTTATCAACTTGACAGTAGCAAAATGAAAATATGCTATGAGGAGGTGAAGACTCTAAATCTGATTTTCCAAATCTATCCTTCTTGGTTCCATCAGTAGAATCTCGGTTCAGCTCCTTCCATCACTGTGATGACATACCACAGACACCAAAAATCTAATTCTGCTGACTCTGCTGGGAAGAGCAATTGTGGGGAATTGGATCTTCCCGCATGTGCTCTTTCCTTCTACCCAAATTACTTCACTGATTAAGGGAACAATTCATTTACAGATAGATGAGTAGATAGCTGTAAATGCAGTTTACTAATGTTGAATCTTTGACTTAAATTCCAGATATTATTTTATTTTTCCTTATCGAGCAGTATTTCTCAGTGCATTGCTTAACTCCCGGGCAAGTCTCATAAGTAGACACATATATTCTGTGTAATGTGTACAGAATATATTAGAAATATTTCTTTTTCAGCTGCTTAGGCATCGATTGTTGATTGTGATAGCCGATTAATGTTTTCTCTTTGTTATCCGTTATTTACAGGACTGGTTGACGAGATTTGGCTACTTGCCTCCACCAGATCCAGTTACAGGGCAGTTGCAGACACAGGAGGAGTTGTCGAAAGCAATAAAGGCAATGCAAGAATTTGGTGGACTAAAACCTACTGGAATACTCGGTGAGATTTGACTGAACAAGTATTAGTCCACAGACGATGTCTCCATACATAGGGAATGCTCAATTTATTTCTAAATTGTGTTCTGTATGGTTACAATGCATTAGAAATGGATCCATCTCCCATGAAGGACAGGAAAATATATAACCTTGTACCGTGTTAGCAGTAAATAGAAAAATATTAAGATTTGAGAGTCCTCAGTGGTTGATACTTTTTAATGGCTGAATCAAAAGTTAGTAACAAATTACAAGTTCTCGAGACTACTCAGGTCTCTTCATCAGGGATAGACTACCTCAAAATCTGAAAAATTACATACTTATACACAACAGGACACATCTTATCTACTGCATTATTCCTGGTGTGTATAAATATGTGACTCTACAGATTTTGTGTCATTCTATGCCTGATGAAGAGATGTAAGTAGTCTCGAAATCTTGTAATTTGTTACCAACTTTTTAGTTAGCCATTAAAAAGCACCACGAAGGACAGGCTAAATTATTTCATCTGGTCTTATACTCGTTATTGCCTGGTCACAGCATTACTTAGGTGATTTGTCCTTTACTGGTATACCATGGCCTTCATTGTGTCCCCATGAAGATAAAAGGAGGGCTATATGGTCCAGGGGCAATAAAAGGGGCCCTGATGGAGACCATGGCAACTCAAAACTGTGATGCCTGATCTGATGAGACCCACCTGAGCATAACAGTAACCCCGTTACACAATATGTTAAATCTTCAAACACAAGCATCATGGATAATAAAGGGGATCGTACTTGGAATAAATGTATGCAGGGAACTCTAAATGATACATGCAGAGGAGAAAATAAGTATTTGATACACTGCCGATTTTGCAAGTTTTCCCACCTACAAAGATTAGAGAAATCTATAATTCTTATCCTAAGTACACTTATACTGTGAGAGAATCTAAAAAATAAAAACCTGAAAATTCCATTGTGTGATTCTTAAATAATTAAATTGGATTTTATTGCATGAAATAAGTATTTTGATTACCTATGAACCAGCAATAATTCTGGATCTTCAAGACCTGTTAGTTTTTCTTTAAGAAGTCCTCCTACTCTGCACTCATTACCGGTATTAATTGCACCTGTTTGAACTCATTACCTGTATAAAAGACACCTGTCCACACACTCAATCACAGTCCAACCTCTCCATCATGGCCAAGACCAAAGAGCTGTCTAAGGATACCAGGGACACAATTGTAGACCTGCACAAAGCTGGGATGGGCTACAGGACAATAGGTAAGCAGCTTAGTGAGAAGGCAACAAATGTTGGCACAATTATTAGAAAATGGAAGAAACGCAAGATGACTGTCAAACTTGCAGGGCTGGAGCTCCATGCAAGATCTCGTCTCGTGGGGAGATGATTTTGAGATAGGTCAGAAATCAGCCCAGAACTACATGGGAAGACCTGGTCAATGACCTGAAGACAGCAGCGACCACAGTCTCAAATATTACTGTTAGTAACACACTACGCCGTCATGGATTCAAATCCTGCAGGGCACGCAAGGTCCCCCTGATCATGACAGAACATGTCCAGGCCCATTTGAAATTCTTCAATGACCATCTGGATGATCCAGAGAAGGCATGGGAGAAGGTCGTGTGGTCAGATGAAACCAAAATAGAACTTTTTGGTATCAACTCCGCTTGCCGTATTTGGAGGAAGAAGGAGGATGAGTATAAGCCCAAGAACACCATCCCAACTGTAAAGCATGGTGGGTAAACATCATACTTTGGGGTACTTTTCTGCAAAGGGGACAGGACGACTGCACTATTTTAAATGGAGGATGGATGGGGTCATGTATCGGGATATTTTGGCCAACAACCTCCTTGCTTCAATAAGAGTATTGAAGATGGTTTGTGGCTAAGTTTTCCAGCCTAATAGTGGCCCGTAGAGATGAGCGACTTTGCTCCGGGAGGGTCGAGTCGGGTTTCGGACCACCCGACTTTATCAAAAGTCGATTTGAACAAAATCGGCCGACTATCAGCAAAAGTCAGAGTTACGACCCAAACCCGACCCGGCCCCAATGAAAGTCAATGGGGAATAAAAGTCGGCAGTGAGTGGAGGACAGTAAACACACCTACAGTGCCCATTTCAATGCCAACGACATCAATTCTTATTACTTAAGCTTGTCATCCTTAATTTACTTTATAATAATAGTAACGCATTGAAAACTGGGGTTATTTGGCTAAAGTTGTGGGGGGGCAGGGCTGGCTCCAGGTTTTCGTGGGCCCCGGGCGAAAGAGTCTCAATGGGCCCCTTTAACACATACCACAATTCATGATGCTCCGATACGGCAGAGAAATATAGGTATAGTACAATGCCAAATACTTCACTTCTTACATTACATGAGTGATATCTATTGTAAATTCTTCAATAGCTCAAAAACCGGACAGTATAGTCCTCCATACAGTATTATGGGCACCACATAGTGCGCCATACAGAATAATGAGCCCCATATATTACTCTATACAGAATAATGAGCCCCATATATTGCTCCATACAGAATAATGGGCCCAATATAATGCTTCATACAGTATAATGAGCCACATATATTGCTCCATACAGAATAATGAGCCCCATATATTGCTCCATACATAATTGGTCCCATATAATGTTCCATACAGTATATGATGAGCTCCACATAATGCTCCAGTATATGATGGTCCCCATATAATGTGCCATACAGTATAGGACGGTCCCCATAGAGTATAATGAGCCCCACATATTGCTCCATACAGTATAATGAGTCGCATATAAAGCTCCATACAGTATATGATGGGCCCCATATATTGCTCCATACAGAATGGGCTCCATATAATGCTCCATACAGAATAGGCCCCATATGATGCTCCATATATAAAGGGCACTATATGATGCCCCATAAAAAATGAACCACATATGATGCTCTAGTATGTGATAGGCCCAATATATGATGCTCCAGTGTATGATGAGCCCCATATAATGCTCCAAATATAATGCTCCCCATATATAATGCTCCATATATAATGGGCTCCATGAGATGCTCCATATATAATGTGCCCCATATGATGCGCCATATATAATGGGCCCCGTATATGATGCTCCAGTGTATGATGGGCCCCATTTATAATGCTCAAGTGTATGATGGGCCCCATATATAATTCTCCAGTGTATAATGCTCCCCATATATTGCTCCAAACATTTAAAAAAAATTAAATACCTCTCCTCGCTGGGCACTGCTCTACTCTGGACTCCTCAGCATCGCCATCTTCCAGCTCTCTGCACTGTGACTGTTCAGGCAGAGGGCGCACAGACGTGACGTCATCGCGCTCTCTGACCTGAATGTCACTGTCAGGAAACGCGGAAGACGTCACAGCGGTGGAGCAGGAGAGGTAAGTATTGCAAGTGCTGGGGCCCTGAGCAAGCAGGGGGCCCACTCGTGGGCGCTGGCACTGGGCCCCTCATAGTACGCCGGTGTCTCTGACGGTGAGTGGGCCCCCCCACCTGCTCAGGGCCCTGGCACTTGCCCGGGTGCGCCAGGTGCTGACGCCGGCCCTGGGGGGTACAGCCCAGGTAGGGAGGTGGAAAAACTGGCATATGTTGAGGTGTAGGCTGGACGTTCAGCAGCTGCAAATGGAGGAATTGGAGAAGTCGGAGGAAGAGGAGGACAAAGCGAGCCATTTTGCTGGCAACCTATGTGTCATCAGGGAAGGTGGTACAAAATCCTTTGAAACGCAGGCATGGTTCATTTAATGAAGGTGAGATCACCTACATTTTGGGTCGACAGCCGGGTCCTTCTTTCTGTCAGGATTGATCCAGCTGCACTGAAGACTCTTTCTGATAGCACACTACCAGCAGGGCAAGCGAGCTCCTGTAAGGCATATTGTGCAAATTCAGGCCAGGTGTCCAGTTTACAGGCCCAGCAGTCAAAGGGGAATGAACTTTGAGGAAGAACATCGATAGGGGAGGAGAGGTAATTTTGAACCATAGTTGACAACTGCTGTCTCCTGTCTGTTGCAATCGATTCAGTATTACCAGTCGTGTGAGCGGTACTCGAGAAATCAGTCCACAACATGGTCATAAAACCCCTGTCTCCAATGCCACTTTGGCTGTGTGCACCACGAACACCTCTTCCATGTTGCCCAGTACGGCTCGTGGTAGAACCTGCACCGCTGCTGTGTGCTAGGAATGCCTCTAACAAACGGTTTACCAGAGTTGCTTGTTTGTTCGCCAATATTAGCTCTAGGTTCTCCTGTGGCATGATGTTCTGTAATTTGCCTTTATAACGTGGATCGAGGATGCTGGCCAACCAGTATTTGTCATCCTTCATAATTTTGGCAATGCGGGGGTCCCTTTTTAGGATCCGCAAGACGTAATCACACATGTGGGCCAATCTTCCAGGTGTCAATGATGCACTGGCAGTGGTGGGTGAAGGAGCACTTTCTGCCAAATCCACATCCCTCCAGTCACACACAAACCCTGTACCTGACCTTGGCAAGCCAACATTTTCTCTTGCCCCCTGAGAAGCATCCTCCTCCCCAAAATAATCATCCCCCTCATCCTCCTCCTCTTCTTCCTCCACCTCGTCCAGGAGAGTTCTCTGAGCAGACAATGGCTGACTGTCATCAAGGCTTCCCTCCTTCTCCTCCTCTTCCTCCTCTGCTGCAGACGCCTGATCCTTAATGTACGTCAAAGTTTGCATGAGCAGACGCAGAAGTGGGATGCTCATGCTTATGATGGCGTCGTCTGCGCTTACCAGCCATGTGCATTCCTCAAAACACTGAAGGACTTTACAGAGGTCTTTCAGCTTTGACCACTGCACACCCGACAACTCGATGTCTTCCCTCAAACTGCCTGCCCGTGTATCCTCCCACAAATGCATTACAGCCTGCCTCTGTTCGCACAGCCTCTCAACCATGTGCATGGTGGAGTTCCACCTTGTTGCAACGCCTGTGATTAGGCGGTGCTTGGTGAGGTGGAGCGATCGCTGCAGCCTCTGCATACGACTGGAGTCTACGGGCGAGCGACGGATGTGCGAGCACAGTCTTCGCACCTTATGGAGCAGGGCTGGTAACTCCGGATAATTATTTATGAAGCACTGCACCACCAGGTTCAAGGTATTAGCCAGGCAAGGTATGTGTCTGAGTTTTGCCAGGGCTATGGCCACCACAAAATTGCATCCGTTATCACTGACTACCTTGCCTGGCTCAAGATGTAGACTGCCCAGTCATGACTGAGTTTCTTGCTGCAAGTAGTTGGCCAGTACCTCCGCGGTGTGTCTGTTGTCGCCCAAAGACATCATCTTTAAAACAGCCTGCTGACTCTTACCACTAGCTGTTCAATAGTGGGACACCTCGTGTGCAACACTGGCCGCTGCGGATGGAGTGCTCGTGCGACTGCGCTCTGTCGACGAGCTTTCGCTTCTGGAGGAGGAGGAGGAGCGCGAACGCCTACAGCCAACTGTTGCCTATACCGTGGGCTAAGCAGCACTGTCCCACCGCCGCTGTCCCCTGTGGACCCTGCATCCACCATATTCACCCAGTGCGCAGTGATGGACACGTAACGGCTCTGGCCATGCCTACTGGTCCATGCATCTGTTGCGAGGTGCACCTTTCTACTCACTGATTGTTTGAGTGCATGGACAATGCGGTCTTTCACATGCAGGTGGAGGGCAGGGATGGCTTTTCTAGAAAAGAAGTGCCGACTGGGTAAGTCATAGCGTGGGACAGCGTAGGCCATGAGCTCTCGGAACGCTGCGCTTTCAACCAAATGCATGGACAATGCGGTCTTTCACATGCAGGTGGAGGGCAGTGATGGCTTTTCTAGAAAAGAAGTGCCGACTGGGTAAGTCATAGCGTGGGACAGCGTAGGCCATGAGCTCTCGGAACGCTGCGCTTTCAACCAAATGGAAGGGCATCATCTCTAATGAGATCAGTTTGGCAATGTAGGCGTTCAAAGCCAGTGTACACAGATGAGAGGATGAGTACTTTCTTGTCCTACTCAGAGTCTCTGCTAGGGTGAGCTGGACTTGAGAGCTGCATATGGTGGAACTAGCGGTGGACATGGCGGACTGAGAGGGGGTTGGTGATGGTGGTGGTGATGATGGCCTAGATGCAGTCTTTCGTTGGGAAAACATTGTGATTCCCTGACTGCTTTGGCCTTGCGACGACACCGCAACATTTCTTGCTGGTGGTGTGCTAACTGGTGGGCTTACAGTGGGGGAAGCGATGTAGCGTTGCTGGCTACCTTCAGTCAGAGCAGCTGCACGTGTGCTACCTGAGGTTTTGTAGTCTGTCCACGCTTGCAAGTGCATGGTGTTTACATGTCTAACCATGCAACTGGTAATCAAATTTCGGAGATTTTTCCCTCAGCTAA
Source organism: Oophaga sylvatica (assembly GCA_033576555.1). Taxonomy (NCBI): domain Eukaryota; kingdom Metazoa; phylum Chordata; class Amphibia; order Anura; family Dendrobatidae; genus Oophaga; species Oophaga sylvatica. The sequence goes on along the minus strand of JARQOD010000001.1, from coordinate 787,800,313 downwards.
AGGTCCTTCCCCATTTCTAACCTTTGCCTCATCAATAGGATTTTGGTAAAAAAAGTGCCACACTGCACTCTTCTTACTATGGGAAAACGTTTCAGGGCTTGCACGCTGTGCTTTATTGACCGTCTGGCCAAGCTGTCCTGCAACTCTTTTTGTTTTTTTAACACGTTTTTGGACTGCTACGGGCCTGCCAGATAACCGCAGCTGCGATGTCGATGCCGGATGCAGATCCTCCTCCTCTTCTGAGCTATTGCCAGCGGCACCCTCTTCCCCCAATGGATGCCAATCCGGTTCATCAACTGGGTCATCCATCACCTCCTCTTCAATTTCATCTGCACCTTTTTCTGTGTCACCGTGTAAGGGGCACCTGAGTTTCATCAGGTCAGAATATGGCTTAGTAGACTGCGAGGGCAATTTAGTGCTCTGGTTGAATGTATCAGCAGAATCATATAGCAGTGGCTGTGCATCAGTGCACTCTATGTCATATTCATCTTGGACTGGGAATTCAGGTTTTCACTTGATAACCCAGGCATGGTATGTGAAAAGAGCTCCAGGTAGTAATCTGAAGTGTGGTCTGCCGCATCCTTCACTTTTGGTGGGGGTGAAGGACACAAGGAAAGGTGTTGTTCCTGACCAGGAGCCTGCACTGACGACTCATTGCTTGCATTTTTTGAAACTTCAGAAGAGGAGGCGATAGAGCTGGAGGCTGTTTCAGCAATGTAAGCCAAAACCTGTTCCTGATGCTCCGGCTTTAAAAGCGGTTTACCTACTCCCAGAAAAGGGAGCCTTCCAGGCATTCTTGAGCCAGATGATGACGCAGGCTCAACACCTCCTGCCTTAGGTGCGATTGTGCTTTTGGCACTGCCAGCAGATGCACCACCACCACCATCAGTACCAGCTGGCCCCCCTGCCCACGTCCGCGGCCTCTTTCACCATACTTCCTCATGTTTGGGAACATGTACCAAAAATACCAGCAGATACTGTATATGGTACTATATGAGGAGCGTACAGCTGTATACGATGTAGGGAAAAATTGAAATCTCCGTATTTATTTCCGGAGTCACACACAGATAGTCAGCATGTATTTGTCCGTGATACCAGCCGGTACAAGGTAGTGTGTGAGGAGCGTACACCTCTATACAGTGTGGGAAAAAATGAACGCTCGGTACCTGTGCAGAAAAAAAGAATAAAAGTATTAGTGCTGTGTAAAAAGCAGTCTGCACAGCAGGGAAAAATTTAAATCTCCGTATATATTTCCGGAGTCACACACAGACGCTCTCCCAGTATGGATTTGACCATAATACAAACAGCAGAAATACGGTATTGTATCAGAAGCGTACAGCTGTATACGGTGTAGGGAAAAATTTAAATCTCCGTATATATTTCTGGAGTCAAGCACAGACGCTCTCTCAGTATGGATTTGACAGTAATACAAACAGTAGAAATACGGTACTATATCAGAAGCGTACAGCTGTATACGGTGTAGCGGAAAATTTAAATCTCCGTATATTTTTCCAGAGTCACACACAGACGCTCTCTCAGTATGGATTTGACCGTAATACAAACAGCAGAAATACGGTATTGTATCAGAAGCGTACAGCTGTATACGGTGTAGGGAAAAATTTAAATCTCTGTATATATTTCCGGAGTCACACAAAGACGCTCTCTCAGTATGGATTTGACCGTAATACAAACAGCAGAAATACGGTACTGTATCAGAAGCGTACAGCTGTATACGGTGTAGGGGAAAATTTAAATCTCCGTATATATTTCCGGAGTCACACACAGACGCTCACTTAGTATCGATTTAACCGTAATACAAACAGCAGAAATACGGTACTGTATCAGAAGCGTACAGCTGTATACGGTGTAGGGAAAAATTGAAATCTCCGTATTTATTTCCGGAGTCACACACAGATAGTCAGCATGTATTTGTCCGTGATACCAGCCGGTACAAGGTAGTGTGTGAGGAGAGTACACCTCTATACAGTGTGGGAAAAAATGAACGCTCGGTAACTGTGCAGAAAAAAAGAATAAAAGTATTAGTGCTGTGTAAAAAGCAGTCTGCACAGCAGTGTACACATAGCAATACAGCTATCAGGCAGCCTAATAACCAGCGCTGCTGCACACAAGAAAATCCTCCCTGTCACTGCACACTAACTGTACAGCACAACTGCTATCAGCACAAGCACATAAGAACTTATTTTTTCCAGCCCTAACTCCCTCCCTACAGATAAATAGCAACCTCTCCCTACTGTTAAGATCGTCAAAAGTAAAATGGAGGTCGGCGGTCGGGAATTTTATAGACACTATGACGCCCCCCAAAGCAAGCCAATCACTGCAATGCCCTTCTCTACAATGGTGGTGGACGCTGTACGTCATCTCATTGCCCACAGTGTACGTCCTTGCTCATTTCTGAAAAAAGGCACCTGCAAGCATTCTGGGAAATCCGACTTTGGCGCTCGTTTTGCTGACCACATGGCCGACCTCACGCTATGGTTGGGTTTCGGTCTGCGAAACCCGACTTTGGCAAAAGTCGGCGACTTATGAATCTGGCCTACCTGTTTCGCTCAACTCTAGTGACCCGAAACACACAGCCAGCAACTATGGAGTGGAACTGTAAGAAGCATGCCAAGGTCTTGTAGGGGCATCGCTAGTCTCCAGACCTGAACTCAGTAGAAAATCTTTGAAGGGAGCTGTAATTCAATGTTGCCCCGCAACAGCCACAAAACTTGAAAGATCTGGAGAAGATCTGTATGGAGGAGTGGGCCAAAATCCCTGCTGCAGTGCATGCAAACTTGGTAAAGACCTACAGGAAACGTCTGACCTCTGTAATTGCAAACAAAGGTTTCTGTACCAAGTATTAAGTTCTGTTTTTCTATTATATGAAATATTTATTTCATGCAAAAAAATGCAAATTAATTAAATTTTTTTAGATTCTGTCTCTCACAGATGAAGTGAACCTATGATAAAAAATTATAGAACTCTCCATTCTTTGTAGGTAGGAAAACTTGCAAAATTGAAAATTGGCAGTTATATTGCAGCGGGGTTGGTACAGTGTGAGAGATAGGCAGGGACCACAGGAAAGTTCAATGCAAAGTGTCTTTAATGTTCAATAAAAACAATGGGAAAACAATGGTATCCTCCAGATCGCAGCCGGGGTTTCAAAATAGTCCGTATCCGAGACCAGTTGCTATGGGCAACTGCACCACCGTTTCACGCTGAGGTGCACCAGGTGTTCGCTTCCCTTGGCTCTGTGTTACTGCACACCTAAGCCGGATATTGCAGATCCACCTGCTCTGCAGTTTGCAAACAAACTCTGACACAACCAACCCTTTGCTGCAGGGTTTTTAAATGGAATCTGTGGCCACAGGCCACTTGTAAAACCCTTCCTGGAGGGAGCGAACCACACCACTACCATCCTGTAGTTCGCTTCAAAAATAAAAGCCCATGCTGGGTTTTCTTAAATCTGCCTTGGGCAAAAAGCTTGTCCAAGACCACACTTAGGCCGGGGTCACACTGGCGACAGAATCGGACGACTGCAATACGATGAAATATCGCATTGCAGTCTGCGCTATGTTAATCTATGGAGCAGCTCCCAGTATCAGATTTTTTGTGGTCCGTTTTAAACGTCCGAGTGCAATCGCAGCATGCTGCGATTGTCACCGATTGTGGGTCGACTATCGCCAATGCAAGTCTATGGGAGCGATGAAAAAACGGATTACAAACGGACCGCACGTGTGACTTGCGATTAAATCGCATCGGTGTCCTTTAGAAAAGCTGGCAATTCATCCCCGGCTATACTGTAAAATCACACTGACAGCTTTAATAAAGAATAGAAAGAATAGATATACACACATAGAATACATATATATATATATATGTCATTGTGACATATATATATACATATATTTATAGTTCTTACACTTCTACATACTGTAATAGCCGCTAATTCAATTGCCGGCTTTTGTGAAATCACAGAAGCCGACATGAAATGATACATTGTTTAGACACAGTTAACCATGTCATTTCCTGTATTTTGATATATGGTTTGAACTTACAATTACGTAAGTGTATGTGTGCCAAATTTCAGACATGTAGGGGTTAATTAAAGGTGTAAATTCGTTGAAAAAAAATGCGTGGGCTCCCGCTGTATTTTCTCCACCAGACAGACAAAGCAAGCGAGTGGGGGCAGATAATAATAGCCTAGGGAGGGTACATTTTTTTTGTGCCCCCCCTGGCTACTAACATCTGCCCCCAGACACCCCAGAAAGGGCAAATCTATAATTAGATTTGCCCTTTCTGGCACTTTGCCCGTCTATTCCCATTGCCCTGTAGCGGTGGCGAATGGGTTAATAAGGGGTTACAGCCACCTTGCAATTGAAAGGTGACTGTAAGCCAGGTTAATAATTGAGAGCTGTCAATTAGACAACTATCAATTATTAATCATATTGAAGTAAATAAAAAAACACACACACTTTAAGAATAAATAATTTTAATGAAATAAAAACACATTTTTTTGACCATCTTTTATTTTACTCTTAATCCGTGCGAGGCCCTTGATCTCCTAAAATAAATATAAAATAATAAACCAACATTATTCTTACCTATCTGGCGATCTGTCACGTCCCACGATGTAATCCTTCACAAAGGGTTAACTAGCAATCAGCTAATCAGCGCAACTAATGCTGCGTGCTCAGCTGATAGCTCCTGAATGAATGAGCTTATCTCCTGCCGACAGGAGAGGATGTGATTAATGAATGAAGCTTAATTGATTGTGTCCCACTTTCACCTTAGGTCAGGTCACTCAAGTGAAAGTGGCAATAAATCAATTAAGCTCCATTCATTCATCTCTTCCTCTCCTTTCGCTAGTAGAGGAAGTTATTCATTCAGGAGGTTACAGCTCGGAGACTGCATTAGCTCTCTGCTTACTGTAACCTGTTAACCCTTTCTGATGGATTACACCGTGGGACCTGACTGTACATCGGATTGGTAAGAATAATTTTGCTTTTTTATTTTATTTTTATTACAGGAAATGGTTTTAGCAGGAAAATAAAATATGGTCAAAAACTGTGTGATTATTTCATTAAACTTCTTTTTTATTAAACTGTGTGTGTTTGATTTTTCTTTCATACAATAGGATTAATAATTGATAGTTGTCTAATTGACAGCTCTCAATTATTAACCTGGCTTACAGTCACCTTTCAATTGCAAGGTGGCTGTAACCCTTTATTAACCCATTCGCCACCGCTACAGGGCAATGGGAATAGACGGGCAAAGTGCCAGAAAGGGCAAATCTAATTATAGATTTGCCCTTTCTGGGGTGTCTGGGGGCAGATGTTAGTAGCCAGGGGGGGCACAAAAAAATGTACCCTCCCTAGGCTATTATTATCTGCCCCCACTCGCTTGCTTTGTCTGTCTGGTGGAGAAAATACAGCGGGAGCCCACGCATTTTTTTTCAACGAATTTACCTTTAATTAACCCCTACATGTCTGAAATTTGGCACACATACACTTACGTAATTGTAAGTTCAAACCATATATCAAAATACAGGAAATTACATGGTTAACTGTGTCTAAACAATGTATCATTTCATGTCGGCTTATGTGATTTCACAAAAGCCGGCAATTGAATTAGCGGCTATTACAGTATGTAGAAGTGTAAGAACTATAAATATATGTATATATATATGTCACAATGACATGTATATATATATATATACATATATATATATATATATATATATATAATATAGTATTCTATGTGTATATATCTATTCTTTTTTTTGTGATTTAAATACTATTCTTTTGGATCCATTATATGTCAGTTTTGCAAGCCTGCGAGAAATTCTCGCAAGTCGGATGAAAATCGGATGTTACAAGGTACACACACATGCGACTAAATTGCATCTTTGAAGGAAAATCGGATGCCAGGCGGATGTGTGATGTTTTCATTTTGTTCCGATAATCGACCGACTAAAACGGTCCGATTTTTGTAGTTGTGTCTGACCCCAGCCTTACTTTTATTTTGCATTGCAACCACAGCTAAATCTGTGATTGCAATGCACTCCAGAGGTCTCAGTATGCTACTCTGCTTATCCTGAGGCACACATAGCGACCCTCGCATATAACACCTGTCACTGCCTCACACAGTGTATCAAATACTTATTTTCCCCACTGTAAATCCTGCAAAATTATGGAATGGATAACTCCAAATAAAGCAAATATATGTATAGAAAATACGTATATAAAATATCAAATTTTATTTCATATTACACATAGTGCACAAATGATAAAATGTAAAGGTAGGTCAATGGTGAAGATATAAAATGAACAGGACGCACAAAGGGACAAATATGTAAATATATATAAGGTAACCAAAAATAGACAAATTCTAAAATCAATAATAACCATAAGGTATATTGAGATGAGCACAGGGACACGCTGCTATACGGTTGAGCATTTGTAACGAGTTTCATTGCTGGTTCCATATTATTGCTTGTTAGCTTAACTGCTCTTGCGCTATGTATTATTCCAGATGAGCCAGGAGCTATAGGATATTTCTGCCATAATTTTGGGTACATCTCTGGATGTATTTTTCACAAGCTTGAGCATATACCTTATGGTTATTATTGATTCCAGCATTCCTCCATTTTTTGGATACCCCTAATGTATATATTTACGTATTTGTCAGTTTGTGCTGCTTATTTATTTTGTGTCTTCATCACTGACCTACCTTTACATTTTATCTTTGAATATTTTTGGGTATTATGTGCAATATGAAATTAAATTTGATATTTTTTGTGCATATTCTCTATATGTACTGTATATTTGCTTTTTGGGGGGTTATCCACTTCGCAATTTTGTAGGATCTATCCCTTACTGAATATGTATACCTGAAGTGATATAACTCACTTTCTGACTTATGATTTGCTAAGTTTTGTGCTGGCATAATTTTACAGTTGTTTTTTTGGACCCTGACTTTATAAGAAACTGGCCACCTAGCATAGAATGACTAACCAGACTTTCTTGTTATGATATATGTATTACAAGCCTTGTATTTTCTGCTTTGCCTTTATGTGGCAGGCATTGCATGATATACATGGTGTGTACATACACATGCTGGACCTTAATTTGATCTGTTATGTGAGCGGTAGGTCAGAAAACTGGGTAAGGACACAGGTCACAGTGTTGGTTCTGTTCTAGCTGGGTCTTGTGGTTATAGGAAGGCAGCAAACGTGCCTCGTAGTCATTGGGCATCAAAGAGATGTTACCTAAATTACAAATTATCCCTTGTCCATAAGATACGAGGTATATTGCTGATTGTAGAGGTCCAACAGTTGGGACCCCCCACAATTCTGACAACGGGACTCTGCAGATCCACATCTTGAATAAAATTAAAGTGTGCAAGGTCATCCTCCGTTCCATTCATTGTCTATGGGACTGCCGTAAATAGCTGAGCAATTGTACTTGGCTTTCTCCAGCAGTCCCACAGAAAATGAAGGAAACAGAGGCGCACTTCCACTCCATTCATTGTGAAGTCCTTCTCTCAGGGTTCTGGAGCCTCATTCTTTGGATTGCTGGTGTCCCTCATCAATCAGCATGTTCACTTGCGACTTTAGGAACACCTCTTTAACCTGTCAGTGAGGATGTGATAGTGTTCAACACAGCCATAATGCTGCTGTCTGTATCTTGAGATTGGAGTTGGGACCACCAAACAAAGGAGTGACCTTGAAATCCAAAGGAGCGATTGTTGCCCAGACCTCCTCTAGACCACTATGTGTTTTGGGCCTACTGAAGAGGACACTACAAAGTAGAGGTGACCATGGATATTGCAACTTCAAAAGTGTGTGTAAAATGGCCTAATCTATTTTCTGTATTTTTTTTGCAGTTTTTAATACCAAAACTACAAGTGGATAGAATTTCCCTCACTTTCCAATCCACTACATTGGCTACAAAACCTGCATCAAAGCAGCACATGCGAAAGCACCCTTAGGAGACACTAAGGAAACCACTATTTAGGGGCAATAAACAGTTTCATTCTTTCTCTGCTAAGCAGAGACGTGGACATAATGAGAGCTAACTAATAGCTGCGCAAATCCTAATTGAGAGTAAAGATTCAGGAATTAGTAAGTCATTAACACGTGAATATGTACTTTGTGGATGAGAATGGCTTCTATGGTGAGTTTTTTCCTGCCAATTTAGTCTCCGCATAAGTAATAACTAAATCTGAAAATGATTAGCTACCTTATTAAAACCCTTCCCAGAAATAAATGTAGTAAATAGGCACATCATTTAAAGCTTAAACAAGCAATCCAAGAATCCATTTATGATGAAGAGTGGGCTTAAATATTCTCTAAGGCACAGTGCTTGTTGTCTTAAGTACAGTGGCCCCTGTCACCTACCATCTCCTTCTTCTTCCCTAGATTGTAAGCTCTTGGTAGCAGAGTCCTCTCTCCAGTTACCATCATTAGTCATGTTTATGGGACTTTTCTACCATGTTTTCTACTTACATAACTCCTTATAACAAGTCATACAGCACTATATACTGTACTCTGCAACTCTTCATATGTACACGGCTATCGTATTAGGGGATGTTAAAATATTAATGATTGGAAGTGTTTATACCACAGGTGTTAAATTCATGAGGCCCGATTCATTATTACATTTTGGCCTGTTTTTTGTCTACTTTTTGTGTTGTCCACCTCTATTTCAATTGTATCGTATATTTCTTTAATTTGCTTGTTTTTAAAGTTTATTTTATATCTTGATCTATCTTTTTTTATATTCGCCATTGCGGGCAGAGTTTAAAGGGAACCTGGCACCAAAAAAAACTATTAGGGTAAGTTCACACTAGGTGTTTTTTCAGCATTTTTTTCTGCAGCAAAACCTGATCTCTTGGCAGGAAAGAAGTTGCAGAAAAAAACTTGTCTTCCTTGGTTTTCCTTGCGTTTTTGTGTTTTTTCTTGCGTTTTTGCTGCATTTTTGGCATGGTAGATTTGTCTCTTGTCCATGCTGATAAAGTTTAGCGTTGAAAAAAAAGTCCTCTTATATAGAATCAGGTTTTGGCAGAAAAAACGCAGAAAAACCTGATACCTGCTTTTTTGCTGCTGATTTTTATCATTTTTTCACCACCCATTCATGTAAATGGGTGAAAAACGCTGAAAAAAAAGCTGAAAAAAGTGACATGCTGCATTGTGCAAAAAAACATTCAAAGCTCAAAATCCCGATGGCAAAAAACCGAGCTGTGTGCATGAGATTTCTGAAATCTGATAGACTTTGCTGGCATTGTAATACGCAACTGAAAATTTGCATTAAAAAATGCAAAAACGCTTAGGGTGAACTTAGCCTTAACCTACAGATATTGGGTTAATCTGCAGGTTAATAGCTTTACTAACTTGCCCGACACACAGCAGAATGCTGCAGGGAGAAAATGAACTTTATTCTCCCAGGCAACATTCGGTTTCAGTGTCAGTCAGGGCCGGGGGTGCGGTTACAGCCGCCATTCTGTATTCTCAGAGCAAAAACGCCACACCGTGACTGAAACCGAACGCTGCCGGGGAGAATAAAGTTAATTTTCTCCCCGCAGCGTTTAGCTACGTGCAGGTATCGGGGAGGCTAGTAACGCTACTAACCCCATATCTGCAGGTTAATAGCGCTTTTTTTTGGTGACAGTTTCACTTTAAGATTTACAGATTTTTTCACGTGATTCATATTTTGTTTCTTTCTGAAAAGTCACAACATTTGTCACAAATGTTCTCCAGTCCCCCTCAACCCTGAAGTGACTCTTTGTACCATTTTGTAAAACGTGAATTAAAGAGTCGCCTAAAAGGTTAACTCCCTCACCACATTCGACGTACATTTATGTCATATGTCGTGTCCCTGCCTTTGATGTGGGCTCGCACGCCAAGCCTGCATCTTTCCCGGCAAATGATGGCTGATTTAATCAGCCATCATGTGCCCTTAACACCCAACAGCTGTTAACCTGTTAAAAGCCACTGTCAATCTCTGACAACGGCATGTAACATACGCCAGTAGGAGGGTGTGTCATTTCACGCCCCCATCAGCGCGCCCATGACGTGATCACAACTTGCCGATGGGTTGCCAAGACAGACGCAGGTCTGCTGAAGAACTTCGTGCCTGTCATTACGATACTCCTGTGAAAGCCAGGTTGTAGCTGGAGTTCATAGGAGATCGTAATTTTTACTATACACCATACATATACATGTACAGTACAAGCGATCAGATGATCGCAGCTTCCAGTAGGGAACTATTAACCCCTTCATCACCTTGGGATTTTTCATTTTTGTTTTTTGCTCCCTTTATTCCCAGAACCATAACTTTTTTATTTTTCCTTCGATATAGCGGTATGAGGGCTTGTTTTTAGCGGTATGAGTTGCACTTTTGAATTACACCATTGGTTTTACTATATATTGTACTTGAAAAGAAGAAAAAAAATCCAAGTGCAGTGAAATTGCAAGAAAAAGTGCAATTCCACAATTGTTTGTTTTTTTAGCATATTCACTAAATGCTAAAACTGACCAGCCATTATGATTCTCCAGTTCATTACGAGTTCACAGATACAAAACATCTATAGGTTCTTTCTTATTTAAATGGTGAAAAAGAATCCAAAGTTAAAAATATATATATGGCGCCATTTTCCGAGACCCATAGCTTCTCCATTTTTCAGGATCTGGGTCTGGACGATGGATAATTTTTTGAGCTCCGAGCTGACATTTTTATCAATACCAGTTTAGGGAAAATACGATCTTTTGATCGCCTTTTATTGCAATGTTGCGGTGATCAGAAAACCATAATTCTGGCGTTTTGATTTTTTTCTCATTACGCCGTTTACCGATCAGATTAATTATTTTTATATTTTGATAGATCGGGCATTTCTGAACATGCAAATACCAAATATGTGTATTTTTTTTCCCGTTTTATTTTGAATGGGACAAAAGGGGGGTGATTTGAACTTTTATATTTTTTTACATTTGTTTAATATTTTTAAACACATTCTTTTTACACTTTTCACTTGCTTCAATAGTCTCCTTATTAAGCTGCGATCTTCTGATCGCTTGTGCTGCGCCTGGTATGCGTAGCAGAAATGCTCATCTGTTATGAACGCCCGCCATTGACAGCGGAATTTAACATGATAACAGTTGCAGACGAATCGCAATTCCACCCACAGCTGTTAGGGACACATGACAGGTGATCAAATCAGCTGTCATGTGCCTTAACAGAAGCAAGCTCAGTGCCGGAGCCCACATCAAAGAGAGGGAGGTGACCTATGACGTATAGGTACATCATAGGTCGTAAAGGGGTTAAATTCAATAAAAAGTGAAAAAAATATTTTAAAAATATGAAAAAAATAAAAACACAAAAGGTCAAATCACCCCATTTTTGCCCCATTAACCCCTTACTGCCATCCGACGTACTATCCCGTCCATGGTACCTGGGCCCGTATGACCATGGACGGGATAATACGTCCCAGCGATCGGACGCGCTCCCAGGGGGAGCGCAGCCGATCGCGGCCGGGTGTCAGCTGATTATCACAGCTGACACCCGGCACTATGTGTCAGGAGCGGTCACAGACCACTCCCGGCACAGTAACCCCTGGCACACCGCGATCAAATATGATCGCGGTGTACCGGGGGCACAGGGGAGGATCGCGCAGGGAGGGGGCTCCCTGCGCGCTCCCCTGAGACCCTCAGAGCAGCGCAATGTGTCGCGCTGTTCCGAGGGTCCTTCCTCCCTGCAGGACCTCGGATCCAAGATGGCGCCGGGGTCCATCCGGGTCCTGCAGGGAGGCGGCTTCCTCAGTGCCTGCTGAGAGCAGGCACTGAGAAGCCTGCAGCGATGCCAGAGCGATCGCTGGTGTGACAGAGTGCTGTGCACACTGTCACACCAGCGATCTGACCCTATACAGTGATGTCCCACCC
>JARQOD010000001.1:787690476-787788275 GCA_033576555.1 Oophaga sylvatica | reverse complement strand
GGCGTCGTACCGCAGGATGGGGGTGCAGGCCCCTCACCTGGCCCGGTGGTCCCGCTAATGCCGCTAATCCTCCCATACATGCCTGGAGCGAAGTGGCTCCCCCAGTACAGCGGCGAGCCAAGCACCCTGTCAGGATTTAAACGGAAGATATGTAGTATTTTAGATATGTACTCAATGACTGAAAAGCAAAAAGCTGCTGTGGTAATAGGACAGTTAGCTGGTGCGGCTGAGAGAGAAGTAGAGACTTGGCCCATTGCAGACCAGGAGTCGGTACCTGCGATACTCTTAAAGCTACAGGCCATCTTCGAGGACCACACAGAAACGGATCTCCGGATGGCATTTTATCAGTGCTTCCAGGGACCGGGTGACAGTATTAGGGACTACGCCTGCCGACTACAGGGGGCCCTGCGAGCTCTCAAACAGGCTAACCCCACAAGTCCCATTGATGAGAGCCAAATGTTAAAAGAGCAATTTGTGCGGGGACTGAGGTCTCCACAGGAAAGGAGGACTGTAAACTGGTGGTCCTTGGATCATCCAGATGCCACTTTTGATGCTCTAAAAGACATGGCAATAAAGGGACTGCGACCCCTGGAAAAGCCTGAGGTGGCAAATCAGTATCACCCGGGTGAAGCCATTCTAAAGCCGGCAGTACCCACCTTTTCCCCGCAGGTGGCAGAAGCTACAATGCAGGTGGCGCCCCCTAGTGAGTTGGAATGTCTGCGCTCAGAAGTGCGCCAGCTGACTAAGAACTTGGCCACTGTAATGGAGGCCCTGCAACTGCGGAAAGAGGAAGGAGGGAAGATCCTACTAGCCGACTGTCCGGAGGATGTCCCTTGGGTGAACCGGAGGAAATGGAGGACGTCGCCACACCGGAGGAGGACCACGCCACCCCCAGGAGTGACTCCGGAGCAACACCATCCTCGCCGGGAGATCGTCTGCTACCGCTGCAACCAAAAAGGTCATATGGCTCAGCAATGTCCTTTAAACGAGCCGATCCTGGGTCAGAGGGCCAACACCCAGGAGTAGACTCATCAGGCCCCTTAGACTGGAACCGCAGGTTTTGGGTGGACGGCCCTACCTGTCCATGATTCTGGACGGGATTGCAATCCCTGCACTGCTGGACACTGGATCTCAGGTGACCATCATACCTGATGTCCTTTACAATAAATTTTGGTCCATGGACAGTCTCCAGCCCCCAAACCCTGACTTGACAGTGTACGCTACCAATGGTCTCCCTGTTGAAGTAATTGGAGCCAAAAACGTAAATGTAAAAGTGGGCAGGGTGGAGCTGAAGGATCAGGGACTTTTAGTGGTAAAGACTGTAAATGAGGAGAATGCCTTAAATGTGATACTAGGTACTAACATTATCAGTAACTGTCTGGGAGAAGTTGTGTTTTTGCTCCAACAGCTCGCTGAAGTTGCCAAGCCAAAGCAGAAGGGAGTGATCCAGAGGGAGATCCGGGCCCTGATGTGCCAGCAGCAAGCGAAGCTTACAGATGGTGAAATCGGTAATGTACGGGTCACAGACTCGAACCCCATTGTAGTACCCCCAATGAGTGAAATGTTAATATGGTGTAGAGCAGCCATAGGTCTGAGGGGACAGAACTACCAAGCAGTAGTAGAACCCCATCGCTCAGAACACAGACCTACACTTATGATTGCTAGAGGGGTAGTGGAAGTAGTAAATGGGAGAGTACCAGTACGACTTCTCAACTGGGGGGACGATGAAGTAAATTTGCCACGTTATGCTACAGTTGCTAAATTACATGCCGTAGATAATAATTCTATCCTCACAACCGAGTCCTTAGCCTCCCGCCAACCAGCGGAGGATAATGATCCGGCAACCCCGGTAGCGACTGGTGTCAGCAGCTTCATATAGGGACAGACACCATTTCCGTCCACCAGAAACAGGGGGTACTACGGGTGGTACAAGAGTACGCACAAGTATTTAGCAAGCACCCACTTGATTTTGGGACCATTAAGGGAGTACAGCATCATATCCCTACAGGCAGTCATCCTCCCATCAAAGAGCGGTACAGGCCTATACCTCCAGCCCACTATCAGAAAGCTAAGGAAATGCTGCGTGACATGAAGCAAGCCGGGGTGATAAGGGATAGTTGTAGCCCCTGGGCAGCACCTCTGGTTCTAGTGAAGAAAAAGGATGGTAGCATGCGAATGTGTGTAGATTATAGACAAGTAAATCGTATAACACATAAAGATGCATACCCATTACCACGTATAGAGGAATCCTTAGCTGCTCTGAAAACGGCTAACTACTTTTCTACCCTCGACCTTACTAGTGGGTACTGGCAAGTGGCTGTGGCTGAGGAGGACCGGGAGAAAACTGCTTTCACCACCCCAATGGACTCTGCGAGTTCGACAGAATGCCGTTTGGCCTCAGCAGTGCCCCAGGAACATTCCAGAGGGTGATGGAGAGCTGCCTGGGACATCTCAACTTCGAAACTGTGCTGCTGTACCTGGACGACGTAATTGTGTACTCTAAGACATATGAAGATCATCTGAAGCACCTGGCGGAGGTATTCGAGTCATTGTCCAAGTTTGGGATGAAACTAAAGCCCTCTAAATGCCACCTGCTCAAACGGAAGGTACTGTACTTGGGACATATTGTCAGTTCCGAAGGAGTAGCGCCGGACCCCGAGAAGGTCACAGCTATTCAGAAATGGCCAGAGCCGAAGAACCTAAAGGAGGTGCGTCAGTTCCTGGGACTAACAGGTTACTACAGGAGGTTTGTAAAAGATTACACAAAGAAAGCGGCGCCTTTGCAGGACCTCCTGGTAGGACAACCTCTTAAGAGCAGAAACCTTCCATTCAATTGGGGAAAAGAACAAGCTGAGGCATTCAAAGAGATGAAAGAGATCCTTACCGGCGATGAAATCTTAGCCTACCCAGATTACAGCCAACCGTTCCTGCTATACACAGATGCCAGTAACGAAGGATTAGGAGCGGTCCTCAGTCAGAAGCAGAATGGCCAAGAAAAAGTCATCGCATATGCCAGCAGAAAACTCAGGCCAACTGAGAGGAATCCGGAAAACTATAGCAGCTTCAAACTGGAGTTCCTGGCGCTGGTCTGGGCCATTACCGAAAGATTTAAACATTACCTTGCCTCCAACAGGTTCACTGCGTTTACAGACAATAACCCCTTGACGCATCTGGAAACAGCCAAGCTGGGAGCCATGGAGCAACGTTGGATGGCTCGGTTGTCAAGTTACCAGTTTACCATCAAGTACAGGGCAGGCCGTAAAAATGCCAACGCGGACGCCTTGTCCAGAATGCCGCATGAATCTGACACAGAGGAAGAGTCAGACGATCTTGAAGAAATTGAGCTACCTGCGTTCCACCGAAATGGGATGGTCCAAGAGCAACGAGTCTACAGAAAGCGGTGTGGTGAGATGTTGAACCCTTTACCTCATCACAGCTGGAAAGAGACTCAGGACAGCGATCCCGTGGTCAGCCGTGTTAAGGAGCTGATAAAACAGGAAGGTTCCTCCTTGGAGAAAGATGCATCCATGCCAGCAAAGCTCCTGTGGAATGAGAGAAGCCGGTTGTTCATATACCGTGAGAAGTTGTGCAGGAGATACGTTACCCAAGGACCCACGAGATGGTTTGGCAGATAGTGGTGCCCAGAGCAGACATCCAAATGGTGTTGGAAGCCTACCACGATCAAGCAGGACACTTTGGCTGGAAAAAGCTGGAGACCCTGTTGAGGTGTCGGTTCTACTGGGTAGGGATGCGCAGCTCCATCGAGAAGTGGTGCCGGAACTGTGGACCCTGTGGTCTCAGACGAAAAGACTATCATAGTCAGAGAGCACCCCTGCAGCCTATCCGGACGACTCGTCCCTTGGAGATTGTGGCATTGGATCACGTCAAGTTGTCCCCAAGCAGGTCAGGATACTCATATGCCCTGACCATGGTGGATCACTATTCCAGGTTTCTGGTGGTCGCCCCTGTCAAAGATATGACAGCAGAGACAGCAGCAAGAACCTTCCAAGCAAGTTTCTGCAGACCACACGGATATCCGGAGCAGGTGCTGACTGATCGAGGTCCTGCATTCGAAGCTGAACTGTTTCAGGAATTCTGTCAATTGTATGGATGTAAAAAGATCAGAACAACACCATACCACCCTCAGACCAACGGCCTTTGTGAAAAGATGAATCACATTGTCATGGATTTACTGAAAACTGTACCCCTGGAAGAAAGAAATCGGTGGCCAGACTTGTTACCTGACCTGGTTGACTTGTACAACCACATACCAGTAAGCTCCACCAACTGCACTCCAGCCTACCTTATGAGAGCAAGGCCAGGAAGACTGCCAATGGATTTGGAACTGGGTGTGGTAGAACCAGAGGCTGATGACAATGCTGAGGATTGGGACACAACTCGACAGGAACAGTACAAGAGAGTACAAGCCTGCGTAGAAGACAGTCTCAACAAAGTAAGAGAAAAGCAAGAGAAGAACTATAACAAAAATGCTCCCGCTAAGCCTTTTATGCCTGGAGAAATGGTGCTCAAAAGGAAAAGAAGAACACACAAGTTGGATGATCAGTGGGAACAGGAGCCTTACGTCGTGCAAAATTCCAATTTTGATAACAGAAAGGTCTGTACCATTAGTAAGGATGGAGGAAAAACGACGGCAACGGTGTCCAGAGATCATTTAAAGTTGTGTCCTTGCCCATTAAAGCTCCGTGAAGAAAACCCTGTTGTCCTTCAGAAAGAAAATAATGAAGCGGTCATACACACGGATTTGGGAGATTTACCTGCGGATTGGCCCAGATTCTGAGACGCTGTAATTATTCCTGTGCTGCAGTTTTATCAACCGCAAGAGGAGTCTCTACAACCAGTCATACCAATTGTGCCAGTGGAGCCAGTTCCAGAAGAACCTGTTCCGGCAGACCCTCAACCATTAGAACCCCAAGCAGCGGACCCGCAAGAAGCAGCACCACAAGAAGTGGAGTCCTCTGGTGAAGCTGGTGAAGCAGTACCGCCTCCTCCAGTCGCTAGCATGCTTGCCAGGTCCCTAGAGAGGTGGAGTCGTGTCTATAGTTTGCCGTTACGCAGAACAGAAAGGTTAGAGACTACTATACCTGACGCTACCCCACGTAGGTCAGAACGCATCACTAAAGGAAAACTACCTATTCGCTATCAGGAGTAGTCCTAGTAAACTAGTTAGCAAGACCCAGACAGGGTTTATTGTCACTGAAAAAATTGTATAAAGTTTGAAAAAGTATTAATGTAATTATTTGAAATGTGTTTTAACCATGCCAATGGACTGCGTGGCTGTGGACTGTGCCAGCCCAAGAGCTTGTCTTGTAAATAGTTGCGCTACGGTGCATTATCTTGGTTTGACATGAAACCATTACTATCAACCTCTGAAGAAAAACCCGTATGGTGTGGCCTAGAGTGAGGTCTGCAGTCAGAAGTCCTGCAGCCCACCCAGGACCCACGTGGGAGGTTTTTGGTGCGGGTCCTCCACAAGTATCTTGTATATATGAACACGTTTGATATCTTGATATTTTGATACTTTTGTATTTTCCTATTGTACAAATTGTAACGTTCAAGAATTCGTACCTCCCGGATGGGAAGAGTTATAATGTTTATGTTAATGCAAAACAAAATGTTCTTTTTGTCTTTTACAGCCCGGGACTGCTGTGTTTTACCAAGGGGGATGTGTAGCCCAGCTACGCAGGCACACACATAAAATCCAGGAGAATGCACAGGAAGGTAACCACAAAAGCTTGCTATTCATGCACTTCACTTACAATTTCAGACACACCCACTAGGGGTATAGGAGGTGGTGACACGTAGCAGAGGGAGTCTGTTTCCTGTCTGAGAAGAGCTCAGATCAGTCAGATAGTTTCCTGTCTTCAGACAGTGCAGTTCAGTGCCAGTTCAGTCTGGACTAGGAGAGAGGACTGAATCCTCGCAGAGCTAGCGTAGCTCACCTGACAGAGAAGTGGAGGCTAGTACGGGTGAAGTGCATCATCCTAGCCTAGTCAGAGCTACCCTTAATCAGTACCTCAGTAGAAGCTGAAACAAGGAGGAAACTGAGAGCTGCTCAGCGAGCTCGGGAGAAAGCTGACTATTTCCATCGAAAGCTACAAGTGCTTATGCAAAGAGCAGAAGCAGGGCGAAGGGCACAGTGGAGAAGATAGAGAAGTGCTTTAGGTATTGGATTGCCTGCACTAAATTGCCGGACACCGGGGTCCGAAGCGTTGCTACAGTTTCAAGCTTAGTAACAAGAACACTGGAGGCATCTGGACTACAGGTCGCAGAGAGCAGCCCTAAGTGTCAATACGTAACCGGAGACAGGGAAAACAGGAGTCTAGCCTGATCAGCAAATATAGACTTAGTTTTCACCACTTAGAAGTTTCCACCACAACGTTGGCCGGGCAGTATAGCTATTGAGAAAGCTGGAGATTCAGAGTTAACTTCGCTTCAGGCAAGTTGGACTCACCTACATTTGAAGTAAAGGAGGCCTCTAACCTGCTCAGCGGTTACCCGAATGTGCATTCTCCACCCCGACCAGCTCCCCGGGATCTACGTGAACCATCTACCAGTAAAAGGTATGAAAAGAAGCTATTTTGTGTGACTGAATTATTATCTATACCCTGCATCATCATCACCATAGACTTCCAGGGACCCGTCTCACCTGTGGGAGACTACCACCCAGCTGCCCCCATAACATCCCCTGTGAAAGTCCTTATAGCAGCGCTGGTTCAATTAACCAGATACCACAGGTGGCGTCACGAACTACCTATCCTAAATATCCCCTGTAAATATTCCCCATTGGATGAGCGCCCAGGGCCACGGACCGAGCCACCGCTACCAGTGACAACTCCCATAGATTTCCATGGGCTTGGCTCCGAGTACCCCATTGCCCTGGTACTAAGTGCGACTCATGTATTTTCATGGGCCTATGTGGAGACACGACCCGCGCGGTCTCAGGCTTATGACCTCCTGCAGCTGGTAAAGAAGTGGCTCCAGCCAGAGACTTTGTCTCCAGCCCAGATGGTGGAGAGGGTGGTGGTTTACCGGCTGGTAAGGACTCTGCCGGCTGCTATCCAACGTTGGGTGGGGCAAGGCGACCCCGGCACACTCGACCAGGTAGTCAGTTTGACCGAGCGCTACTCGGCCACTCAAGACTTTATTCGAGACTCCGCCCCCTCTCGGCTGTCACGCCGATCCCTGCCAACCCAGGAATCGGGAAAGGGGTCGCGTCCCTCTGCTGGGGACAGTCAGCACCGTACCCGTGCTGAAGGGGAACCCCGGAGTGAGAGTGGCAGGAGACCGGTTTCCTCCCAAACTGTCATAAGACCTAACAGTACCTCCACCCTTAGGTGCTGGCGGTGTCAGGGGCCGGGACATGTGATGGCTAATTGTCCCCTGACTACGGAACCCATGAACTGCGGATATAGCCGCCGGGTCTCAATGTATGCCCAGACCGTCTGCACAGCAATCCTCGACCCCCAGGACAGTGAACTCCAACTATGCCAGGTACTGGTTAATGGGTACCCTACGGAGGCTCTCCTGGACTCAGGGAGCCTCGTGACTCTGGTACATGGGTCACTGGTGGCAGGAGACAACCCCAGCGGACGGCAGGTCGGGGTTGTATGTATCCATGAGGACCTCCGAGAGTATCCAACTACGGAGGTAGTTTTGTCCACGCCATGTGGAGACATAAAACATGTGGTGGGAGTGGTAAAAAATCTTCCCTATGGGTCTGTGTTGGGAAGAGACTTGCCCCTGTTCTGGACTCTGTGGAAAAACAAAATCCATTCTCCCCTGGTAAAATGTATTACAGATGCTGTACCCGACGAACCTGCCGTAGGGGTGTCCCACATAGGGATAGAGTGTGACCCCGATAGGTTTCCCTTAAAGGGGCTGGCAGGAGAGGTGGAGGAGACCGCATCGATTCCCGAGCTGGAAGTGTCCAGGGCCACGTTTGGGACAGCTCAGCTACAAGATCCCACCCTGACTCAGGCGCGGGAAAGGGTGCTAGAGGTAAACGGCGTAGTAATACGGTATTTCCACGCATGGTAGTCAGTGGTTAGTTGCTTTATAGGATAGATAAAATCAGGGACGAGGTTGTGGAACAGTTGGTAGCACCTCAGTCGTATCGTCGGGTGATTCTAGATTTGGCACACTCACACTTGCTGGGTGGCCACTTAGGGGAAAAAAAAAACTCTAGAACGTATCTTGCAGCTTTTCTTTTGGCCTGGAGTTTACGCGGAGGTCAAAAGGTACTGCGAATACTGCCCCGAATGTCAGTTGACCTCACCCACTGCAAGTGTCCGTAGTCCATTGGTACCCCTGCCAGTAATAGAGGTACCTTTTGAACGGATTGCAATGGATTTGGTAGGGCCCATTGTAAAATCTGCCCGTGGCCACCAACACATACTGGTGGTCGTCGACTATGCCACCCAGTACCCGGAGGCTATACCACTACGCCACACCTCGGCAAAACTTATTGCCCGAGAACTGTTTGCCATGTTCTGTCGCCTGGGACTACCTAAGGAGATCCTGACGGATCAGGGGACCCCCTTTATGTCCAAGGTGACAAGAGAACTGTGCAAACTGCTAAAAATTAAACAATTGCGCACCTCGGTGTACCACCCTCAAACCGACGGGTTAGTAGAACGGTTCAATAGAACCCTCAAGTCCATGTTAAAAAAGGTGATTTCTAAGGATGGAAGGGATTGGGACATGTTGCTACCCTATTTGATGTTCGCTGTCCGTGAGGTACCCCAGGCTTCCACAGGATTCTCTCCCTTTGAGTTATTGTACGGCAGACACCCTAGGGGTCTGTTGGACGTAGCCAAAGAGACATGGGAACAAGAGCCGAGTCCACATAAGAGTATAATTGAACACGTGGCTAGTATGCAGGACCGGATCGCGGCGGTCATGCCCATCGTGAAAGAACATCTGTTAGATGCCCAGGCAACCCAGAGGCGCACATATAATAAAAGAGCCAGAGTCAGGTCTTTTAACAAGAGCGATCGGGTATTAGTACTGGTACCCACAGCCGAGAGTAAGCTCATGGCCAAGTGGCAAGGGCCATATGAGATTCGAGAAAAGGTGGGGGAGGTAAATTACCGGGTGTATCAGCCCGGAAGGAGGAAACCTGAGCAGATTTACCATGTAA
This sequence comes from Oophaga sylvatica, assembly GCA_033576555.1. Lineage (NCBI taxonomy): Eukaryota > Metazoa > Chordata > Amphibia > Anura > Dendrobatidae > Oophaga > Oophaga sylvatica. Next base: position 787,779,115 of record JARQOD010000001.1, on the reverse strand, counting down.
ACCTGCTAAAGCCTTGGAAAGATCGAGAGTGTTTAGTTACAGACATCACCCCGGGCATATCACCAGAGAGTTCTCTACCTTCAGCCAGGGAAGCATCCAAGGGGGAGGTCAGGATAAGTGATGCCCTCACTAAACAGCAGCGACGGGAGGCTCGCTCCCTGGTGCAAAACAATACCGACGTGTTCTCAGAGCTACCAGGTAGGACTACGGTTATCCAACATGACATTGTCACCGAACCTGGGGTAAGGGTGCGAATAAGACCGTACCGGGTGCCCGAAGCCGGAGGCAAGCCATCACGGCTGAGGTAAAACAAATGCTTCAGTTAGGCGTCATAGAGGAATCACGGAGTGAGTGGGCTAGCCCCATTGTACTGATTCCAAAGCCAGATGGATCATTACGCTTCTGTAATGATTTCCGGAAATTGAATGAAGTGTCAAAGTTCGACCTTTATCCAATGCCCCGGGTGGACGAGCTGATTGAGAGACTGGGGCAGGCCCAGTACTTTACCACGCTCGATCTCACCAAGGGTTACTGGCAGGTACCTCTCACAGATTCGGCGAAGGAAAAGACCGCCTTCGTAACTCCGGAGGGTCTATTTCACTATGTGGTCTTACCTTTTGGGTTACATGGGGCCCCGGCTACATTTCAGAGATTGATGGACATAGTGCTCAAGCCTCATCAGGAATACGCGTCCGCGTATCTAGATGATATCATCATATTTAGCACCGACTGGCAAACGCACCTAACACACGTAAAAGCGGTGCTGGATTCTCTCAGAGCCGCGGGGTTAACGGCATACCCAAAAAATGTGTGATAGGGCTGGAGGAAGCTCGATATTTGGGGTATGTGATAGGCCGAGGAGCTATCAAGCCCCAAATCAATAAAGTTGAGGCCATAAAAAACTGGCCTAAACCATCGAGTACAAAACAGGTGAGGGAGTTCCTTGGCATCCTTGGGTACTACCGCCGGTTTATACCTAATTTTGCCGGGTGAACGGCGGCCCTGACCAATCTCTTGAAAGGAAAAAAAACGGTAATGGTTCGGTGGAACCCTCAGGCAGAAGAAGCCTTTCAGTCCATGAAGTTGGCCCTGTGTGGACAGCCGGTCCTCATCAGCCCCAACTTCAATGAAACCTTCATTGTACAGACAGATGCCTCGGAGGTAGGACTAGGGGCGGTGTTGTCACAAAAAGTGAATGGTGAAGAGCACCCGGTCACCTACTTGAGTAGAAAACTTGTCCCGGCAGAGAAAAACTATAGCGTGGTAGAGAAGGAGTGTTTGGCTATTAAGTGGGCCTTGGAATCACTACGTTATTATTTACTCGGGCGTCAGTTCCGCTTGGTGACGGACCACTCACCCTTGGTATGGATGAGGAATGCAAAGGAGAGGAATGCGCGAGTCACCAGGTGGTTCCTGTCACTGCAAAATTTCAGTTTCTCTGTAGAACATCGCCCTGGGAAGTTGCAAGCAAACGCGGATGCCCTGTCCCGGGCACCCTGTATGGTGGCAAATGTTCAACCCCACAAGTTTGAACAGAGGGGCGGGATATGTGAGGCAGTGACCGGGATCGTTTACGAGGGACGTTATATTTCCCCCAGAATGTGTACAGAGACTTATTAAAGCCATTGGAGTGCATTGCAGTCACACACACAGCTGCGGCTGCAATGCAGGAATGAAGGTGAGCAATGACCTAGTCAGACTACCTGGCTAAGGCAGATTAAGTAAAATCCGGCAGGGCCTTCATTTCTTGGAGGAGGTCACAGGAGGCAGTGGGGCGGCCTCCTCCCTCCAACCCGGGTTTTCCAGTGGCTTTTGCCACAGGTCTTTAAAACTCCTGCACTAAGGATTAGTGTTGTTCTATGTTTGGACCCTGCTAGGAGAATAGCAGGAAAGCTCCACAGGACTGTGTGTAGCTGAACCCAGCCTGGGACGGCTCTGCACCTGTCAGGCTCTGTTCAGCCCGGCGCGGCCGTTGTCCCCGGCAACCATTGTTTATGGACTGATGTTACCCCGGCTGCGTACCGGAGGACTTTTCTGTTTAAACCCGTGAGTTGCTGAATAAAAGCTGTTTAATTTGGACTTGCTTGGGTCACTGCCTCAGTTACTGCACGGTGTGAACACCGCCGCCTTACACTTGATAAAAACACGGTTTTATCTGGTGCTGATCTACCAGTTCTCTGAATGCTGAGCTCTGTGTAACCCACCCACACTCCTGATAGGCAGCTTTCTGTGTCACTATGCATAGGCAGAAAGCTGCCAGTCAGTGTTGGGACGGGGTTATACAGAGAGTATGAGTATGACGGTCTATATGGCAGCAGGTTTATTAGCCCTCTGGTGATAATTTCCTGCTGCTAATCCGTGATTTTTTAAAAACTACAGCAAGCAGCGCAGTAAGCTATACATGACTGGAATCAGGGTTTCTGTCCCTACATCATGCTGCTCTCAGATTAGGTGGTCAAAGCCTCCTGCAGATTCTCTTACACCACTTTTTTCTATTCCATGTCGGATGAGCCGCAATTGTTTAAAACACAATAAATTGATATAAAACATTTTATGACATTATGTAAAAAAAAAGGGCCACTTTGTGCATTTTATTCTTTGCAGACAAATGTGCAGATGTAAGAGCTACATGTGTGAATGACGCCTTAGCTGATCAATCCCCACTTCTTAGCTATGGTTCCACGTCCGGAACCATAGCGCTTTGGACGGAGCGGAAATTCCGCTCCGTCTAAGCCCAGCCCACTTTCTGACGCGCGATCTTCCGGAGGTGTTCAGGACACCTCCGAACACCTCCGGAAAGAGCGCAGGGCTTCATAGCCTGTGTTAATTATAGTTGCGGCGACGCACCGTCGCCGCAATACGCTGAGGACATGCTGCGGTCTGAAAGACGCGCCGCATGTCCGTTACGCAGGTTTGCCACCTGCGATTGTACGCATAGTGGACGGGATTTCTTGAAATCCCCTCCACTATGCTGTAACATCTGGACCTGCGTGTTTGGCGCTGCGCCAGCGCACAGCGCCAAACACGCAGCTTTCCTGACCGTGGAAACTCACCCTTAATGTTTTCTCAATCAGTGATTAACTTTAGCTTAAAAAAATCCTACAGGAAAGCCACGAATTAATGAAATATTCACATCCTGCAGTTGTGGCCAGAAAAGTATGAAAACTGCGAAAAACTCCAAACTCCAAGTCAGCAGTGGCCTGCGCATGTGCAGAGTGGTACCCAGTAGTATCCAGCAGGGGGAGCTTTCGTTCCTGCTGCATCAGATACCGTAACGCTTCTCGCTGATTTTGATCCTTCCCTGCTGCCGTAGCGCTCAGAGCTCCAGACGAGCAGTCTCCCCACGTGTTGAAGCCGGATACAGAGCAGAAGCTGGCCGGGTTTGCCGCCCAGATCCCCGCAGGTTAGCGCCGTGTCAGGGGCTGCAGGCACCGCTGGATGAGGGCAGTGCTGTATGGTGTGCGCTGAGCCCGGACACGTGTCCCCCATATGTGCGCTTTGCTGGGGCGCAGGTGGATACAAGTGATGTCAGGAGGGGCTGCAGGGTCCTTGTATTCACCATTAGGAATAATAGTGGTGACCTCTCCAGCTCTGCGTCCCACTGACCAGTCCCGTCAGACAGCTCTCCAGCTCTGCGTCCCACTGACCAGTCCCCTCAGACAGCTCTCCAGCTCTGCGTCCAATACTGAACAGCTTCCCGTCCAATGACACTCAGACAGCTCCAGCTCTGCGTCCCATGACCAGTCCCGTCAGACAGCTCTCCAGCTCTGCGTCCCAATGACCAGTCCCGTCAGACAGCTCTCCAGCTCTGCGTCCGCATGACCAGTCCCGTCAGACAGCTCTCCAGCTCTGCGTCCCGCTGACCAGTCCCGTCAGACAGCTCTCCAGCTCTGCGTCCCGCTGACCAGTCCCGTCAGACAGCTCTCCAGCTCTGCGTCCCGCTGACCAGTCCCGTCAGACAGCTCTCCAGCTCTGCGTCCCGCTGACCAGTCCCGTCAGACAGCTCTCCAGCTCTACGTCCCGCTGACGAGTCCCGTCAGACAGCTCTCCAGCTCTGCGTCCCGCTGACGAGTCCCGTCAGACAGCTCTCCAGCTCTGCGTCCCGCTGACCTGTCCCCTCAGACAGCTCTCCAGCTCTGCGTCCCGCTGACCAGTCCCGTCAGACAGCTCTCCAGCTCTGCGTCCCGCTGACCAGTCCCGTCAGACAGCTCTCCAGCTCTGCGTCCCGCTGACCAGTCCCGTCAGACAGCTCTCCAGCTCTGCGTCCCGCTGACCAGTCCCGTCAGACAGCTCTCCAGCTCTGCGTCCCGCTGACCAGTCCCGTCAGACAGCTCTCCAGCTCTGCGTCCCGCTGACGAGTCCCGTCAGACAGTCTCCAGCTCTGCGTCCCGCTGACCGTCCCGTCAGACAGCTCTCCAGCTCTGCGTCCCGCTGACCAGTCCCGTCAGACAGCTCTCCAGCTCTGCGTCCCAATGACCAGTCCCGTCAGACAGCTCTCCAGCTCTGCGTCCCGCTGACCAGTCCCGTCAGACAGCTCTCCAGCTCTGCGTCCCGCTGACCATCCCGTCAGACAGCTCTCCAGCTCTGCGTCCCGCTGACCAGTCCCGTCAGACAGCTCTCCAGCTCTGCGTCCCGCTGACCTGTCCCGTCAGACAGCTCCAGCTCTGCGTCCCGCTGACCAGTCCCGTCAGCAGCTCTGCGTCCCGCTGACCAGTCCCGTCAGACAGCTGTCCACTCGCGTCCCGTGACACTCCCTCCGTCAGACAGCCGTCCAGACGCTGCGTCCCGCTGACCAGTCCCGTCAGACAGCTCTCCAGCTCTCGTCCCGCTGACCAGTCCCGTCAGACAGCTCTCCAGCTCTGCGTCCCGCTGACCATGTCCCGTCAGACAGCTCTCCAGCTCTGCGTCCCGATACCAGTCCCGTCAGACAGCTCTCGTCCGCTGACCAGTCCGTCAGACAGCTCTGCGTCCGCTGACCAGTCCCGTCAGACAGTCTGCTCCCCTGCCAGTCCCTCAGACAGCCCCCAGCCTGGTCCGCTGACCGTCCCGTCAGAAGCTCTCCACTCTGCGTCCCGCTGACCAGTCCCTCAGACAGCTCTGCGTCCCTACCAGTCCCGCAGCAGCTCTGCGTCCCGCTGCCAGTCCCGTCAGACAGCCCTCCAGCTCTGCGTCCCTGACCAGTCCCGTCAGACAGCTCTCCAGCTCTGCGTCCTGCTGACCGTCCCGTCAGACAGCCCTCCAGCTCTGCGTCCCGCTGACAGTCCCGTCAGACAGCTCTCCAGTTCTGCGTCCCGCTGACGTCCCGTCAGACAGCCCTCCAGCTCTGCGTCCCGCTGACAGTCCCTCAGCTCTGCGTCCCGCTGACCAGTCCCGTCAGACAGCTCTGCGTCCCGCTGACAGTCCCGTCAGTCAGCTCTGCGTCCCGCTGACCAGTCCCGTCAGACAGCTCTCGTCCCCTGACCAGTCCCTCAGACAGCTCTCCAGCTCTGCGTCCCTGACAGTCCCGTCAGACAGCTCTGCGTCCCCTGACCAGTCCCGCAGACAGCTCTCCAGCTCTGCGTCCCCTGACCAGTCCCGTCAGACAGCTTCCAGCTCTGCGTCCAATGACCAGTCCGTCAGACAGCTCTCCAGCTCTGCGTCCCTGACCAGTCCCGTCAGACAGCTCTCCAGCTCTGGTCCCGCTGACCATCCGTCAGACAGCTCTGCATCCCCTGACCAGTCCCGTCAGACAGCTCTCCAGCTCTGCGTCCCTGACCGTCCCGTCAGACAGCTCTCTCCCCTACAGTCCCGTCAGACAGCATCTGCGTCCCCTGACCAGTCCCCTCAGACAGCTTCCAGCTCTGCGTCCAACTGACCAGTCCCGTCAGACAGCTTCCAGCTCTGCGTCCCCTGACCATCCGTCAGACAGCCTCCAGCTCTGCGTCCCTGACCAGTCCCGTCAGACAGCTCTCCAGCTCGCGTCCCGCTGACCGTCCCGTCAGACAGCTCTCCAGCTCTGCGTCCCGCTGACCAGTCCCGTCAGACAGCCCATTGCGTCCCGCTGACCAGTCCCGTCAGACAGCTCTCCAGCTCTGCGTCCCGCTGACCGTCCCGTCAGACAGCCTCCAGCTCTGCGTCCCGCTGACCAGTCCCGTCAGAAGCTCTCAGCTCTGCGTCCGCTGACCAGTCCCGTCAGACAGCCTCCAGCTCTGCGTCCCGCTGACCAATCCCGTCAGACAGCCTCCAGCTCTGCGTCCGCTGACCAGTCCCGTCAGACAGCTCTCCAGCTCTCGTCCCGCTGACCGTCCCGTCAGACAGCCTCCAGCTCTGCGTCCCGCTGACCGTCCCTCAGACAGCTCTCCAGTCTGCGTCCCGCTGACCAGTCCCGTCAGACAGCTCTCCAGCTCTGCGTCCCGCTGACCAGTCCCGTCAGACATAGCTCTGCGTCCCTGACCAGTCCGTCAAGACAGCTGTCCAGCTCTGCGTCCCTGACCATCCGTCAGACAGCTCTCCAGCTCTGCGCCGCTGACCAGTCCGTCAGACAGCCCCAGCTCTGCGTCCCCTGACCGTCCCGTCAGACAGCTCTCCACTCTGCGTCCGCTACAGTCCCGTCAGACAGCTCTGCTCCGCAACCAGTCCCGTCAGACAGCTCTCGTCCCGCTGCCAGTCCCTCAGACAGCCTCCAGCTCTGCGTCCCGTGACAGTCCCGTCAGCCCCAGCTCTGCGTCCCTGACCGTCCCGCAGACGCCTCCAGCTCTGCGTCCCTGACCAGTCCCGTCAGACAGCTCTGCGCCCCTGACCGTCCCGTCAGACAGCCTCCAGCTCTGCTCCCCTGACCAGTCCCTCAGCCGCTCCCGCTGCCAGTCCCGTCAGACACCTCTGCTCCCCTGACCGTCCCGTCAGACAGCCTCCAGCTCTGCGTCCCCTGACCAGTCCCTCAGACAGTCTCCAGCTCTGCGTCCGCTGACCAGTCCCGTAGACAGCTCTCCAGCTCTGCGTCCGCTGACCAGTCCCGTCAGACAGCTCTCCAGCTCTGCGTCCCGCTGACCAGTCCCGTCAGACAGCTCTCCAGCTCTGCGTCCCGCTGACCAGTCCCGTCAGACAGCTCTCCAGCTCTGCGTCCGCTGACAGTCCCGTCAGCTCTCCAGCTCTGCGTCCCGCTGACCGTCCCCTCAGACAGCTCTCCAGCTCTGCGTCCCGCTGACCAGTCCCGTCAGACAGCTCTCCAGCTCTGCGTCCCGCTGACCAGTCCCGTCAGACAGCTCTCCAGCTCTGCGTCCCGCTGACCAGTCCCGTCAGACAGCTCTCCAGCTCTCGTCCCGCTGACCGTCCCGTCAGACAGCTCTCCAGCTCTGCGTCCCGCGACTTCCCGCTGACCAGTCCCGTCAGACAGCTCTCCAGCTCTGCGTCCCAATGACCAGTCCCGTCAGACAGCTGCCAGCTCTGCGTCCCGCTGACCAATCCGTCAGACAGCTCTCCAGCTCTCGTCCCGCTGACCAGTCCCGTCAGACAGCTCTCCAGCTCTGCGTCCCGCTGACCTGTCCCGTCAGACAGCTCTCCAGCTCTGCGTCCGCTTACTAGTCCCGTCAGACAGCTCTGCGTCCCGCTAACCAGTCTGCGTCCCGCTGACCAGTCCCGTCAGCTCTGCGTCCCGCTGACCAGTCCCGTCAGACAGCTCTGCGTCCCGCTGACCAGTCCCGTCAGACAGCTCTGCGTCCCGCTGACCAGTCCCGTCAGACAGCTCTGCGTCCCGCTGGCCAGTCCCCTCAGACAGCCCTCCAGCTCTGCGTCCCGCTGACCAGTCCCGTCAGACAGCTCTCCAGCTCTGCGTCCCGCTGACCTGTCCCGTCAGACAGCCCTCCAGCTCTGCGTCCCGCTGACCAGTCCCGTCAGACAGCTCTCCAGTTCTGCGTCCCGCTGACCTGTCCCGTCAGACAGCCCTCCAGCTCTGCGTCCCGCTGACCAGTCCCGTTAGCTCTGCGTCCCGCTGACCAGTCCCGTCAGACAGCTCTGTGTCCCGCTGACCTGTCCCGTCAGACAGCCCTCCAGCTCTGCGTCCCACTGACCAGTCCCCTCAGACAGCTCTCCAGCTCTGCGTCCCGCTGACCAGTCCCGTCAGACAGCTCTCCAGCTCTGCGTCCTGCTGACCAGTCCCGTCAGACAGCTCTGCGTCCCGCTGACCAGTCCCGTCAGACAGCTCTCCAGCTCTGCGTCCCGCTGACCAGTCCCGTCAGACAGCTCTCCAGCTCTGCGTCCCGCTGACCAGTCCCCTCAGACAGCCCTCCAGCTCTGCGTCCCGCTGACAAGTCCCCTCAGACAGCTCTCCAGCTCTGCGTCCTTCTGACCTGTCCCGTCAGACAGCTCTCCAGCTCTGCGTCCCAATGACCAGTCCCGTCAGACAGCTCTCCAACTCTGCGTCCCACTGACCAGTCCCGTCAGACAGCTCTCCAGCTCTGCGTCCCAATGACCAGTCCCGTCAGACAGCTCTCCAGCTCTGCGTCCCGCTGACCAGTCCCGTCAGACAGCTCTCAGCTCTGCGTCCCGTGACCAGTCCCGTCTGACAGCTCTCAAGCTCTGCGTCCCGCTGACCAGTCCCGTCAGACAGCTCTCCAGCTCTGCGTCCCGCTGACCAGTCCCGTCAGACAGCTCTCCAGCTCTGCGTCCCGCTGACCAGTCCCGTCAGACAGCTCTCCAGCTCTGCGTCCCGCTTACCAGTCCCGTCAGACAGCTCTGCGTCCCGCTGACCAGTCCCGTCAGACAGCTCTCCAGCTCTGCGTCCCGCTGACCAGTCCCGTCAGACAGCTCTCAAGCTCTGCGTCCCGCTGACCAGTCCCGTCAGACAGCTCTCCAGCTCTGCGTCCCGCTGACCAGTCCCGTCAGACAGCTCTCCAGCTCTGCGTCCCGCTTACCAGTCCCGTCAGACAGCTCTGCGTCCCGCTGACCAGTCCCGTCAGACAGCTCTCCAGCTCTGCGTCCCGCTGACCAGTCCCGTCAGACAGCTCTCAAGCTCTGCGTCCCGCTGACCAGTCCCGTCAGACAGCTCTCCAGCTCTGCGTCCCGCTGACCAGTCCCGTCAGACAGCTCTCCAGCTCTGCGTCCCGCTGACCAGTCCCGTCAGACAGCTCTCCAGCTCTGCGTCCCGCTTACCAGTCCCGTCAGACAGCTCTGCGTCCCGCTGACCAGTCCCGTCAGACAGCTCTGCGCCTCGCTGACCAGTCCCGTCAGACAGCTCTGCGTCCCGCTGACCAGTCCCGTCAGACAGCTCTCCAGCTCTGCGTCCCAATGACCAGTCCCGTCAGACAGCTGTCCAGCTCTGCGTCCCACTGACCAATCCAGTCAGACAGCTCTCCAGCTCTGCGTCCCGCTGACCAGTCCCGTCAGACAACCCTCCAGCTCTGCGTCCCGCTGACCAGCCCCCTCAGACAGCTCTCCAGCGCTGCGTCCCGCTGACCAGTCCCCTCAGACAGCTCTCCAGCTCTGCGTGCCACTGACCAGTCCCGTCAGACAGCTCTCTAGCTCTGCGTCCCACTGACCAGTGCCGTCAGACATCTCTCCCCCACATCTCCCCAATCGGGAGCAGCGGGATAAACAGCTGTGAAACTCCCCTGGAGCTGCTGATCTCTGTGGTGTAGAGCAGTCATCATGGCCAGATTCCCGTATGGCGCAGCCATATGTTGTTGTTTTCCTCATAGTAAAACATGCCAGAATGGAACCTACTCCAGTGCTCCCAGTCACTAACTGTTCAGCGACCATGTGCCATCTACACATTTGACGGCTGCAGCCAGTCGCTTTTCATCCACCATGGTGCCACTGTAAAGGGTATGCCACACTAAACAATATCGCTAACGGGATCGCTAAAAAAACGTCACTATTTAGCGATCCCGTTAGCGATATTTTCAGTGCGGCAGCTTCCAGCGACGAGCTTCCTGCTGTGATTCCGCTCGTCGCTGAAACGTCCGTGACCCTATTTTCCTCGTCGGCGCTCCGCGGGTAAGTTTAATCGCTTGGTGCACCTTTTCTTAGCGATTTAGGCGGTACTTTTGTACCGCTAAAGTCGTTAAGAAGATCGCTAACGCCGATGCTCCGTTAACTGTATCGCTAAATGTGCCCACTTAGCGACTATAGACATCGCTGCACGCATGTATGCTCGTTTCGTGATCGCTAGCGGATTGTTAGTGTGCAGACTTAAGGCCGTGTTCACATGTAGTGTAAATGCAGCTATGTACACTTTTCCTGCAGCAAAATACGCAATAGCAAACTGTTCTGTTTATTGTGTGTGGGTTTTTTTTTTCTCACCACTGGAGTAGCTCCACTCCAGTGGTGAGAAAAAATGTAAATCCCCTGCCCCTGGTCATATACTCACCCTCCGGTGTCTTCACCATTTTTCGGGGTCACTCAGGTCTCTCGTCGCCATCTTGTGAGTGATTTTGAAGTCTGCAATTATTATTATTATTTATTTATATAGCGCCATTAATTCCATGGTGCTGTACATGAGAAGGGCTTACATACAAAGTTATAGATATCACTTACAGTAAACAAATTTACAATGACAGACTGGTACAGAGGGGAGAGGTCTGCAATATGTTAATTCCTCTCGCATTTTATTTGTGGATTTTCCGCAAAAACTTGAATGAGATGAAGAAAATGTGATGTACGCAAGTTTATCACAGTTGAGTAACTGAAGTTTCCATGACAAATCAACAGTAATTAAAACATGACATAACAAAAAGAGACAAAAACTGCAGCTAATAAAAAGCGACATCAAAAATGCACCAAATGCTCATAATGCATCGTTAGCCTTGGGATACATGCACACATTGGGGATTTGATGCAGATTTTCCATAACAAAATCCAGATGTGTTACATTCAGATTTTGTTGAGAATTTCACCTATTTGCAGCATCGAAAACCGCAATAAATTCCGCACAAGGAATTCACATGCTGCAGAACTAAAATCCGTGCTGCAGGTCAGCTTATGTGGTGACTATTTCCACCATGTGTGGATAACATTATTAGGATCACATTAATTTAGGAGGTGCTGCAGACTTTCCACACAGAAGATATCGTACATACCACAGACGCAACGTGTGTCTCCGCCTCGAGGTGGCGCCAGCAGGCATCTTCTCTGGCTGTTGTAACCGTCCATACTGCTTGTGTAGAGGTCTAGCCATGCTTCTACCTCTGAAACAGCTGGAAGTATAAGGCACTAATGTAGCATGCCTAGATACAGGCAGGGCTGTGGAGTCAGTAAGCCAAACTCCTGACTCCTCAATTTCCCTGACTCCCGACCCAACGGCACTGCCTCACTACTGAGCATGTACATAAAGTGCAGCACAGATTCATCTCCACTAAAAGCCCAGATCCTTAGATCAGGAACAGAACAGACATTTATAGGACATTTCATAACTTACCCAAAATCTTATGAAAGAATTTACATCACATCCAGCACTGAACTACTGTACCCAATATATTGTATATTGAGTCTGTCCATTTTATACGGACTCCACCAAAATGGCCACTGACTCCACTGCCCTGGTTACAATGGTGCTATGTGAATGTCTTCCAGGAAGGGTTCCTGACAGCTATTGTACATTTTGCCTGTTACTGGAGTCCTTCTGACTTCTCCTCATGGCTGACCTGCTGTCCGAGGAGCCAAAACAACAAGCAAGCGGTGGAGGAGAAACCAGGAAATCCTCCTGTCTCCAAGAGGAATCTGAGAATTTGGAAGAAAATGGACATGATGCGAAAAGATTCAAAGTAGATAATGATGATCAGAATAAGAAGCATCCAAAGAGGAAAGTGGTGCTGCTGATGGCATATTCTGGGAAAGGCTACCATGGGATGCAGGTGAATAATATTACATATTAATAGAGGTAAAAATGAAAAAAGTTGTAACCGGTTATTCCGATTTTAGACTTAGTGGGGCTGGCCATAATTGAGAGCATGGCCTAGTCTCTCCTACTACACTGGCGAACCCAGGACCTGACACTTCAGACTCGAGGTCGGAGCGTATTCACTACTCCGATACACTGAGCCTCTGAAATAATTACAGAAGGGTATGTGCACACGATCAGGGATGCGCTGCGTCCAAAGCGCTGCCGGCTATTGAACGCAAGTGATTCCGCACGTGTTCCCTGAACCGTGCTGAATCACCGTGTTCAACACATTGTATGGGTGAAATTTATCTTGCGGAGGCTCGCGTCTCCACAAGAAATGGACATGCTGCGGTCAGGAGAGACGTGCTGCATGTCCATCTCCACAGGGAAGCCGCAGATGTCTCTGGACGCATAGTGGACATGGGTTTTCTTGAAATCCCATCCACTATCCTGTAACAGCTGGACACTGCACAAGTCCGCAGCGTCCAACCCGCAGCGTTTACTGCTCTTGTGCACCTACCCTAAGAGCATTGCTCTGACTGGATACATTTGTCAAATTCCCAATTGGGAGAGAAGAGGTATTTGGTATGTAAGGGTAGGTGCACACGATCAGTAAACGCTGCGGGTTGGACGCTGCGGACTTGTGCAGCTTCCATCCCTGCTCTGCCCATTCTGTCAGAGCGGGCAAACATGAGATTGCCAAAAGTCGCATAATTTTAGCGTAGCCGACACTTGCTCCAAAATGATGCAACTTTTCAAAGTTTTTTTTTTAGGAAAGAATACTGGCATAAAAGCTTTGATGGATTGGGCCCATGGTCTGTGCCGGGCTCTCTAAAGTTCTATGTATGTTTTACTTTGAAGCACTGTTGCATCTCAGAATAAAACATATCAAGCTGCAGATGTGCAGCAGTGTCCAATTCATGCTGCCGGAGTATAGGGCAGCATGAGTCTGATAGCCTTTAAGAAGATGAGACAGTCCCTTTAAAGACCACTGTTGGCGATCTTCTGCTAATGATTTCTAGTCTATCATCTGATCCAGATGAAAGGGAGACGTGGTTTGTGAATGCTTTATTTTGGTTCAAATGGGTTGTCCACCACTTTATTTTATCTTAATAATGGGCTTGTAGGTGGCCTAAAAGAAAACAGCTATACTTGTCAGCTGCCGATGCACGATGCAGCAGGCCGCGTTGTCCTCCTTTTGGCGGTGGATGCCAATCTGATTTCTTTCTCTTCTGGTCCAGACTCCATGACGGCTGCTGCTGTAGCCATTGTAAAATAAAAGCCAAGTGGTGGACAACCCTTTTAAGGTGCTATACGGTTTAATTTTGCTGTCCCTTGCTGACATTTGGTTGCCTTGTTCTGCAGAGAAATGTGGGATCGTCACAGTATAAAACAATTGAAGATGTACTTGTGCAGGCTCTTGTCCTTTCGGGCTGTATTCCTGAGAATCATGCCGATGACATGAAAAAGATGTCCTTTCAGCGATGTGCGCGCACCGATAAGGTAGGTCTTATGTCGGTAATCTTATGTATTTGGTTATTTTTTAATACTATAATCTGCGGCATGAAAAACAATAAAAAGCACCTTGGCTGTCACATCTGGTATGCTCACAGGTTATTATGCAAACATCACTTTATAAGAGGTATATGAATAATTTAGAGATTATTGCTTTTGTGCCTTTTTTTCTGAGTAAAATTGTTCTAATAGTGGCTTTTTGTTATTTGTAGCTTTTACTCGTATGTTAAAAAGGTTGTCTAAATTTGAGAAAATGACTAATGAAAGATTTGCAAAGTCTCCCTTAAAGGTGTATTCATGTTATGAAATTGGTACAGTTAGGCTAAGTGCACACGTTCAGGATTATTTGCGTTTTTTTCGCGGGAAAAAACGCATCAAAAACGCATGAGTTAAGCATCCTATCATTTAGAATGAATTCTGCAATTTTTGTGCACATGGTGCGTTTTTTCCGTGAAAAAAACGCATTGCGGAAAATCTAGCAACATGTTCATTAATTTCGCGGAATTCTAGCGTTTTTCTCGCTATATTATTGACCTAGAAAGTTCAAGGAAAAATCGCGGTTAAAACTCGCAAAAAACCGTGCATTTTTACCTCGAAAAAAGTCAGTTTTTGCTCAGGAATATTCTGCGAACATTCCTGAACGTGTGTACTTAGCCTTAGACTCCATGAATATAAGCAAGTTTTGCAATTGATTTTGCTTTTTCGATCTGCTTTGATTCTTCTGCTATGAGAGTTTTTATCTCATGTAGTGTACAGCTTGTTGCTAAAGGGTATGCCACACTAAACAACATCGCTAAGGGGATCGCTAAAAAACGTCACTATTTAGCGATCCCGTTAGCGATGTTGTTGTGTGCGGCATCTGTCAGCGACGTGGCCCCTGCTGAGATCCTGCTGTGATCTCGCTCGTCGCTGACATCGTTCCGGACCCTATTTTATCGTCGGCGCCCCGCTGGTAAGTAGATATCGCTGAGTGTAGCACCTTTCCTTAGCGATTTAGCGGTACTTTTGTACCGCTAAAGTCGTTAAGGAGATCGCTAACCGCGATAGCGTCCTTAACGACATCGCTAAGTTAAGCCGCTATCAGCGATATAGAAACAATCCCGCTAGCGATCACATTAGTATGCGTCGTTATCGTGATCGCTAGCGGGATTGTTTAGTGTGGCAGTACCTTAAGGAGACTGACCACCAGAGCATTTCTCTCTTCTGTAGAGATATTGGCTTGTACAGTTCAGGTTGTAATTTAAGTGCAAGGAGGCATTACCAGGTATTTTTCACTGGGGGCGTTGACTTCTTCCCCTTTATGATGTTGACCAGTCATAGACTGGCAGTAACATACTGAGTTAAAAAAAAAAAAAAAAAAAAGTACATCCACACAAAATGAGCTTGGAACAGATTTTTCAGTGTGAAACATGTAATGACAGTCTTCTCAAACTTGTCTCACTGCAGATTGATCACAAGTGTCCGGAGTTGAGCAGAGACTAAAGGTACTGCCACACTAAACAATCCCGCTAGCGATCACGATAACGACGCATACTAATGCGATCGCTAGCGGGATTGTTTCTATATCGCTAAGTGCGGCCACATTTAGCGATATAGTTAACGACGCTATCGCCGTTAGTGATCTTCTTAACGACTTTAGCGGTACAAAAGTACCGCTAAATCGCTAAGAAAAGGTGCCACACAGCGATTAGATACTTACCCAGCGGGAGCGCCGACGAGAAAATAGGGTCCGGAACGATTCAGCGACGAGCGAGATCACAGCAGGAAGCTCGTCGCTGGCAGATGCCGCACTGAACAACATCGCTAACGGGATCGCTAAATAGTGACGTTTTTTAGCGATCCCGTTAGCGATATTGTTCAGTGTGGCATACCCTTAAAAGTACTGTCACACTAAACGAGATCGCTAATGAGTCACCATTTATGACGCAGTAGCGATCTCGTTAGCGACTTAGCTGTGTGTGACATGTAGCAGCGATGTGGCCCCTGCTGAGATGTCGCTGATCGCTTATAAACGTTCTGAGCCGTTTTTTGGTCGTTGGTGTCCCGCTGGTGAGCCTGAATCGCTGAGTGTGACACCCTTTATGAACGACTTCACCAGCGTCGCAGGTGGGACTAGGTTTTCCCAACAACGGCAGAGGTCGTTATACAGATCGCTGATGAGTTGTGTTTGGAATCTAACTAGCGATCGCACCAGTGATCTCGCCAGGTCGTGTCGTTGTCGTGATCACTGGTGCGATCGCTAAGTGTGACAGTGCCTTTAGAACACATTTCAGCTTTCATCTCACTGTAGGCAATGTGGGGGAGGGGTAGTACAGCAGACCTGAGCTTTGTGTTATTACAAATGCCTCTACAGCTCTCCTCACTGTACTGTCAGTTCAGCAGAACTCTCCTGCACCCACACGGACTGCCATGAGGTGAAAGGTGTTGATGATCTGTGGTTTACAATGATACAAAAAGAAAAAACAGATGCACCGCAAGGAAACCACAGCGCCAACAATTCACAGTGCATAGAAATGTATTACACCATGACCTGCATGAGTGAGCCAATACTTCGGGTGCACACCGAGAAAAAAAAGAAAAATGCCCACATTGAAAGCAAAGAAAAAAAAACAGTGGCACTCACCAGTAAAAATCCATACTTTATTATACACACGGGTTACAGCATCTTCAAAGGGAGAAAGGGATCAGGAGTGTGCGGCTGATGACGGCCATTTCGCTCTACTGAGCTTCTACGGGTCACAAAGCTCAATAGAGCGAAACGGCCTTCATCAGCCGCAAGCTTCTGATCCCTTTCTCCCTTTGAAAATGCTGTAACCCGTGTGTATAATAAAGTATGGACTTTTACTAGTGGGTGCCACCGCATCTTTTTTTCTTTACTTTGAATGTGATCTGTGGTTTACCCCCGGCACTTTGTAATCACACACAGCTCTGCATTGAGATTAGACCATCTGCCATTACATGTCTCACACAGGAGAAAGCCTGTTCTAAACTATTGTGGGGGCATTTTCTTTTTTCCCTTATGTGTTGCTGACTACTTGATTCCTCAATGTCACACAGGGGAAGAAGTACACGCCCCCAGAAACAAATCTTTGGTAATGCCCCCATATTCATAACAAACTATAACCTAAACTTTAGAAGCTAATATATCTACATCACAAAAAGTAAAAGAGACATGTTATTCAGCACTACAGCCACTATTCCATGATGTGGGCAGTTTAACATGCTCAAACTGGTGAAAGGTCCTCTTTAACTCCGGAGATACCAGCCTATCTATTTTTATATAGCAGTTTGCTGCTCACCTCCTTCTCAGCTCCTGAGCTTTTATCAGTCCTGCAGAATCACTATCCCTCAGCCCCCACAATCAGCATTTTCCAGAATTGTTCCATTCATTGCTTACTTAAGCTGTGTGCTTTTTCAAAGGCCTTGTTATATCTGGATACAAATCTAGTGATAGTGGTGTAGATTTTAGAACCAGCCAGTGACAGACCTGAGCATGTCACATTAGCAGGATAAGCTTAGCTACTGAACCAGAACCGTCATTCAAGGAGCGCCCACCCCCAGCATCAGGAAAGTGAGACTGTAGAGCTTTGTGCTGCTCAAGACATAACTTGTGTATAACCTTTTAGACTGTCAAAACAAGCTTGTTTATGGATTCTCCATTGGATGGAGCCTTTCACAGCCAGGCTTCAGGATGGCAGACAAATACGGTATGTCTTTAGCATAGTTAAGAAAACTCCATTTGGGGACCATAGAGACGTGAGTAGTCAGCCGTAGCCTCACTCAGGTTCTCTCCACCGTACTCTAGATGATTGACAAGCCTTCGTGTAATCCCAGCCAGCTTTTGCAAACTGTTTTCTGTGAAATGCCCCAGTGATTCCGAGAAAGATCTATTTAGCTGCAATCACGCAGCCAGACTATGATCCATGTTCCCTGCAGTTCAGGCAGCAAGAATCCAGTTATAGGTTCCCAATAACTCATTCTGCAGCTATCAACAGAAAGGCGATAGAAAGAAAATGGTGCAAAATTTTTAACAGAGGCCAATTGTAAAAGAAAATAATATTTTTTAGCTCCAAATATTTGCATTTCAGTTTAAAGAAAAAAAAATGTCCCCAATGGTGGACAATACTTGGCTTCATCTGTTTTTGCATTGTGGGCCTGGTTTTCTTTATCCAGATATTTTAGCCTAATTCATCATGTGCGAAATATCATAATCTTTTCTCCTTCGCCTTAGTGGGGGACACAGGACCATGGGTGTTATGCTGCTGCCACTAGGAGGCTGACACTAAGTTAATAAAAAAAAGATAGCTCCTCCTCTGCAGTATACACCGTTGTGCTGTCTCCAAGAGACCAAGTTCTTGCTTAGTGTCCGTAGGAGGCACACGGGTCTGGTTTTCAGACCAAAAGTTCTTTTTTATTTTATTTTTCAATTTTAACTTTCAGCTGCAGATGGAAGGAAGAGAGCCACAGTATTCATTACTGATGGTAGGCGGAGCCCCAGATCAGGATGTCACCTCAGATCAAAAGAGTGCTGACTGGCTGGCCCCTCCAGCTCGGGCTCCTCCTACTCAGCTCCAGTCTAAGATTTGAGGTCCAGAGGATGGTCGCTGCTAATGCAGCTCCTCAGAAGATTTTATTATTTTATATTCGGACAGGAGACTTGGATCACAGTTGGTCTAGAGGTCTCAGGGGTACCAGCGCTGCTGTACCCCAACCTCTCCCTTGGCGGATCTGTATTTACTCAAAGTCCCTGCAGAATCCTTGCCGGCCCTGGGGGATGAGGAGAGCTTCCCTGGCGAGGACGCAAACCACACGTGCGGTCACTGCGTTCTCGCCCTGGGGGGAAGCATGGGCACTAGCGCCACAAATCCTGAGGGTCCCTGTGGCGCTTAGCTGGTGAGTACTCCACATTCCTTTTTTCTAATGTGTGTAGTACTTTAGCGACTGCTGTGGCAGCGCTATTACATGTACCACTATGTGCTTTAACGACTGCGGTGGCAGCGTATTACATGTATTCACTGTGATTATGGCAGTGTGCCTTAACGACTGCGGTGGCAGCGTTATTACATGTATTCACTGTGTGTTATCAGTGTGCCTTAACGACTGCGTGGCAGCGTTATTACATGTATTCACTGTGTCAGTTGCTTAACACTGCGGTGCAGCGTTATTACATGTATCTGTGTATCAGTGTGCTTAACGCTGCATGCGCTTATTACATGTATTCACTGTTGATTATGGCAGTGTGCCTTAACGACTGCGGTGGCAGCGTTATTACATGTATTCACTGTGATTATGCATGTGCTTTAACGACTGCGGTGGCAGCCGTTATCGTATCACGTGTTATGCATGGCTTAACGACTGCGGTGGCAGCGTTATTACATGTATTCACTGTGTGTTATCAGTGTGCCTTAACGACTGCAGTGGCCAGCGTTATTACATGTATTCACTGTGTGATATCAGTGTGCCTTAACGACTGCGGTGGCAGCGTTATTACATGTATTCACTGTGATTATGGCAGTGTGCCTTAACGACTGCGGTGGCAGCGTTATTACATGTATTCACTGTGTGATTATCAGTGTGCCTTAACGACTGCGGTGGCAGCGTTATTACATGTATTCACTGTGTGTTATCAGTGTGCCTTAACGACTGCGGTGGCAGCGTTATTACATGTATTCACTGTGTTATCAGTGTGCCTTAACGACTGCGGTGGCAGCGTTATTACATGTATTCACTGTGTGATATCAGTGTGCCTTAACGACTGCGGTGGCAGCGTTATTACATGTATTCACTGTGATTATGCAGTGTGTTTTAACGACTGCGGTGGCAGCGTTATTACATGTATTCACTGTGGTTATCAGTGTGCCTTAACGACTGCGGTGGCAGCGTTATTACATGTATTCACTGTGTTTATGTCAGTGTGCCTTAACGACTGCGGTGGCAGCGTTATTACATGTATTCACTGTGATTATGTCAGTGTGTCTTAACGACTGCGGTGGCAGCGTTATTACATGTATTCACTGTGTGTTATCAGTGTGCCTTAACGACTGCGGTGGCAGCGTTATTACATGTATTCACTGTGATTATGCAGTGTGCTTAACGACTGCGGTGGCAGCATTATTACATGTATTCACTGTGTGTATCAGTGTGCCTTAACGACTGCGGTGGCAGCGTTATTACATGTATTCACTGTGTGATATCAGTGTGCCTTAACGACTGCGGTGGCAGCGTTATTACATGTATTCACTGTGATTATGTCAGTGGGGCTTTAACGACTGCGGTGGCAGCGTTATTACATGTATTCACTGTGGTTATCAGTGTGCCTTAACGACTGCGGTGGCAGCGTTATTACATGTATTCACTGTGTGATATCAGTGTGCCTTAACGACTGCGGTGGCAGCGTTATTACATGTATTCACTGTATTATGTCAGTGTGCTTAACGACTGCGGTGGCAGCGTTATTACATGTATTCACTGTGTTTTCAGTGTGCCTTAACGACTGCGGTGGCAGCGTTATTACATGTATTCACTGTGATTATGGCAGTGTGCCTTAACGACTGCGGTGGCAGCGTTATTACATGTATTCACTGTGATTATGTCAGTGTGCTTTAACGACTGCGGTGGCAGCGTTATTACATGTATTCACTGTGTGATATCAGTGGCATTCAGCGGTCGCGGCGGCGACCGCCGGTACATGTATTCAGTCACGGTGAGGAGAGAGGAGTTCCCGCTTTTTTATTTGAATTTTCGCGGCACTCTGAGCGCGCGCTTTCTGAGCAGTCTCCATTTCCTGCATCTTCTACATAGAGACACAGCGCGGCGGCCATTATTAATGCAGGAGCTGGAAGCTCCTCGGGGCCATCGCTCTCCCTTTCCTCCCGGCAGCTATTACCAGCAGGGTGAGTCGCTTCTGCGGAAGCTTAACCCCTTCATCTGCAGGGCGCCTTCCTGAGTTTATTCCCGATCTGCGGCTGTACCGCATATATCTGGGAGCGCAGGGCGTCTTTTTTGAGCCAGTTCCTGCAATACGCCTCCGTCCAGCAGGGGCTATGGGAGGCTGCGGCATTAACCCCTTGGATGGCGGTTAACCCTTGTTTTGAAGGGTCAGCTGGGTAGCTCATGCTGTAAGAGCTTTAACCCTTTAGCGTCCGTTGTTTCTTGTTTGCTATATGAGAAACAGTTACTGACCGTTTTTAAACCGTCATATACTGTGTGAGGAGCGTCCAAATGCTTGTGATTGACGTTTCCATAACGTCTGCGCTTCAGATGCTCTATCCAGCACCTACACCTGTACTACAGATGGTGACTGACGCCTGCTCATCCGACGCCTGCGCTATGTATTCGCTATGTCCTTCGGATGTGCTGTGTCCTGTGCCTGCGCTACGGATATGTTGTGTCCTGCGCCTACGCTACAGAACGTTTTTTCTGTTTAGTGTGGCATAGCTGTCCTGCAGCTGCGACCTTATAAGAGGCGCCTGAGATTCGCACACCCTTTTTCATTATCAAGGTTGTGGGGAGTCTGCTACTTTAACCCCTTCTTAGGCGGTTAACTCTTAATGGGAGACAGCTGGGGTAGCTCTCCCTTTGGAGCTTTAACCCTTCAGCTTTTGTTTTTTATTTAAGAACTTCTCTGGTTACTGACAGGTTTATCCTGCCATATACTATGCAAGGGCATGTCAGAGATCCTCTCCCAGTTCCGCTACGGACCAGCCTCGCGTATCTGACACGCAGACCTCGACTCATGCACGGTCGGAGGTTCCAGTGGTGTCAAAATGGAGGCCTTCACTGGTTTCTATTAATGGCCTGTCTGACCTTTTTAGGTTATGGAGTGTCAGCTAGATCCTCTCAAGGAAGCGACACAAAATCGGTGCCTTCTTTCTCGCTTAGCGAAGAAGTCCGATTCGGTCAAGGAGGATCGGCAGGGACTCCCTGCCTCTCTCATGGGCCGTACTAAACTTTCTGTGGAAGCCATGTGGACGTTACAGTTACCGGAGGAGGTAACTTGTCGTCCTGGTAAGTCGGCCCGGATGTTGCAAGGGTCGCATGGGTCGCGACGACCTTACAAACTGTATCCGTTTTTCTACGGAGTTGTTTGTTGATTGGACCCTTTCTCCTGAAGTGAATGTCCCTTCATTCCAGCTTAGCAAATCTTCCTGATAAAAGGGAAGACGAGTCTGCAGGACACGCTGGACAGAAAAACGGAGACGGCAACAATTTCCATCTGCGAGGCCGTGTACATAGATTCGATATTAAGGATCTAGGTGTACTTGTTAAGTTCCCCTGAGTCGGTTGGACCGTCTAAGGACGGCGAGGCAAGATGGATCCCCTCTATCGAGGTAGATGGGCTTTTCTAGTTGAAGGATAATGCGTCACTGCTATCCAGGGCGCAATCCTCGGCAGTTACAGTCAGAAGAGCACTGTAACTTGGATGGAACGCGGTTTTCCAACAGGGTTTGCTATCTTTAGCTTAGAAAGTGGTCAGCTATTTGACTGACCTCACGGAGCTGATTGCCAAGACAAAGGCAAAAGAAACAGCTTTATCGCACGCAGAGCTGTGACTTCTGCGTCTGGCAGGACTAGTGCCGATAGTTATTGGCAGTCCCTTTCGGTTCAAGGGATGATCTGGCCAACCCTCTGGGGGTTTGTGTCGTCTCTCTCTCTTTTTTTCAAAAAAAAAAAATCCGCCAAGGCGGACTGACATCTGACATTCCGTCAGAGCCAAGCATGAAGTCGCTTCGCTCCGTTATGGCAGCCCTGTCGCAGATCGATTCTTTGGTCAATCGACATTCGCGACGCTTATTGGCATGTTTCCGTCGGAAGAGCTCATCAGCGCTTCCTTCATTTTTGCCATAGAATCAACCATTACAACGATTCTGGCGCCTAAATCTCATGGCAATTCTTCAAAGACGGGGACTTACGATTCGTCCCTATTTGGACGACCTTTCGATTGTGGCCTCAAAGGAGAAGTCGTCTCTGGAATCGTCGCAGGCAATCCTGTTTTTGAGGATGCATTTCGACACGGTACGGGCGGTGTTGTCCTTACCTCCAGACAAGCAGGCATGTCTGCTCCAACATGTACAGATTATGAAGTCTGTGACAGCAATGTCCCTTCGGAAGGTATGCGCCTTCTGGGTTTGATGGTGGCGTCCATGGAGCACCTCCGTTTGCCCAATTTCATTTCAGAGTTCTCCACAGGCTCATTCTGAGTCGTTGGAATCGGTCGCAATCACTGGATTGCAGTGTCACCATTTCTCGCGGGGTGCGAGAATCCCTAGGATGGTGGTTACGTCCAGGAGCGTTATCCCTGGGAAAGTCTTTCTCCCTCCGAAGTGGTCGGTCATAACCACCAATGCCAGCCTGACGGGCTGGGGAGGGTGTCTGGAACGATCTTCGGATCCAGGGAGTATGGTCATCGGAAGAGTCGGTTCTACCGATCAACATCCTGGTATTGAGGGAAAAAATTTTTTCTTTGCCTCCAACACTGGACGGTCTCCTTGAGCGGTATGCCAGTCCGAGTGCGGTATGCGTCCGAGTCGCAGACAATGCGACGGCGGTCGCGTATATCAACCACCAAGGCGGGACGAGGAGTTCCATGCTGAAGGTGTCTCGGATACTGATTTGGGCCGAGACCTGGGTTCCAGTCATCTCTGCAATTCACATTCCAGGAGTCCAGAATACCACGGCGGACTTCCTCAGTCGCGAGAAGATGATTCCCGGAGGCTTCCGTTGGGGAACCCACCAAGTGGACTTGATGGGGTCCAGGTTTGATACCAAATTACCGACCTTCGTGTCCAGGTACAAGGACACGAAGGCTGTGGTGGTAGACGCTCTGGTGGATCCGTGGGACCATTTCGAGCTAGTCTATGTGTTTCCGCCGATATCCTTACTTCCTCTGGTGCTGCGTCGGATCAGACTGGAGAGAATTCCGGCTATTTTGATAGCTCAGATTGGCCAAGGAGGACGTGGTTCTCGACACTAGTGTCGCTTTTGGCGGCGCCGCCATTTCCACTTCCTCTGCGCCCGGTCCTGTTAACCTAGGGACTCACTCTTTATCCGGGCTTGAAGTCTCTGCGTTTGACGGAGTAGCTCTTGAGACCAAAATGTTAACCCGTAGAGGTTTTTTCAGCCAGAAGTCCGGCTACTACTAGGATTTACCACAAAACTTGGGAAACCTTCTTTTCGTGGTGTTCGGGATCTTCACGGAACCCGAGAAAGTTTTCCATTCCCAATCTGTTGGTTTTCTACAGCATGGGTTAGACAAGGGTTTGACAGTTAGCACCCTGAAAGGTCAGGTTTTTCTGCTCTGTCCTTATTATTTCGGAGGGCTATTGCCTCGCGTAGGGACATGCTTTCCCTTTTCCGCGGTATAGCTCGTAAGTTTCCGCCGCGGAAGGCTCCCGTGTCTCCTTGGCGGCTCAACCTTGTTTTGGAGGCTCTTCAGCATAAACCTTTTGAGCCTATGGTTTCTGCTAGCCTTTCTTTACTTTCTTGGAAGGTGGTTTTCCTTGTTGCAGTCACTTCCTTGAGGAGAGTTTCTGAGTTGGCAGCTCTTTCTTGTTCGCCTCCTTTTCTGGAGTTTTTTCCGGATCGTGTAGTGCTTCGCACTCGGGGTGATTTTTTGCCTAAAGTGGTGTCACAATTTCATGTTAACCAGGATATTGTGTTGCCTTCACTCTGTCCGGATCCGAAGAATGCGAAAGAGCGAGATTTATACACATTGGATTTAGTGCGGGCCTTGAAGTTTTATCTATCTATTACTCAAGGTTTTCGTAAGACGGATTCCCTGTTTGTGGTTCCAGCAGGTCGTCGGCGTGGTCAACGAGCTTCCAAGGATTCTATAGCTCGTTGGATCCGGTCAGCTATTTTGGAGGCTTACCGCCTTCGGGGTGAATCTTGCCCGATTAAGATTCGAGCCCATTCCACGAGAGCTGTGGCTTCATCGTGGGCTTTTCATCAAGGTGCCTCGGCAGTGCAGCTCTGCCGAGCGGCAACTTGGCGCTCTGTCCACACGTTTACAAGGTTTTATAAAGTGGACGTCAGTGCTTCCGCTGATGCAGCCCTCGGACGTAGGGTCCTGCAGGCAGCTGTAGTTTAAAGTTCTGGATGAACTTGTGTTTAGCGCTGGTTGCGCTTTGTTGTTAAGGTTGTTGGGTTTCTGCCTTTTGTTGGTTTTTTCCCACCCTTATTTTTGAACTGCTTTGGGACGTCCCATCAGTAATGAATACTGTGGCTCTCTTCCTTCCATCTGCAGCTGAAACACGGATTTTGGTAAAAACTTACCTGTAAAATCCTTTTCAGCGAAGGAAGGAAGAGAGACACAGCACCCTCCCAAGGCAGAAGTGTGTTGATGTTTTCAGATGCAGCGCGACCCTTATCTGATAGCGATTATCTGGGCTGAGGTCAGCGCGCTAAGGCTCTGTTCCAGCATCGCCAGCTCATCGCAGTAGTCAGGTTCCGTGAGTAGTACCTGGAACTCTGTGGTTTTTGGCTTTCTTTGCATGCATAACCTGTATCCTTGTGTTTTTTCTCTGAAGTTCCTTCAGAAGGGGTTATGTTGCTCCGCTGGTGATCTTGGCTCTTTTCCTAAAAGCTTTGGTACGACTGGAGCTGAGTAGGAGGAGCCCGAGCTGGAGGGGCCAGCCAGTCAGCACTCTTTTGATCTGAGGTGACATCCTGATCTGGGGCTCCGCCTACCATCAGTAATGAATACTGTGTCTCTCTTCCTTCCTTCGCTGAAAAGGATTTTACAGGTAAGTTTTTACCAAAATCCGTGTTTTTACCTTTTTGATTTTTATTTTTTCCATGGACGAATGGGGTGACAGATCCTTTCAAGGTACCGATCTCCCCGAACCATCAACAGGTGAGCACGGGAGTGTCGCCCCCCCGTATCCTTTCCTGTGACGTGGGATGCCACGCCTGAGCTGCCTTCTAGGGGCGACCTGTCCCTTAAAGGGCACCGCATCCTTACGGACGAGCACATGGAGTGGCGCCTCACTGTATCCTCTTCCGCATCCAGGCCTAATGCCGGACATTAGCCCTGTCCCATCCTAGGGGATTTAACCCAATTTTTCCGAGCCTCTCATTGGGAGACACAGCACCCACCCTGTTAGCCTACTAGTTTGGCCTGTTATTTGGGTTGCCATGTTGTACTCTTGTATGTTGTTAATGTTTTCCTACTGCTTTTGCACCGAACTGGGTCTCTTGGAGACAGCACGAGGGTGTATACTGCAGAGGGGGAGCTAACTTTTTTTTTTATTAACTTAGTGTCAGCCTCCTAGTGGCAGCAGTATAACACCCATTGTCCTGTGTCCTCCAATGAGTGGCTCGGAGAAAAGGATTTTACGGTGAGTACCCACAAAAATCCCTATTTTGCGCAACTGTACTCGAGCACCATACTGGAGTACATAATCACGTCTAATTTTATTTTTGCTCAGTTGCAGACTAAGATGTGACATTTTAACAGAATGTGACTTTTTGTTTTAAAAAGAGAGGACAAAAAAACCCATCATTATATTTTTGATTTTGTGCAACGTCATTTTGAAGGCTGTTGACTTGTTGCCTAATAGATGCCAGTCCCAGAGCTTCGCCATTGTGACTAGATACTCACCCTTTCCTGAAAGTGGTTTATGTTCCAGCTGATCAGTAGCTTTCTCAGAGCAAATAACACAAAATATCTGCAGCGTAAGGTCGTGTTCACATCACTCTTTACCCTCATGTCAGTGGCTTCATCAGGGCTTATATCTGAGACGTGGCCTGCCAGAATGGCCTATAGGATTGCTACCTCTAATAATCCTAATACCTCTACGTGCGTAGCTTTTCCCCAGGGATCATTGCTTGGCTTATAAATCTCCCTATGCCAGCGTGGTGGTCTCCTCACAGAGAAACTTTACCCCCTAAAAATCCACATGTAACACAATTTTTCTGTGGAATTGTGGTGGGAAAAATATGCCTTGTGCGCTGCTACCTTTTAAAGGGTTTGTGTGTATTTCGCGTTGACCATAGGTAACCATGTCGCTAGAAATTAGAAAAGTGAAACCATCGTTGTAAATCATTAAGAAAGTTTCTAGTAACGTTACTATTCTGAGCCAGTCTACAAATTGCTTACTAAGGTCAGCTTCACAAATGGCCTTTTATTGCTGTTTTTTTCTTCTTCTCAGCCACAGTATGGGGCCAGTGATAACCGACCAGTGCTAGGGTATGTGCACACGTTAAGTATTTGCACCAGAAATTTCGGTATCAAAACGCTGCACTTGCAGTACCAGAAAAATAATTTTTTTATTTAAAAATTGTCAGCATGAAACTTTGACAGTACATTTAACTTTAGCATATAATATAAACCGTATTCAACCTACATCCTAATTTCCTCCAAACCTCCCCCCTCCACCCTAACCCCTTCCCTTTAAATCATTGCACATATCACACACCATGTCACATTTTGAATCCTTTTTTTCCGAGACAACCACTTAAGATCCCTGTTTAAAGTACCAACTCAGAGGGTTAAGGGCGCGTAGGCAGACGCATTCTTTCTCTCATAAGAGCCTCCGAAGCCAGGCCCGGGTGCTCCATCCAGCCACCCCACACATTCTCAAACTGCATGTGTTGACCTCTTTTCACATACATGTTCTGTTCCATCATAACAATAAAGTTAACCTTATTAATCAGTTCTTGTCTAACTGGCGCTTTGTCATCTAACCAGTGGGCCGCAATGAGCTTTCTGGCAACATATAGGATTCTGGCTATGGTCAGCTTCCCCCACTCATCAACCGCGATATCCTCCATGCACCCCAATACACACGTCAGCGGGTTCCTTATAAGATCCACTCCCATTACCTCCTGAGTCAAATTAAGTGTTTGTACCAAAAAGTTCTGTAGGGCAGGGCAGGACCACATCATATGTAGGAGATCTGCCCCATCCTCAGAGCAGCGCGGAAAGCAGGAATCCCTCCTCAGGCCCGCCCTCTTCATCCAGACCGGGGTCCTGTATACCCTATGTGTTAAGTAGAGTTGTGAGACTCTCCTGGCTTCACTCATAGAGACTTTGGGGATGAATTGTAATACGCTCTCCCACTGAGAGTCCGAAATTGGTCCCACATCCTCTTCCCATTTTTCTCTGGACTTAGCCGGTGCCGTACCAGGAATGAATCCAAAAAACCCCTATATACGAGGGAGATGAAACCCTTAGTGCCCCTTAGTGACCCTATAAGATTTACCATCGCATCTGATTGCACCACTATTCTTGATGTTTTAAGCTGTCGATTGACTGCATGCCGCAGCTGCAAATATTGAAAAAAGAGGGATTGACTCAGAGGGAACTCCTTCCTGATCTCCTCAAAAGTCTTAAGCATGCCGCCAAACCAACAGCTGTGACACAAACCATATCCCGACCCTTCTCCATTGAGCAAATCCCCTCAGACGCATTAACTCCCCCAGTCTCGGGTCAAACCAAACCGACGAGAAGCGCGTGAGCTCCGTAATGCCCCTCCGTTGTCTAACTCTTTGCCAAATCTTGTCCACCATAGCGATCGTCGGGAGCCTTTTAGGGTTCACCCGGAACCTACCAGCCTCTAGACTAGCAAGCAACGGACCTCTGCCCACTATAAACTCAATGAGCTTCCCAGCCGACGTAGATTGGGTAGGCTCCCCCCACTCCACCATATGCTGACATTGGGATGACACATAATAAACCCACGGGTTCGGGATTGCCAGGCCCCCCTCCTCTTTTGACCTCTGTAGATGTTCAAGTTTAATGCTTGCACTACTACCCTTCCAGATCAAGTCCCGGAAAAGAGAATCAATCCGGTAGAATTTATTTTGCGCCAACCAGACAGGCGTATTATGGAGTATATATAGGAGTTGGGCATGAGGATCATTTTTAATAAATTTGCTCTACCCGCCACAGACAGGAATAGTTTCTTGCACGCTGCAATTTTTTGTTGAAACTTATTGATAAGGGGGGTAAGATTGAGCCGTTCATATTCCTCCAATTTAGCAGAGATCACAATGCCCAAATATTTAAACTCACTAACCACCCTCATAGGGGTCCCAGGGTCTAGCGCTAGGGGAACCGCCGAGTCTACGGGAAGCAACACGGATTTATCCCAGTTGATAGTCAGTCCAGAAATAGAGCCAAATTTACCAATAACTGCCATAGCCGAACTTAGGGAGTCGCTCGGGTCAGCCAGAAACAGCAGCACATCATCCGCGTATAAGGCCACTTTCTCTACGTGGGAGCCATATTGGAATCCCCGAACATCCGTGGTACCACGAATCTTTGCAGCTAACGGTTCTACAGCGATCGCAAACAGCAGGGGGGACAGGGCACCCTGCCTCTTCCCCTAGTAGGGAAACTCTCAGACAGCAGACCATTAACCCGTTTTTAGCACTAGGGGATGTATATAGCAAACGTACCCAACCACAAACTGATCACCAAATCCCATGGTTCTCATTACCGCCCACAAATACCTCCACTCCACACTGTCGAACGCCTTAGCGGCATCCAGGGAAACTATTACCCTCTGTCCCACATTATCCGCCCTCGCCTGCATGTTTAAGTATAATCGCCGGAGATTTATAGCTGTGGATTTATTGGGCATAAACCCTGACTGGTCTTGGTGAATTAGGGATTCGATGACCTTGGTAAGTCGGTTCGCCAGCATTTTGGCCAATAACTTAATGTCAGTGGTTAACAAAGAGATTGGACGATATGAAGCTGGATCCGTCAAATCTTTTCCCTGCTTTGGTAGGACAACAATTATCGCCTCTCGCATGGATCGGGGCAACTCCCCCCCCCCCCGCCAAACTCGCAGTGTAAACCTCCATCAACTTGGGAAGCAACACCTCTTTGTATTTTTTGTAGACTTCTCCTGGGATACCGTCCCCCCTGGGGCCTTGTCACTAGGTACAGAGGCCAGAGCGGCCTCAAGTTCCTCCATATCAAAGGGCTCCTCAAGAAGCCTCTGCTCCGCTAGTGAGAGTCGTGGAAGCTGCACCCCCACTAAAAAGTTATCAATTTCCTCCTCCGATGGCTGCACGTGTGACTGGTACAGATTTGAGTAAAATCCCATCATTACCTCCAGTATGGCCCTACTGCCTGTATGCTCACATCCGTCTTTCCCCTTTAATTTAGTGATATACGCCGATTCCCTTTGGGCCGCCACCACCCTGGACAGAAGGTGACCCGCTCTCTCTCCCTCCTCGAAAAACTTCATCGTGCAGAACAGCCTTTTCCTCTCCGCAGTTTTCATAGTCATATTACAAACCTCTCTCTGTGCTGATCTCAAACGTTCCTGGGCCTCAGGGGTTTGCTCCTCAATTAGTGCCGCCTCTGCTCCCTCTAATGACCTAATCAACTCCTGGTCTCTCCTGCCCGTTTCGGTTTTAACTTGCGATATGTCTTTAATGCACAACCCTCTGAAGTAAGCCTTCATGGCTTCCCATACCATTAATATCGAAGCCGAGCCCATATTAATTTTAAAGAACTCTGTCAGGTCATCCCCCACATGGCCGTCCAGATCAATCAGCTGGAGCCAGAACGGATTTAGCCTCCACAGGGTCTCCTGGAAAACTCAGAGCCCTGCCCCTGAAGCACCACACACATAGGCGAGTGATCCGACAGAGTTCTAGCCAAATAAGTTACCTCACCCACTAGACTTAGCATCGGACCATTCCCCAGGGCCAGATCAATCCTGGACAGCGAGGCAGAGGCGGCGAGAAGCAGGAGTACTTATAAGTTCCGGGGTGATGGGTTCTCCATATGTCTATTAGTGCAGTCTCCTTCAGAACCACCCCAAAGGGGGTGCAATTACCACCCAGTCTCAGTGCCTCCCGACCACCTCTGTCCCAATGGGCATCAGGAACATTGTTGAAGTCGCCAATTATCAGAAAGGGAACCCCCGGGAAATCGCCCACTACCTCCATGACCTTATGCAGCACTTTCCCACAATACGCCGGAGGGATATATATCGAGATCAGTAGCATCAGTATACCAGACAATTTACATAGCAAGCATACGAACCGTCCCAGCGGGTCTATAATCACTTTACACTGTTCAAAAGGTATACCTGTGCAAACAAGAACACTGACCCCCCCGTGAGTATGAGGAATATGTTGCATGATACCCCGCCTGCAGCCATCTTTTTTTAAGAAGATGCGTTCTACTCTTTATCAAGTGGGTTTCTTGCAAGCATATGACTGCAAGGTTTGGCATCAAGCAAGAAAGTGAACATTGCCTGTCTTTTTACTCCGGACGCCAATCCTCTAACGTTCCAACTTATTATTTTTATTTTATCCGCCATTACCCTGCAACCCCAAATACCGTGTCATCCATTTCCTCATTTGTGAATTAGTAAGGCTGTCTCCACTCGAACCTGTGTGACATAGACAATAGTTTAACATTTCCCCCTCCCTCCCCACCCTCCACCCCCACCCTCACACAATACCCCAACTTCACCCAACTCAAGCTTTCCATCTCCTCCAGGTGTCACGGAGGAGAGGGCGTACTTTATCCGATTCAGAGTATCCACTTCACCGAAGCAAACCCTCTTTACTCCCCAAACTCTGGGAGTAGCATATGGCTAGTGATTGCAGCCAAACAATACTCAACAGTTAACCATAAAACATTCACATTTAGCTTTCTGTTAAATACATTTAACATGTCCAGAACACATGAACTAGAAAAAGGTAGGAAAATTTCTCCCT
Source organism: Oophaga sylvatica (assembly GCA_033576555.1). Lineage (NCBI taxonomy): Eukaryota > Metazoa > Chordata > Amphibia > Anura > Dendrobatidae > Oophaga > Oophaga sylvatica. The sequence goes on along the minus strand of JARQOD010000001.1, from coordinate 787,748,055 downwards.
CCCCCTCCAATGCACAGCAAGATTATTTCCCAAAATGAGAGGGAGGGTCTTCCTCCTGAGAAAAAGGTATTCAGGAGGGAAGAGCGGATATATGTAAGATCCCGTCCCGATTAAAGGACAAGTCAGCTCAGTCAGCCAGCGGAGTCTTTAGAATTTGCCTTGCGGAGACGCATCTCGTTGCTGTCCATCCAGTTAAGGGCCTCCTTTGCATCCGAGAAGAAATGGACAGTGTCCCCGTCTACCACTCTCAGTTTAGCCGGATATATCATTGAGTACGGCACACCCAGGGCTCTCAACCTCTTCTTAATGTCAACGAATTTGGCCCTCTGCTTTTGAACCTCCATAGAGAAGTCCGGGTAAATGGAAATCCTGGAGCCGTTGATTTTCAGGTCCGGATGATTCTTAGAAAAGCGAAGAATAGCATCCCTGTCCCGATAATGCAGAACCTTGACAAGCACTTGTCTTGGAGGACGGCCAGGGGAAAGGGGAATGCGGGGACACGGTGAGCTCTTTCCACGGCATATAAACGGGACAGGTTGTTCTGGCCAATAGTGTTCAACAGCCACTGTTCAAAGAACTCGGTGGGTGCAGAGCCTTCCGTTTTTTCCGGCACCCCAATAATCCGCACATTGTTACGTCTTGACCTATTCTCTAGGTCATCAGTCTTTGCCTGCACAGCTGACATTGCAGTGGCCATACGCTGATGCTGCTTGTCAGATTTTGCAATAGTATCTTCCACAGTGCTAATACGTTTCTCAGCTTCCCCATCCTCTCCTTAGTGACATGCATGGAGTGCTGTAACTTAGACATGCTGGCCTGTAGGACCCCCAGCTGTGCTGCCACCTCAGTAATAGTAGTGTGAGAGTGCAGTGCCAGCTTGAACAAGTCTTTTAATGTGGGCTCCTCTGGGATCACCATCCCCCCATTTGCCGCTTACATTCCTCCATCTCACCTCTCTCCCATTTCATAGTTCCTTGGTCTTCCTCCCGGCTTTCACAGTCACTCTCCTCACCATCCTCCACACCAGATTCCTCTGACTCCTCTGCATTCCCCGCAGGCCCCCTCTGACCTCCACCTGCACATGCCGGACACTGCTTATCTTCCTCCAACCTGGCGAACCTCCGCAGTTTAGACACCGCATCTGACCTGCTGGGGATTCCCCCATCCTCCTCTGGGCCCGCCATCAATACATCTTCCCCCCCGGGCGCCATCTTGTGCCTTCTTCTCCGACTCGCCTGCTGGCCTTTTGCCTCCTTTCTTCCCAGCCATTTGCTTGTGCACTCCTGATTTACAGAGCCTGTGATCAGGTCAGCACCCTCTCCAAGGAATGTGAATTTAACAGCTAAATAGTGGCTGCAATCTATCAAACTGTCATATATACAGCGGGAGCTCCTGCAGCACGCGTCTGCTCACATCTCCCTCAGGCCACGCCCCCAATAAATGAGGTTTCTGAAGTCTCATGCACGCACTGTTTATTTTTTTCCTTGCAGATTTGAAACCGTTTCACACTTGTAGTATGTCAATTCTTTCCGCGTTTTTGCAGCGTTTTTCACCCATTCAAACAAGTGGTAAATAAAAACCCATGAAACATTTTTCCTGCTAAGAGACAGTTTTGGTGCAGAAATTTCTGATGTGAATACTCAGTGTGCACTTACCGTAAAGGTATATATTGCTTCCATTTTAGGGAGTCTCTGCTGCTGGGCAAGTTGTATCTCTGAAGGTATGGCTGATCGACAACATAGTGGAAAAAATTAATGGCCACCTGCCTTCACAAATAAGAATAATAGGTAAGTACGTTCTTTGTAGTCTGGAGTATGGAAGGGCCTTGTGATTTATTATTTTATTAAAGTGACTGTGACTGATTTTGTAATGTAAAGACATGGTGGTAATGAATGAAGAAATCCGTGTTGTTTTCTTCGCTAATCATGATTTGAAGTTCTCTGATTAGATCTTGGTGCACAGGGGCCGGACTGTACAGGGGGTCTTCTCCTCCTTGTCTATGATTCCCCCGACCCTCCGCCTGCCTGTAGTCTCTGAATGACCTGCCTCCTCTGTGTGAAATCTCAGCAGTGTCCTGTCATTCAGAGACCGGAGGCAGCAGAGGGGCTGGGAGTCCCAGATAGGAGATGACCCAGTGCACAGTCCAGCCCCTGTGCACCCAAATCTTAGCTGAGAAAGGTATCAATATTACAGCTCCATTACAGCCATGTTTAATGCATAGATAAAATATAATTTAGATTTTAGGGAAGAACGGAGTTTTTTTATGCAACATAAACAATTGACTTTGCATATTATACTCATGTTTCTCCTTCGTCTCATTGGGGGACACAGGACTGTGGGTGTATGCTACTGCCGCTAGGAGGCTGACACTAAGTAAACATAAAAAAAGGTTAGCTCCTCCTCCGCCGTATACACCTCAGCACTGGCCGCAGGCAAACCCAGTTCTTGCTTAGTGTCTGATGGAGGCACACGTCTGGTTATTTTTCCAGACCATTTTTTTTTTTTTTTTCCCTTTCCCACGAAGATGAGATAGGGGCGACGGATCCTATTGAAAGGGTCCGATCTCCCCAAACCATCAACGGGCGAGCACGTGGAGTAAAGCCTCCAACGTATCCTCTCCCGCAACGTGGGACATGAATGCCGGACTCAGCCCTGACCACCCTAAGGTATTGAAACCCTAGGCTGTACAGAGGCAAGAGTTAGTCCGTGCGGCCCCCACTGCACCACCAATGCTAGACTGCGGTGCTGCAAGGAGGCGGACGGTCCCTCTCCTCACCCTCTGAAGGGGTGATGGAGTTAGGGTTCCTGCACCCCTACCTTAGTTTGTTATGGAGCCCCCATTTTTACATGACGGAATTTTGTGGGATCACACATCGCCTGAGGAGCGGGTAGGAAGAAGACTCTTACCTCCAAGGACGTGTGGCCAAGATACTGGAGCGGGTAGGAACCAGCTGTTCGTTCCCCCTTCTCCACAAGGGGATGAAGTCGGCGTCCGCCTCCCGCCTGGACTGCCGCGAGGTCGCGTCAGCGCTAGGCCTTTGCAAAATTTAGTCCCCGGCTTTTCCCGGGGACTAGGCCGCGGGCCGGTGTTTACTGTCCGGTGTTAGCCGGAGGGTGGGCCGCGGTCGTAAGGGGGAGGGGGATCCGCCCCCGGCGGCGTCTCCTTCCGGCGGACCCGCCCTCTGACTTGGGGACCTCCTTTCTGGGCCGCGGTTTTAAAATTTAGTCCCCAGCTTTTTCCGGGGACTGGGCCGCGGGCCGGAATTCTGTTTCCGGCGTCAGCCGGGGGGTGGGCCGCTATCGCAGAGATCCGCCCCCGGCGGCGTCTCCTTCCGGTGGACCGCCCTCCGACTTTAGGGCCTTAGCCGGAAATTTAGGCCGCGGCTTCGGCCGGCGCTAGGCCGCGGCTTCAAATTTAGTCCCCGGCTTTTGCCGGAGACTAGGCCGCGGCCGGAAGTAGGTGGGAGGCGCCTCTTGAGAGGCTCGTCTACATGAGCACGCCTCCCTGACAGAGGAGCGCTCCTTTTTGAAAAATTTTGGAGCTCTGTGTGGCGCCTCTCTACTGACCGTCACATCCAGTTCATTGCGGACTCTGTGACAGATCCAGAATGTCCAGAAGATCTAAGGTTCATACAGTGCTGTATACCGCATGCATTGCCTGTAGGTCCCCTTTTCCGCACGCCCAGACTTCTCGGGTCTGCGAAGCCTGTGACTCTGAACGGGCTCAGGAACCCGCTCCTATAACTGAGCCTAGTGCGTCAGGTCCCCCTGAGTGGGCCTTGTCCCTGACTCAATCTGTGGCGTCATTAACAAAAGCGATCGAGTCCCTTCAAGCTCCCGATAGGAGCAGGGACAGTGGTTCACCCGTCTTGGCGACGTCTCATGAACCTCCGGCCTGCAGGGGCCGCGCTCTCACCAGGCAGACGCAGGGGAAGCGAACCCACACTGCGTCGCCTTTGCCGTCCAGGGCCTCGGCATCTTTCAGTTCCGTCTCTCGTTCTCCCTCACCTCTGGCAAGTGATCAGTATTCGGATTCTGATTCAGAAGAGTCCCTTAATTTTGAGGCACCAAATTGTCAGGACACAATTGACAGTTTGATTGAAGCTGTCAATCAAACTTTGGGGTAGACGATGAGTCCACCTTGACCTCCGGTCACAAGGTGTCCTTCAAAAGAGCCAGGCAAACTCATAAGGTTTTTGGGGCTCATCCTGAGTTTGAGGAACTAGTGCAGCGCCACCGAGAGAAACCGGACAAGCGCTTCGCAGGACAAAAGGCTCTCAATACTAGATATCCTTTTGCTCCTGAGCTTCTTAAAAAATGGGCGGAATCTCCTGCGGTTGATCCTCCTGTGTCGCGTTTGGCGTCTAGGACGCTCCTCTCCCTTCCTAACGGTTCCTCGATCAAGGAACCAACGGATCGTCTGATTGAGAGTTTGGCCCGCTCGGTGTTTGAAGCATCGGGTTCTGCTCTCTCTCCTTCTTTTGCAGCGACTTGGGTTGCTAAGGCCATGATTTCCTGGTCGGAGTCTCTAAATAGAGCTCTTCATGGTATAGAGGTACCGTCTGAAGTAACCGAGATTTCTAATCAGATAGCGCTGGCAGGAGACTTCTTAATTAATGCGTCCATGGATGCGGCAAATTGCTCAGCCCTAGCTGCTGCTAATGCAATTGCCATCAGAAGATCTTTGTGGCTGAGAACCTGGCGAGCAGACTCAATCTCAAAGAAATCGCTTACATCCTTACCATATCAGAGTGGTCGGTTATTTGGCGAAAGGTTGGATCAGCTCATATCTGATGCGACGGGAGGGAAGAGCAGTTTCCTTCCTCAGCAAAAGATTAAGCAGCCTTTTCGCCGACAGCTTCAGCCTCGCTTTAGGGCCTTTCGTAACCCAGGTTGGGCCGCGCCAGCTACCTCCAGCGGTTCAGGTCGGCCTAATCAAGCCAGAGATCGTCAGGTCTCCTACAGGACCAACCCTCTGGGAAGAGGGCGATCTCAACAACCAAGATCTAGAGGCAAACTCCAGAAATATTCGGACAAATGACTGGAGGCAGAATCCGGTCAATTTATCCAGAGTAGGCGGCCGCTTACTCTGGTTTCGCCCCATTTGGCTATCAATTACTCACGACAAGTGGGTCAGAGAAGTAGTCTCCTCGGGGTACAAGATAGAATTTACCAGCCTTCCTTCAAATCGTTTTTTTCCCTCGCGCCTTCCCAAGGAGGAATCTCGGGTTCGCGCCTTATTCAGGGCGGTCGAGTCTCTTCGGCACAGCGGGGTTGTTGTACCTGTTCCGGAAATCGAAAAAGGTCAAGGGTTTTATTCCAACCTGTTCATCGTACCCAAAAAAGACGGTACCGTAAGACCCATTCTGGATCTAAAGCGACTGAACCGGTTTGTCAGAATTCGTCATTTCCGAATGGAGTCTCTCCGTTCTGTCATTGCAGCCATGGAAAAAGGGGAATTTCTAGCATCAATAGACATTCAGGATGCCTATCTTCACATCCCCATATTTCCTCCTCATCAGAGATTTCTTCGGTTTGCCGTCGGCAAACTTCATCTTCAGTTCGCAGCCTTGCCTTTCGGGCTAGCCACAGCCCCCAGGGTGTTCACAAAGGTCATGGCTGCTGTTGTGTCCATTCTGCATTCCAGGGGGGTAGTCATCCTGCCTTACTTAGACGACCTCCTCATCAAGGGTCCGTCTTTTCAGACCTGCGAGGAAAGTGTCAGCATTACGTTAGACACCCTTGCTCGCCTGGGTGGCTGGTGAATATGAAGAAGTCATCTCCCGTGCCATCTCGGAAGATTACCTTTTTAGGGATGAATTTCGACACCGCTCAGGGTTGATAATTCTTCCTCAAGACAAGGCCTTGGTTCTCCGTCAAGAGGTACGGATCCTTCGCCAACCAATTCCTCACACCATCCGGTTTTGCATGAGGGTCCTAGGAAGGATGGTGGCAGCAATCGAGGCAATTCCATTTGCCCAATTTCATCTTCGCCCCCTTCAACATGCACTCTTGGCAGTATGGGACGGGAGCCCTTACTCCCTCAATCTTCGGTGTCGTCTGTCCCTGCAGGTCAGACAGACTCTAATGTGGTGGATGAAGAGCACCACTCTTCGACAGGGTCGGTTGTTTCCTCCAAATTTCTGGTTGGTTGTCACAACGGATGCCAGCCTGCTCGGATGGGGAGCAGTGTTTCGTCACCACACAGCCCAGGGAACTTGGTCTCAGCAGGAATCGACCCTTCCGATCAATATTTTAGAGATCCGAGCTATTCGGCTGGCTCTGAGGCATTTTCACCAGCATCTGGCGGGCCACCCAGTCAGAATACAATCGGACAATGCCACGGCAGTGGCATACATAAACCATCAGGGAGGTACCCGCAGCAGGGCGGCCATGCACGAGGTAAAACAGATTCTGACTTGGGCAGAGGTAAATCACTCTGTGATTTCAGCGGTCCACATTCCGGGCGAGGAAAATTGGGCTGCGGATTTTCTCAGCCGTCACGGCATAGCGTCAGGGGAATGGTCACTTCATCCCGAGATTTTTCAGCAGATATGCCGACGCTGGGGAACCCCAGATGTGGACCTGATGGCTTCCAAGATAAATGCCAAGGTGCCCAACTTCGTCTCCGGTACCGGGATCCGCAGGCATTTGCAGTAGACGCTCTGGTCCTACCATGGAATCAGTTTCATCTTCCATACTTGTTTCCACCAATAGCCCTTCTCCCAAGGGTGATCAGAAAGATCAGGATAGAGGGGGTTCCTGCATATTAATCGCTCCGGATTGGCCGCGCCGCTCATGGTACGCGGAGCTGGTACAATTGCTCGCCGACGCTCCCTGGCGACTGCCAGAGCGCGTGGACCTTCTCTCCCAGGGCCCAGTTTACCACCAGAACTTAGCGGTCCTGTGTTTGACGGCCTGGCCGTTGAATCTTGGATCCTGACCAGGGCTGGTTTCTCTAAAAAGGTCGCCGCAACGATGGCTAACGCCCGAAAGCCCGTTTCGGCTCGCATCTATCACGGTACTTGGAAGGTCTTTTTTGCTTGGTGCAGGGAACATGGTTGTTCCCCGCTTCGGTTTTCAATTCCAAACATTCTGTCATTTCTCCAGGCAGGCCTAGATTCAGGTCTAGCACCAAGTACGCTTAGACGCCAGATATCAGCCTTATCAGTGCTTTTTCAGCGAAGAATCGCGTCTAATTTTCAGGTTAGGACCTTTATTCAAGGGGTTGTCCATATAGTTCCCCCCTACAAGGCTCCCTTAGATGTTTGGGATCTCAATCTAGTCCTGGGAGTCCTGCAGGAGTCTCCTTTTGAACCTTTGCAGGAGGTTTCTCTGTCATTTCTTTCCTGGAAAGTGGTGTTTTTGGTAGCCATAACATCCATAAGGCGGGTTTCGGAGCTGGCCGCACTGTCTTGTCGAGCTCCGTACTTGCTTTTCCATCAGGATAAGGTGGTGCTCAGACCAACACCACCTTTTTTGCCTAAAGTCGTGTCCTCTTTTCATATTAATGAGGACATTGTTTTGCCCTCATTTTGCCCAGCTCCGACGCACCGAGTGGAGAAGGCTCTCCATACGCTGGATCTGGTGAGAGCACTCAGGAGATATGTTTCTCGGACGGCGTCCTTTCGGCAGACGGACATGCTGTTTGTTCTCCCTGAGGGTCGCAGGAAGGGACTCGCTGCCTCTAAATCAACCTTGGCTAGGTGGATTCGGTTAGCCATTCAGGAGGCTTACCGCATCAGAGGCGCGGTAGTTCCCGCAGGGATCAAGGCTCACTCCACCCGAGCGGTGGGTGCCTCCTGGGCCCTTCGGCATCAGGCTTCGGTGGAACAGGTTTGTAAAGCAGCAACCTGGTCCAGTCTGCATACTTTTTCCAAGCATTATAATGTACATACCCAGGCTTCTGCAGATGCCAGTCTGGGTAGAAGGATTCTTCAGGGCGCGGTTGCGCACCTATAGGCAATGCCTGTTATAAATTACACTGTGGAGTCGATTTCCCACCCAAGGGACTGCTTTGGGACGTCCCACAGTCCTGTGTCCCCCAATGAGACGAAGGAAAATCACGATTTTTGTGTTACTCACCGTAAAATCCTTTTCTCGAGACGCTCATTGGGGGACACAGCACCCTCCCTTATAGCCGGCTGGCTTATATTGAGTTAACTCTATTCTCCTTAAGTTGGTATCAGCAGTTTTTTCTTCTGGATATACAGTCATGGCCAAAAGTTTTGAGAATGACACAAATATTAATTTTTACAAAGTCTACTGCTTCACTTTTTCTAATGGCAATTTGCATATACTCCAGAATGTATAAAGAGTGATCAGCTTACAAGCAATTACTTCAAAGTCAATATTTGGCTAGAAAATTACTTTATCGCCCCAAAACACTTCAATCATTGCTGCCCCTGCCTAAAAGGACAAGCTAACCTCTTTTCAGTGATTGCTCCATTAACACAGGTTGGGGTGTTGATGAGGACATGGCTGGAGATCAATCTGTCATGATTAATAAGAATGACACCACTGGACACTTTAAAAGGAGGCTGTGGCTTGGCATCATTGATTGTCTTCTGTTAACATGGTTATCTCTAGAGGAACACGTGCAGTCATCATTGCAATGCATAAAAATGCCTAACAGGGAAAGAGTCGCAGCTAGAAAGATTGCCCTCAGTCACATCTATCGCATCATCAAGAACTTCAAGGAGAGGAGGTTCCAATTGGCTGGCTAAAAGAGTTCAGGGCCCCAAGAAAGACAGCAGCGCCAGGACCCGTCCTTAAAAGTGTTTCAGCTGCGGGATCAGTGCAGAGACTGCTTAGGAATGACAGCAGCAGGTGTGAGTCATCTGCACGCACTGTGAGGCGGAGACTCTTAGAGCAAGACCTGTCTCAAGGAGGGCAACAAAGAAGTCACTTCTCTCCAGAAAAACATCATGGACAACTGATATTCTGCAAAAAGGTAAGCGTAGTGGACTCATGAGGACCGGTGTAAAGTTATTTTCTCGGAAGAAACCCTTTTCGATTGTTTGTGCATCAGGAAAATGCCCATTCGGAGAAGACAAGGTGAGCGCTACCACCAGTTCTTGTCTCATGCCAACTGTTAAGCATCCTGAAACCATTCATGTGGGGGTTGATTCTCAGCCAAGGGAATCGGTCTCTTCACAGTCTTGCCTTAAAACACAGCCATGAATAAAGAATGGTACCAGAATGTCCTCCAAGAGCAACTTCTCCAACCCTCCAAGAGCAGTTTGGCAATACAACAATGCCTTTTCCAGCATGATGGAGCACCTTGCCATAAAGCAAAGGTGATAACTAAATGCTCAGGAACAAAACATAGAGATTTTGGGTCCATGCCTGGAAACTCCCATATCTAATCCCATTGAGAACTTGTGGTCAATCATCAAGAGACAGGTGGACAAACAAAAACCTAAAAATTTGACAAAATGAAAGCTTATGATTGCTGAAGAATGGACTGCTATCAGTCTGAGGATTTGGTCCAGAAGTTGATTGAGAGCATGCCAGGGGAATTGCAGAGGTCCTGAAGAAGAAGGGTCAACACTGCAAATATTGACTTGCTGCATTAACTCATTCTAACTGTCAATATAAGCTTTTGTTACTCATATGTTTGCAATTATTATATTTCTGTCTGTGATAAAAACATCTGTCAAACACACATAAAAACCAGAGGGCAGCAGATCATGTGAAAATATAATATTTATGTCATTCTCAAAACTTTTGGCCATGACTGTACTGTATCTGTGTTAACTCTTGATTTATTTTTTAGCCTCCTACTGCTTTTTGCACTAAACTGGGTTTGCCTGCGGCCAGTGCTGAGGTGTATACGGCGGAGGAGGAGCTAACCTTTTTTTATGTTTACTTAGTGTCAGCCTCCTAGCGGCAGTAGCATACACCCACAGTCCTGTGTCCCCCAATGAGCGTCTCGGAGAAAAGGATTTTACGGTGAGTAACACAAAAATCCGTATTTCATTTCCTCATCAAAGGACTGAAACGAGTTACGGGACGGTTTAAACTCCAAGAACTCGTGTGATGCCCGCACCTATTCCTATACACTACCTACTTTTGCCTTTGCTCATAAGGACCACGATCTGCAGGAGGAAAGCTTCCGGCTTGGCCAAGAAACTTTAGATAAAGTGAATGAACTGCTTGCGCTTTACAAAGGGACACACAATTTCCATAATTTCACATCACAGAAAGGACCTTGGGACCCCAGTGCTAAACGTTATATCATGGAGATGAATTGTGAGCCGCCTTTCTTGCAGGGCGGCCTGGAGCTGGCCGTGATTAAGGTGAAAGGACAGAGCTTCATGATGCATCAGATACGCAAGATGATTGGACTGGTTATTGCGGTGGTGAAAGGATATGCTCCACCATCTGTAATGCAGAGGAGCTGGGGAGAGGAAAAAGTGGACATACCCAAAACTCCAGGCCTGGGGCTGGTACTAGAGAGGGTCCACTTTGAGAAGTACAATCGGCGTTTTGGTAATGACGGCCTTCATGAGTCATTGGACTGGGCAGAAGAGGAGGAAAATATTGAGGCATTTAAGAAAGCACATATCTATCCCACAATTATTCAGACTGAAATTGAAGAAAAGTCCATGGCAAGTTGGCTAGCCACTTTACCCATTCATGACTACGATGCAACTTCTCAGGGGCAGAATATGGTCAATCACAAGGTAAACCATTTTTTATAAATATATTAATAAGGGTGAAGGTGTATGCAGAAATGGCTGTCAAATTAGGACCCCCCCAGTCACGTAATTTCCTTTTTAGATAAGCCAATTATTGGAAAACAAGCTGTCGTCGGTTTCTGACTATTAGACCCTCTAAACAAGCTGGCAATTGCCCTATGAATGAGCAAAATGCTTTTTTGTCAGGTGCAATGATTTTTAAGTCAGCCTCAAAGTTACTGCTGTTAGCAGCATATAGTGCTGTGTAAACCGGGGGATGTGCTGCCAATTACATATTATTTGTGCAAAGAGCAATCATATTAACAAGCATTCTGTGCGCTTAGAATGTTTGTCAGCCTATATACAGGGGCCAGTAAACCACTGCTGATTTGGCTTACAAATAGGTGATCGGAGGTCATTTAATGGCTTAGATCGCCTCATTTAATGGGGGCATAATTACTGAATGAGTAGAGATTTCAAAGAATAAATTACAAGTTCTACTGGATTCTCCATAGAGGCCTGTATATCAGTCTGCTTTGCTCTATAACAGATATATGGCAAATCAGACGGCATCTTCAGTATGACAGGTTTCCTATAAGATGTTGTTTCTGCTGCTGTTTTGAGAATCTTTTACAGCTGCAAATGTAATAATCATTTCTGCTGCCCTCCGCCTTTTCTGCTGCTCTCCGCCTTTTCTGCTACCCTCCGCCTTTTCTGCTGCCCTCCGCCTTTTCTGCTGCCCTCCACCTTTTCTGCTCCCCTCCACCTTTTCTGCTGCCCTCCGCCTTTTCTGCTGCCCTCTGCCTTTTATGCTACCCTCCGCCTTTTCTTCTACCCTCCGCCTTTTCTGCTGCCCTCCGTCTTTTCTTCTGCGCTTCGCCTTTTCTGCTGCCCTCCTCCTTTTCTGCTGCCTTCCGTCTTTTCTGCTGCCCTCCGTCTTTTCTGCTGCCCTCCGTCTTTTCTGCTGCCCTTTCCCCTTTTTCTGCTGCCCTCCGCCTTTTCTGCTGCCCTCCGCCTTTTCTGCTGCCCTCCCCCTTTTCTGCTGCCCTCCGCCTTTTCTGCTGCCCTCCGCCTTTTCTGCTGCCCTCCGCCTTTTCTGCTGCCCTCCGCCTTTTCTGCTGCCCTCCGCCTTTTCTGCTGCCCTCCACCTTTCTGCTGCCCTTCGCCTTTTTTGCTGCCCTACCCCTTTTCTGCTACCGTCCCCCTTTTCTGCTACGCTCCCCCTTTTCTCCTTCGTCTCATTGGGGGACACAGGACTGTGGGTGTATGCTACTGCCGCTAGGAGGCTGACACTAAGTAAACATGAAAAAGGTTAGCTCCTCCTCCGCCGTATACACCTCAGCACTGGCCGCAGGCAAACCCAGTTCTTGCTTAGTGTCTGATGGAGGCACACGTCTGGTTCTTTTTCCAGACCATTTTTTTTTTTTGTCTTTCCCACGAAGATGAGATAGGGGCGACGGACCCTTTTGAAGGGGTCCGATCTCCCCAAACCATCAACGGGCGAGCAGGTGGAGTGAAGCCTCCACGTATCCTTTCCCGCAACGTGGGACATGATGCCGGACTCAGCCCTGACCACCCTAGAGTATTGAAACCCTAGGCTGTACAGTGGCAGGAGATAGTCCGTGCGGCCCCCACTGCACCACCAATGCTAGACTGCGGTGCTGCAAGGAGGCGGACGGTCCCTCTCCTCACCCCCTGAAGGGGTGATGGAGTTAGGGTGCCTGCACCGTCCCCCATTTTTGGTTCCGCGAGCCCCCCCCCCTCTAATGAGACTGGGCGAGACGCTGGGACTGCCGTTTTTAAAAGGGCAGAGTCCACTGCAAGCAAAACTACGGACACGGAACCCGAACCCACCTTCAGAGGGGATGTGCTGGTCTGCACATGACAGATGAAGAGAGCACGGAAGCGTTTCACTGGTGAGAGCGTCTGATCGGGGATTCAGCCTGGCTTCAGCCAGGAGCGCGAGCCCCCAGCCTGAGCCCCCCCCTAAAGAGTGTCATCTTCCGGCGGCCCCCTCCGGCTTCTGGGCGGCCGCCGCCAAAAATTTAGCCCCCGGCTTCGGCCGGTGCTAGGCCGCGGGCGGAAATTTAGTCCCCGGCTTCGGCCGGGGACTAGGCCGCGGCGTCTAATTTAGCTCCCGGCTTTGGCCGGAAGATAGACCGGGCTCCGCCCCCGGCAGCGACACCTCCGGTGGGCCCTCCTCCTGTTTCTCGGGCGGCCTCCGCCAGAAATTTAGGCCGCGGTTTCGGCCAGCGCTAGGCCGCGGCCGGAAATTTAGTCCCCGGCTTCGGCCAGTGCTAGGCCGCGGCCGGAAATTTAGTCCCCGGCTTTGGGCGGCGCTAGGCCGCGCCTCGTGACCCCTCCCCCTAAGGCTGTGGCTATTTAGGCACGCCCCCTGAAAGGGGACCGCGCTTTTTTGAAGTCTGGAGCCTCAGTCTTCTCTCTTGCGCCCAGTGACCCTCTACTCAAGTGCTTCGCACCATCATTCTCAGACGTTCGGGGATACAGGACTGGGGTAAGTGCTACTACCTCCAGCCTGGTTGCTCCGCTTCGCCGCGCTCCGCTCCGCTACACCGCACCGCCACATCCAAATAAATTGCAGAAAGGACTCTGTGACAGATCCAGTATGTCCAGAAGGGCTAAGACTCACACGGTGCTGTATACGGCATGCATTGCCTGTAGGTCCCCTTTTCCGCACGCCCAGACTAGTCGGGTCTGTGAAGCCTGTAACTCCGAACGGGCTCAGGAGCCCTCACCTGTAGCAGAGCCCAGTGCGCCAGGTCCCCCGGAGTGGGCCCTATCTCTGTCGCAATCTATGGCGTCATTAACGAGAGCAATCGAGTCCCTTCAAGCTCCCGATAGGAGCAGGGACAGTGGTTCAACCGTCTTGGCTACGTCTCAAGAACCTCCGGCCTGCAGGGGCCGCGCTCTCACAAGCAGACGCAGGGGAAGCGAACCCACACTGCGTCGCCTATGCCGTCCGGGGCCTCGGCATCCTTCAGTTCAGTTTCTCGCTCTCCCTCACCTTTGGAGGCGAGTGATCGATATTCTGACTCCGATTCTGAAGGTTCCCTCAATTTAGAAGCACCAAATTGTCAGGAGACAATTGACAGTCTGATTGAAGCTGTCAATCAATCCCTGGGGGTAGAAGATGAGTCCACCTTGACCTCTGGTCATAAGGTGTCCTTCAAACGAGCCAGGCAAACTCATAAAGTTTTTGGTGCTCATCCTGAGTTTGAAGAGCTCGTGCAGCGCCACCGGGAGAAGCCGGACAAGCGCTTCGCAGGACAAAAGGCCATTAATACTAGATATCCTTTTGCTCCCGAACTTCTGAAGAAGTGGGCGGAATCTCCTGCGGTCGACCCTCCTGTGTCGCGTTTGGCGTCTAAGACGCTTCTCTCCCTTCCCAATGGTTCCTCGATCAAGGATCCAACGGACCGTCTGATTGAGAGCTTGGCCCGCTCAGTGTTTGAGGCATCAGGCTCTGCTCTCTCTCCTTCTTTTGCAGCAACTTGGGTTGCTAATGCCATGATATCCTGGTCGGATTCTCTAAATAGAGCTCTCCATGGTATAGAAGTACCGTCTGAGGTAACTGAGATCTCTAATCAGATAGCTCTTGCAGGAGACTTCTTAATTAACGCTTCCATGGATGCGGCAAATTGCGCAGCTCTAGCTGCTGCTAATGCAATTGCTATCAGAAGATCCCTGTGGTTGAGAACTTGGCGAGCGGACTCAACCTCAAAGAAATCTCTTACATCCTTACCATATCAGAGTGGTCGGTTATTTGGCGAAAGGCTGGATCAGCTCATATCTGATGCGACGGGAGGGAAGAGCAGTTTCCTTCCTCAGCAGAAGATTAGACAGCCTTTTCGTCGACAGCTTCAGCCTCGCTTTAGAGCCTTTCGTAACCCAGGTTGGGCCGCGCCAGCCACTTCCAGCTGTTCAGGTCGGCCTAATCAGGCCAGAGATCGCCAGGTCTCCTACAGGACCAACCCTCTGGGAAGAGGGCGATCTCAACAGCCAAGATCTAGAGGGTCCAAACCCCAAAGATATTCGGACAAATGACTGGAGGCAGAATCCGGTCAATTTATCCAGAGTAGGCGGCCGCTTACTCTGGTTTCGCCCCATTTGGCTATCGATTACTCACGACGAGTGGGTCAGGGAGTTAGTCTCCTCGGGGTACAAAATAGAATTTACCAGCCTTCCCTCAAATCGTTTTTTTCCCTCGCGCCTTCCCAAGGAGGAGTCTCGGGTTCGCGCCTTATTCAAGGCGGTCGAGTCTCTTCGGCACAGCGGGGTTGTCGTACCTGTACCGGAGGTCGAAAGAGGTCAGGGGTTTTATTCCAACCTGTTCATTGTACCCAAGAAGTACGGTACCGTAAGGCCCATTCTGGATCTAAAGCGACTGAACCGTTTGTCAAAATTCGACATTTCCGAATGGAGTCTCTCCGTTCGGTCATTGCAGCCATGGAAAAAGGGGAATTTCTAGCATCAATAGACATCCAGGATGCCTATCTTCACATTCCCATATTTCCCCCTCATCAAAGGTTTCTTCGGTTTGCCATTGGCAAACTTCATCTTCAGTTTGCAGCCCTGCCATTCGGGCTAGCCACAGCCCCCAGGGTGTTCACAAAGGTCATGGCTGCTGTTGTGTCCATTCTGCACTCCAGGGGGATAGTCATCCTGCCTTACTTAGACGACCTCCTTATCAAGGGTCCGTCTTTTCAAACCTGCGAGGAAAGTGTCATCATTACGTTAGACACCCTTGCTCGCCTGGGGTGGCTGGTGAATATGAGGAAATCATCTCCCGTTCCATCTCGGAAGATCACCTTTTTAGGGATGAATTTCGACACCGCTCAGGGGTTGATAATTCTTCCTCAGGACAAGGCCTTAGTTCTCCGTCAAGAGGTACGGATCCTTCGCCAACCGATTCCTCACACCATCCGGTTTTGCATGAGGGTCCTAGGAAGGATGGTGGCAGCAATCGAGGCTATTCCATTTGCCCAGTTTCATCTTCGCCCCCTTCAGCATGCACTCTTGGCGGTATGGGACGGGAGCCCTTACTCCCTCAATTTTCGGTGCCGTCTGTCCCTGCAGGTCAGACAGACTCTTACGTGGTGGACGAGGGACACCACTCTTCAACAAGGTCGTTTGTTTCCTCCAAATTTTTGGTTGGTAGTCACAACGGACGCCAGCCTGCTCGGATGGGGACAGTGTTTCGTCACCACACAGCTCAGGGAACTTGGTCTCAGCAGGAATCGATCCTCCCGATCAATATTTTAGAGATCCGAGCTGTTCGGCTGGCTTTGAGGCAGTTTCACCAGCATCTGGCGGGCCGCCCAGTCCGAATACAATGGGACAATGCCACGGCGGTGGCATACATAAACCATCAGGGAGGTACCCGCAGCAGGGCGGCCATGCACGAGGTAAAACAGATTCTGACCTGGGCAGAGGTAAATCACTCTGTGATTTCAGCAGTCCACATTCCGGGCGAGGAAAACTGGGCAGCGGATTTTCTCAGCCGGCATAGCGTCAGGGGAATGGTCTCTACATCCCGAGATTTTTCAGCAGATATGCCGACGCTGGGGAACCCCAGATGTGGACCTGATGGCTTCCAAGATAAATGCCAAGGTGCCCAACTTCGTTTCCCGGTACCGGGATCCGCAGGCAATTACAGTGGATGCCCTGGTTCTACCGTGGAATCAGTTTCATCTTCCATACTTGTTTCCACCAATAGCTCTGCTCCCAAGGGTGATCAGAAAGATCAGGTTAGAAGGGGTCCCAGCGATATTAATCGCTCCGGATTGGCCGCGTCGCTCATGGTACGCGGAGCTGGTACAATTGCTCGCCGACGCACCCTGGCGACTGCCAGAGCGCGTGGACCTTCTCTCCCAGGGCCCAGTTTACCACCAGAACTCAGCGGTCCTGTGTTTGACGGCCTGGCCGTTGAATCTTGGATCCTGACCAGGGCTGGTGTCATGTATAGTGTACAGTTCCTATAGCGTCTTGTGCTTGGGTGCGAGGAAAACACAGGAGACATAGGTTGAAATGAAATGACTTGTATTACTTCATACAAGCATGCTGAAAAGTTCACACAGTTTGCAGGAACAGCGACAGGAGACACAGCAGGCCAGAGTAACTTCAAGCACTACAATAAATCTCCAAAGCAGGTTCAGGATCTCTTCTCTGTACCGTAATTCCTCTGCAAACATGGATTCACCAAACAGCAGGTTTCCAGAGTCCAAAAGTGTTCCAAGGTTCCTCAGTAGGGAATAGCTGGAGTACAAGTCCAAGGCTTCCAGGAGTCAGGTCACAGACTGACTAAGGCTTGATTCAGGAGCACTGATTGTTCAGCTGAGGCTGCTTAAGAAGCAAGAGGGAAGAATCAGGGCGGGAACATGAAAACTGGAAACTCCATATTAACTGAGGGCAAGAGCTGCAGAAAGACAGAAAGCAAAATGGCCGACGGAAAACTGAGTTTCAAGGAACATGTCAACAGAGACAAAGAACCTTACATTACTCCCCCCTTAGGGACAACCTCCAGATGACCTCAGACCAGGCTTGTCAGGGTACCTCTGATGAAACTGGCGGAGCAGGCGAGGAGCATTTACATTATTGACTGGTTCCCATGAGTTGTCCTCCACTGGGTAGCCCTGCCATTTAATCAAATATTGCAACTGATTTCTGTACAACCTGGAATCTAGAATCCTTTCCACCATAAATTCTTCCTGACCATCGACCAGCACTGGGTCAGGGCAAGGAGAAGAACGTCCAGGAAACGTATTGGGTGTTGCAGCCTTTAGTAGGGATACATGAAAGACAGGGTGGATTCTCATAGTTCTGGGCAGTTGAAGACGACAAGCAACAGCACTTATAATCTTATTGATCTTATAAGGTCCAATGTACTTATGTCCCAATTTAGACGATGGAATCTTTAATTTAAGATTTCTGGTTGACAGCCAGACCAAATCTCCTACCTTGAAAGCTGGTGCAGGTTTACGAAATTTATCTGCTGCTTTCTTGTACCTTTCCTGAGCCAATTCTAGATTTTCTTTTAGAAGATCCATATTCTTTTGTAAAGAAGTGATTCTTTCAGCCACTGCCGGCAAGGGCGTATCTATGGGAAATCGAGGAAGAATGTTAGGATGATAACCTAGATTGGAGTAAAAAGGAGACTGCTTAGTGGAGGCGCTCTGAGAGTTGTTATAAGAGAACTCAGCCAGTGGAAGTAGATCCACCCAATCATCCTGTAGGTGGCAGATAAAACAGCGGAGATACTGCTCCAGGGTCTGATTGGTTCGTTCTGTCTGTCCATTAGTCTGGGGATGAAAAGCAGAAGAAAGGTTTACTTTAATGTCCAATGCTGCACAGAAATTTTGCCAAAACCTTGAAGTGAATTGCACCCTCGATCCGAAATGACCTCATCCGTACTCCATGTAAGCGAAACACATTCTTAATCATCAAGTCTGATGTCTGTTTTGCAGTGGGTAAGCTGACACAAGGGATAAAATGAGCTGCCTTTGTTAGACGGTCAACCACCACTAGAATGGTGTTCTTCCCTTGAGAGGTTGGTAACTCCACAATGAAGTCCATAGAAATGGATCCCCACGGGCGGGACGGGGTGGGAAGAGGTTGCAACAGACCAGTTGGTGAGGAGCGAGGTGTTTTGCATCTTGCACAGACTTCACATGAAGTGACATAGTTTAAGACATCTTTCCTGTAAGTGGGCCACCAAAAGAAACGAGAAAGAAATTCTTGTGTCTTTAGAATTCCCCTATGCCCGGCTATCTTGGAATCGTGGATGAGTTGCAATACTCTCAATCTGACTGTTTCAGGTATATACAGACGTTGTCCCTGAATCCACACACCATTCTTAAAGACAAGACTTACGTCCCTTGGGGGTTGAGCCAACAAAGAATCCGCATGGTATGCTTCCTTGATGTCCTTAAGTAGGTCTTGATTATGAATCACTCCCAGGAATCTAGAGTCAGGAAGAATAGTCTTAGGAGGAGTAAGTGGACGTGTCTCTGCTGAATGAATCCTAGAGAGTGCATCAGCCTTTCCATTGCGCGATCCTGGTCTATAAGAAATGACAAAATTAAATTGGTTTAGGAAAAGATTCCAGCGAGCCTGGCGAGGAGTCAGGCACTTAGCCGACCTGATAAATTCAAGGTTACGATGGTCTGTCAGGACGACTATTTGCTGTGCAGCTCCCTGAAGAAGGTGTCTCCATTCCTTGAAGGCGGCAATAATGGCCAACAATTCTCTATTGCCCACATCGTAGTTCCTCTCAGCCGAAGACAACTGCTGGGAAAAGAAGGCACAGGGATGCAAGACATTCTTCTCACCTGTTCTCTGAGAGAGTATAGCTCCAACGGCACAGTCTGAAGCATCCACCTCTATTATGAAGGCAAGCTCGGGGTTGGGATGTACTAAGATAGGTGCGGTGGTAAATTTATCCTTTAAACAGGAAAATGCTTCCTGAGCTTGCGGGGTCCAGGAGAACCTAGACTGTTTCCGGGTAAGTTGGGTGATAGGTGACACTACCTCAGAAAAATTCTTAATGAAACGTCTATAGAAGTTGGCAAACCCGATGAAACGCTGCACCTCCTTCACATTTCTAGGAATTGGCCAATCTTTGATGGCTTGGGTCTTGCTTCCATCCATACTAATCCCTTGCGTAGATAGTACATACCCAGAAATTGAATTTCGGTCCTATGGAATTCACATTTTTCAAGTTTGATGTAGAGATGGTTTTGTCTTAGGCGTTCTAAGACCATTCTCACATGTCCATGATGTTCCTCTGTGGAGTTAGAAAAAATTAGAATATCATCCAGATAAATCACCACAAATGTATCTAGGAGATCCCTGAAGATATCATTCACGAAGTGTTGGAAAGTGGCTGGGGCGGTACTCAGACCAAAAGGCATAACTAGATATTCAAAGTGTCCATAGCGTGACCTGAAAGCAGTCTTCCATTCATCCCCAGGTCTAATACGGACCAAGTTATAGGCCCCACGGAGATCCAGTTTAGAGAAAATTTTGGCATGCCGCACTCTCTCCAACAACTCAGGGATTAAAGGCAATGGATAACGGTTTCTAATAGTAACCTTATTGAGTTCCCTATAGTCTATGCAGGGTCTCAGAGATCCATCTTTCTTCTTCACAAAGAAGATGGGTGCACCTGCGGGAGATGAAGAGGGGCGTATGAAGCCCTTGGCTAAATTTTCGTCTATATAATCCTTCAAAGCTTTTAGCTCGGGCCCCGCTAGGGGGTAGACTTACCAAAAGGTATCTCGGCTCCGGGCAATAATTCAATTGGACAATCATATGGATGGTGAGGAGGAAGCTGATCAGCGTTCTTCTTGTCACATAAATCCACATAGTCCTGGTATACAGCTGGTAGTTCAGGGACTGACATGGTTCCTTTAGGAACAGAGCAAGCTGAAACTCCTTGACTCATCTGTTTCTCCGGAAAGTGTAATTCCTTGGTCTCCCAGTTAATCGTAGGATTCTGCGCCTGCAGCCATGGTAGCCCTAGAATGATGGGAAAGTGGGGAGAAGAGATAAGCAAAAAGACATTTTCTCCTGATGATCTTTACCCATAAGGACCCTCAAAGGCTCTGTTTCTTGATCCACTGGTCCAGAAGTCAGTAGAGAGCCATCCACAGTCTCCATCTGTACTGGAGTAGCCTTCTTCACTGAACGTATCCCCTGTTTCAGAGCAAAGGAGATATCCATAAAATTTCCACTTGCTCCTGAGTCGATCATAGCAGAGCTAGACACCCAGACTGAGTCAACCAGAGTTTGATGGAAAGGAAGCAATGAGAATTGTTTCTTTTACAACTCAGCTGGGACACCGCTGAGGAAACTTGAAAAATTGCAGCGTTTATACCGTCATCGTCCCCAGAACTAATAGAGTTTAAGTCTGAGAAATCAAGATCTCTTGCAGCAGATCTCTCTGGAGCCTGAGGCTCGGACATGACAGAGCTCCTCTTGCAACACTCACAGTGAATGACTGCTGCAGTAGTCTTACGAGAACGGCTGGGGCAGTTTATAATGAAGTGCCCTGACTTACCACAGTAGAAACATAGATTTTCCTTTATACGATGTTCTTTGCGTGCATCACTAACCCGTCTTTGTAAAGAGTCCACCTGCATGGGTTCAGGTTCTGGTTCCCTTGTGATCCTACTCAAAGGTTCCTTAGCTGAGGAGGGAGGTAGTAAAAGGTTAGTGCGATTATTTTCGAACCATCTCTCTTGTCTGCGTTCAGTCAGACGAGCATCAATACGGATACAATAGTTAATAAAGTCACCTAACGCAGTGGGAGGGTCGGCACGAGCAAGTTCATCCTTAATCAGTGGAGACAACCCTTTCCGAAAAATAGATTTTTTAGCGGAAGTGTCCCAAGTGGTATCAAGAGCCCATCTCCTGAAATCCAGGGCATATTCGGCTACTGAACGCTTACCTTGGCGCAAAGTTAACATGGCTGCTTCAGCTGTTGCACCTCGATTGGGGTCATCAAACACCTGCCCCATGGCTGAAATAAAAGCATCAAGGTGATTCAAACAATCATCCTCAGTCTCAGAGGGTTTGCCCACATCAAAGCCTTATTGGTAAGCAACATGATTATAGTAAGCACTTTGGATCGTTCAGTGGGAAATTGTGAAGCATGTGCAGAGAAAAATAAATTGCATTGATTAATAAATCCCTGAATTTCTCACGTTCACCGCCAAAACGAAAAGGAGGTAATTTGGGGATCCCAGAACTTGGGGTTATGGCAGGAGCCTGGGCTCGTTCCTCTAGAGCCTCAATCCTGGCTCGCAATTCTGGGTAGTCTGTCCAAACACTTGCAAATTATGATTAGTGAGGTCCTGTAGGCTTGCAAAACGGGTTTTTAAAGTCTGTACATCTGAAAGGATTGTATCAGTCACTCCGCAAAGTTCCTTTATGCGGGCCTCCATCTTCCAGATCTTTTAAGGCAGAGGTGCTGGAAGGAGAAGAGGAAAGGAAAAAAAAAAAAAACAATAGTGTTTACCTGTGGTAACACTCCAGAGTAAAATTTTAAGGGAATGCGCTCACCTGGAATGGTTGTGAGAAGTCACAACCACTGTCATCACATAAGGTATTAAACGGACATCTGATATCCACAGTCACAGCAGACACGGCTTTCCCAGACCCAGCAGACACTAAACATTGGCTCCTGAATCTTGTCATGTATAGTGTACAGTTCCTATAGCGTCTTATGCTTGGGTGCGAGGAAAACACAGGAGACATAGGTTGAAATGAAATGACTTGTATTACTTCATACAAGCATGCTGAAAAGTTCACACAGTTTGCAGGAACAGCGACAGGAGACACAGCAGGCCAGAGTAACTTCAAGCACTACAGTAAATCTCCAAAGCAGGTTCAGGATCTCTTCTCTGTACCGTAATTCCTCTGCAAACATGGATTCACCAAACAGCAGGTTTCCAGAGTCCAAAAGTGTTCCAAGGTTCCTCAGTAGGGAATAGCTGGAGTACAAGTCCAAGGCTTCCAGGAGTCAGGTCACAGACTGACTGAGGCTTGATTCAGGAGCACTGATTGTTCAGCTGAGGCTGCTTAAGAAGCAAGAGGGAAGAATCCGGGCGGGAACATGAAAACTGGAAACTCCATATTAACTGAGGGCAAGAGCTGCAGAAAGACAGAAAGCAAAATGGCCGACGGAAAACTGAGTTTCAAGGACATGTCAACAGAGACAAAGAACCTTACAGCTGGATTCTCTAAAAAGGTCGCCGCGACGATGGCTAGCGCCCGAAAGCCCGTCTCGGCTCACATCTACCACGGTACTTGGAAGGTCTTTTTTGCTTGGTGCAGGGAATATGGTTGTTCCCCGCTTCTGTTTTCAATTCCAAACATTCTGTCATTTCTTCAAGCGGGCCTAGATTCAGGTCTAGCGCCAGGTACGCTTAGACGGCAGATATCAGCCTTGTCGGTTCTCTTTCAACGAAGGATTGCGTCTAATTTTCAGGTTAGGACCTTTATTCAGGGGGTTGTCCATATAGTTCCTCCCTACAAGGCTCCCTTAGAGGTTTGGGATCTCAATCTAGTTCTGGGAGTCCTGCAGGAGTCTCCATTTGAACCTTTGCAGGAGGTTTCTCTGACATTCCTTTCCTGGAAAGTGGTGTTTTTGGTAGCCATAACATCCATAAGGCGGGTTTCGGAGCTGGCAGCACTGTCTTGTCGAGCTCCGTACTTACTTTTCCATCAGGATAAGGTAGTGCTCAGGCCAACACCACCTTTTTTGCCTAAAGTCGTGGCCTCATTTCATATCAATGAGGACATTGTTCTACCCTCGTTTTGCCCAGTTCCTACGCACCGGGTTGAGAAGGCTCTCCATACGCTAGATCTGGTGAGAGCACTCAGGAGATATGTATCTCGGATGGCGTCCTTTTGACAGACGGACACGCTGTTTGTCCTCCCTGAGGGTCGCAGGAAGGGACTCGCTGCCTCTAGGTCTACCTTGGCTAGGTGGATTCGGTTAGCCATTCAGGAGGCTTACCGCATCAGAGGCGCGGTGGTTCCTGCAGGGATCAAGGCTCACTCCACCAGAGCGGTGGGTGCCTCCTGGGCCCTTCGGCATCAGGCTTCGGTGGAACAGGTTTGTAAGGCGGCAACCTGGTCCAGTCTGCATACCTTTTCCAAGCATTATAATGTCCATACTCAGGCTTCTGCGGATGCCAGTCTGGGTAGAAGGATTCTTCAGGGCGCGGTTGCGCACCTATAAGCAATGCTTGATTATAAATTACACTGTGGAGTCGGTTTCCCACCCAAGGGACTGCTTTGGGACGTCCCACAGTCCTGTGTCCCCCAATGAGACGAAGGAGAAATACGGATTTTTGTGTTACTCACCGTAAAATCCTTTTCTCCGAGATGCTCATTGGGGGACACAGCTCCCTCCCTAAGAGCCGGCTGGCTTTGTTTTGAGTTAACTCTATTCTCTGTTAAGTCTGTATCAGCAGTTTTTTTCTTCTGGATATACTGTATCTGTGTTAACTCTGATTTATTTTTTAGCCTCCTACTACTTTTTGCACTAAACTGGGTTTGCCTGCGGCCAGTGCTGAGGTGTATACGGCGGAGGAGGAGCTAACCTTTTTCATGTTTACTTAGTGTCAGCCTCCTAGCGGCAGTAGCATACACCCACAGTCCTGTGTCCCCCAATGAGCGTCTCGGAGAAAAGGATTTTACGGTGAGTAACACAAAAATCCGTATTTCTGCTACCCCTCTAGTTCATCTGCATACATTCTGATACCGTATCCCGCATGTCCTGCACTTCTGTTATGACGTTTTAGATTTACAATTTGACTGTCTTGCATTAAAATATTTTAGTTAGAAAACTGTATATAATGGTGTTCTCCCATTGTCTTTTCGGTGCTCTCATTGCACAATCTGACACTGTCCATCCACTATTGTTAGGCCATGTTCACAAGGCCGTATTTTCAGTTAGTTTTGTCCGTAAAAATAAAGACAGCACTCGGTCCAATGTTATTCGATAGGGCTGTTCAGTTGTGCGGGTTTTTTTTACGAACTGGATATGTGAACGGGAAGAAAATCTCTGCATGCAATAGTTTTTCTCTTATGTCGGATGAGACCTGTCTATTCAAGTGTATGCTTGTGCAAACAAGTCGGATCCCATACGGATCCACTATATAGCATCCAATTTTTACAGATACATTGCAGTTGTTTAACATATAAAACTGTATTTGGTTTTGTAAATGTTAATAACTGCTGATGTATAAACATGGCTGCCATATGGAAGGCAAAGGATGAGAACGGAAATGACTCGGATGATTTTTTTTATTCGCTCATGCACACATCCTAATGGCAGAGGGAATTGCAATACCTAGTGGTCTGTTCATTCATATATTTCCAGGATGAATAACAGGAATGACACATTGCATGTATTTACACATTAGATTTAATCTTTCTTTTGTTTAGTTTTTTGCTAATTCTGTAACATTTTACTATAGGTGGAAGCAGCGGTGCAGAGTGATGATGGAGACTCTGACTGATGGTTCGTCATATCTAACGTTTCATCATTCCACAATTTGGAGACGTCTTACAGGAGGCGCTTTGTGTAATACTGGGCACAGTAATGACTAGCAATTTAATTGGGACACGAGGTGTATAAACCATGATCCTCTTTCAGGATACTGCTCGGTTTTCTTTTGTTTTGTATTTTCTTTTCCTTTCATGAAAGGTTTATACCTGTGGATAATCAGAAGGAATGACTGATAACACAATCCATATCGATCTGGTAAGTTAGGTGAGAGTTGGCATAACAGAAGCATAAAAGCCAGTAAGGACTGAGCAGGGCATGATGGATTCGTAGCCTCAGCCAAGTGATGGCCTTCCAGAGGTCAGAGGATTTTTCTGTGCTGTGCCTTGGGCATAAGTGGTCTCATAATAAATGGTGTACATTTTCATTTCTGACTTAAAGGGGTTGTCCTCTACCTGGACAACCCCTATTTAAATTAAGCAGTCCTGCTGATTGGCTTCAGGGCTCAAAAACCTGGAAGACCCAGTGTCGCCATAACTGGAATGGTGCTGGTCTGAGAGATGCGAATATGTTGTTTTTATTTAACAAAGGGGACTACTTCACTTAAAAAGTGGTGATCCAGGTACTGGATTTATCATTTAGAGAGCTATTTGTAATCTCTAGGCTTGAGAAATCAACCATTACTGTAAGATCTACACTTACGTAATCTACTACCATCTGATTGTAAATCCATGTGCCTAGTTCATCTGCGATTTGTAACTTATCCTACAGGACAACCTTGCGGTACTTTTACACAGGACTGCTCACTCGTATCACAATAAGAGCTGTATCGGATGAAACCTCTTTTTATGTTCTCCTTTTTTAATAAATTCATCATTTTACCATTTCGGATTTGTGTTTTATTCACTGTTCTGCACGTTCTCGGCTCAAAAGCTTGAATAAACCTTGTTCCCAGACCTCTCTTCTTTGGGCAATTTGAACATTTTGTCTTAGGCCGGGTTCAATGTGCTGACGGCGTCTGTTACATAGCGGCACTAACGCTATGTAACGGATGCGTTAGCGCACCCATAGACTGCCATTATGTAGCGCATCGCTAGCGCATGTCATAATTGGCATGCGTTAGCGATGTGCCGTCATTCTGTGACGGACCCTCGGACGCGGTCTGCAGCATTCGGGGGTCCACCACCGCTAGCGCAGATGGAGCATCTGCGCTAGCGCGATCGCATCACGCGATCTTTAAAGGCACTAGCGTTAGCGCAGTCCGTTTAACGCATGCATTGAGCGGACTGCACTAACGCAATGTGAACCTAGTCTTAGGACTTGAAAATGTGTAACTGACTCTTAGTTTGACTACATGATTTTCCCTTAGTGATTAAAGTTGTCGGGGTCTCTCGCCTAGTACTGGAGCTCATGTCGTAAAAGACGGGGAAAAAAAGTATCACGTACTGATTGATTAGCCATGCTAGATTGCCATCCCAAAAACGTTCACACGTTATTGTTACACCTGTGAGAAACCAGCCACAAAACTCATTTAAAGGTCAATATTTTGGGCCCAACATGCAAGCACTAAAATGTGAGTACATAAAAAGTGGTCTCTTCACATTTAAGTGGTCTTGTGCTACAATATGTATCCTTGTCAATGACCTGCAACTCAATATGCCATATAACTTAAAATGCTACGTTTTTTTCATTAACCCCTTAACGACCGCCGATACACCTTTTAACGGCGGTCATTAAGGGTACTTAAACCACAGAGCCGTTAATTAACAGTGCTGTGGAAAAAGCCTATAGCGCCCCCCAGAGTCGGATTTTCTCCGGGGTCTCGGCTAGCCGAGACCCCAGAGAACATGATTCGGGTCGGTTTTTACCGACACCGCTTTTGCGATCGCCGTTATTAACCCTATAACGGCGATCGCAAAAAAAGCGATTTTTTTCCCTTTAATTTCTCTCTCCTCTGATGTGATCGCACATCAGAGGGGAGAGAAATGGGGTCCCTGGGACCCCCGATCAGCCTCCCGGTGTCCCCCAGGCCTCCTGTGCCTCCCAGACCTTCCGGCGTCTGTTGCCGGTAAAGAAAATGGCGGGCGCCTCGCAGTGCGCCCGCCAAGCCGGATTTTCTCCGGGGTCTCGGCTACCAGGGGTAGCCGAGACCCCAGAGAACATGGTTAGGGTCCCCCCCAGTCCCCCCGCTTTTGCGATCGCCAGTATTAAGCCTATACTGGCGATCGCAAAAGAAAAAAAAAGACGCGATCCCTGCCTGTAATTTCTCTCCCCTCTGATTTCGCTCCCCTCCCCCGGTACCTCCAGGTGTTCCCCATGTCCCCTCCAGGCTCCTGCAGCGCCCCTGTCCTCCGTCCTCTTCACCCTGTAATCTGGCGGCAGATTCAAAAAATGAATGATTTCATTCATTCTGTAAAAGTACATTTTGATCACTGTGATAAACTATCACAGTGATCAAAATAACAAAAAAAAAACAGTACATAAACCCCCCCCTTTATTAGGGACATATAATAAAATAAAGAAATTTTATTTATTTTTATTTTTTCATTAGGGTTAGGGTTTACAATTAGGGTTAGGCTGGGTTCATACTGCATTATGGCAGTCCGTTAGACGGACTGCGTTACACCGCTGCCATTCACCCCCATTTGAGGGCTCATCGCGACGCATGCCGTAAAGCGGCATGCGTTTGCGACGTGCCGTCATTCAGTGACGGAGCCTCGGACGCGGGCTGCAGCATCTGGGCTCGTCACCGCTAGCGCAGATGAATCATCTGCTGATTCATCTGCGCTAGCGGGTATAGCATAACGCGATCGCGTTATGCTATACCGTTACCAGCCCTTCAACGCTATGTGTTGAACGGGCTGGTAAAACGCAATATGAACCTAGCCTTAGGGTTATAATTAGGGTTAGGGTTGGAATTAGGGTTACAATTAGGGTTAGGGTTACAATTAGGGTTAGTGTCACAATTAGGGTTGGGATTAGGATTAGGGTTGCGATTAGGGTTAGGGGTGTGTTGGGGTTAGGGTTGGAGCTACAATTGAGGGGTTTCCACTATTTAGGCACATCAGGGGGTCTCCAAACACGACGTGGCGTTCAAAAAGTCAAATGGCGCTCCCTCCCTTCCGAGCCCTGCCGTGCGCCCAAACAGTGGTTTACCCCAACATATGGGGTATCAGCGTACTCAGGACAAATTGCACAACAATTTTGGGGTTCTAATTTCTCTTGTTACCCTTGGAAAAATAAAAAATAGCTGGATAAAAAAATAATTTTTGAGGAAAAAAATGATTTTTTTCACGGCTCTGCGTTTATAAATTTCTGTGAAGCACTTGGGGGTTCAAAATGCTCACCACACATCTAGATAAGCTCCTTGGGGGGTCTACTTTCCGAAATGATGTCACTTGCAGGGGTTTCTACTATTTAGGCACATCAAGGGCTCTGCAAACACAGCATGACGCCCGCAGAACATTCCATCAAAGTCTGCATTACAAAATGGCGCTCCTTCCCTTCCAAGCTCCCCCATGCGCCCAAACAGTGGTTCCACCCCACATATGGGGTATCAGCGTACTCAGGAAAAATTGCACAACAACTTTTGAGGTCCAATTTCTCCTGTTACCCTTGGGAAAATAAAAAAAATAGCGGGCTAAAGAATAATTTTTGAGGGAAAAAAATATTTTTTATTTTCACGGCTCTACGTCATAAACTTCGGTGAAGCACTTGGAGGTTCAAAGTGCTCACCACATATCTAGATAAGTTCCTTAAGGGGTCTAGTTTCCAAAATGGTGTCACTTGTGGGGGGTTTACACTGTTTAGACACATCAGGGCCTCTACAAACGCGACATGGCGTAGAGCCAATTCTGCGTTGAAAAAGTCAAACGGCGCTCCTTCCCTTCCAAGCTCTGCCATGCACCCAAACAGTGGTTTATCCCCACATATGGGGTATCAACATGCTCAGGACAAATTGCACAAAAACTTTTGGGGTCTTGTTACCCTTGGGAAAATAAAAATTGGGGTAAAAAGATCGTTTTTGTGGAAAAAATATGATTTTTTTATTTTCACGTCTCTACATTATAAACTTCTGTGAAGCACTTGGAGGTTCAAAGTGCTCACCACACATCTAGATAAGTTCCTTAAGGGGGTCTAGTTTCCAAAATGGGGTCACTTATTGGGGGTTTTCACTGTTTAGGCACATCAGGGGCTCTCTAAACGCGACATGGCGTCCAGCCAATTCTGGGCTGAAAAAGTCAAACGGCGCTCCTTCCCTTGCGACCTCTGCCGTGCGCCCAAAAAGTGGTTTACCCCCACATATGGGGTATCGGCGTATTCAGGAGAAATTGCACAACAAATTTTGTGGTTCATTTTTTCTTTTAACACTTGTGAAAATAAAAAAATTGGTTCCGAAGTAAAGTTTTTGCAAAAAAAGTTAAATGTTAATTTTTTCCTTCCACATTGCTTCATTTCCTGTGAAGCACATAAAGGGTTAATAAACTTGAGGGGTGCAGTTTTTAGAATGATGTCATTTTTGGGTATTTTCTATCATATAGACCCCTCAAAGTGACTTCAAATGTGATGTGGTCCCTAAAAAAAAATGGTGTAAAAATGAGAAATCGCTGGTCACTTAACCTTTAATTCGTAACAAAAAAATTTTGTTCCCAAAATTGTGCTGATGTAAAGTAGAAATGTGGGAAATGTTATTTATTAAGAAATTTGTGTGACATATCTCTCTGATTTAAGGGCATAAAAATTTAAAGTTTGAAAATTTTCAAAATTTTCACCATATTTCCGCTTATTTCATACATATTTCCTTTTCCATTATGCATGTATCTTAGCCTCACCCAGGTGGTAGGCTTTTCTTCCTTTTGGGTAGCACACTTTTTATTATAAACGAGATATTATTTTTTGGTTATTTAATTGATGCCATTTGTTTTCTTTTTTACTTTTCAGATTAATTGTTTATCGATTTCAGTTTTTTCCATATTTTCGATTATCAGTGTTGTGGGCATTGTGCACTGTGTGTTTTGGACACAGCCATTATGGATTGGGATACCCGTGAGGCAGCTTGGCATGCTCAATCATCTAGCATTTTTTCCTCTATTGAACCCATGACTCCTAGTTCAGACTTTTCACAACTAACCACCGATCTAATTGCCTCACATAAAATGGGCATTAGATTATGGTGGAACATACGTAGTCTTGAGGAGTACATAAAAATGAACATTGTACCAAGGGACCTTAGGGTCCCCATATTTCCAGCATGGGAACCTTCTACCAGCTTCCGCACTACATGGGAGCAGGGCCTAATGCGATGTTCAAATATTATTATGAATATGTTACTTGAACATGACAGAGAATTGCTTGTCACTACTAAGAATAAGATTAAGGAATTAGAAACCCGACTATCATCATTTGATGAGACCACGCAGGTCCAACCCTTTAAACTTAAACTTAAAGAAATTTTAGATAAATTTGATTCTGACATCACTCGTAAGAAAAAATCCAAGTTTTTGAGGGATCGCAGTGATTTTGAATCACAAAGAGCATTTCATTGGAAGCATCGAGGGAACCAAAGGGCAATAGCCCCAATATCGAAAGTGGGCCAGGGTCCACGTGAGACGTCCAGTCAATGAACAGACTTCGGGCCAGCGAATTTTTTTTATCATCGGCAGAAAGCGAGCGGACGCCGGATCAGGAGGCCGGAGACATAAGTCGCGTGTTCTCCAGAACTACCAGTACATGGGTCGAAAGTTTTACACACAGAACACACCAGACTACCGCGGTAGGCCACATGATAGTGTGGTGGATGTCACGCCGATCTACAGGTAATAAATGATGGCTTCAGGTGGTGAATCTTCTGACCCACATAATTGAGAACTTCAGTACTACAAGAGGACTACCTTTCTCCAGTACACTCTTTAGATAAATTCATGATTAAGGATTATATCTTTGCAGAACTTGGTTTAAGGTATTACATCTAAGACCTCAATATTGGACAACAATGATGATTTTGACTCAACGGACAGACATTTGACTCAACGGGCAGGCATTATTTGGCCAAATTTTGTGCAAAGCGTCTCATTCATTTTTTTCTAATATTCAAAAGCCATATTGCTATTCATGTTTCATATTTCACATTGACTTGCTTTGGCACGATAGAGTGCAACCTTTTTTTGTATATTGTCTATGGAGGTAGCTGCTCCTGGTTTGCACCTAATTCACACTGGTTTGGAATGTGCCAGTCAGTTTTCTTTTACTTCTATGTTAGCTTACTGACCGAGCACTCCGCCCATCACCATGTGGTGATTTTAATTATAGCAGGTTCCTGCTCACCCAGAAAAGGCAAGCTTTACTGACAGAGGTGTCCACATTCACCCAGGAATTCAGATATCAGCCTAATAGAGGTATGTTCACATAGGCAGGGACCCATACGTTCTGAGACCACCTTGACGTTGGTGTATGGGCAGGCATTATTTGGCCAAATTTTGTGCAAAGCGTCTCATTCATTTTTTTCTAATATTCAAAAGCCATATTGCTATTCATGTTTCATATTTCACATTGACTTGCTTTGGCACGATAGAGTGCAACCTTTTTTTGTATATTGTCTATGGAGGTAGCTGCTCCTGGTTTGCACCTAATTCACACTGGTTTGGATGTGCCAGTCAGTTTTCTTTTACTTCTATGTTAGCTTACTGACCGAGCACTCCGCCCATCACCATGTGGTGATTTTAATTATAGCAGGTTCCTGCTCACCCAGAAAAGGCAAGCTTTACTGACAGAGGTGTCCACATTCATCCCAGGAATTCAGATATCAGCCTAATAGAGGTATGTTCACATAGGCAGTGACCCATACATTCTGAGACCACATTGACGTTGGTGTATGGGCAGGCATTATTTGGCCAAATTTTGTGCAAAGCGTCTCATTCATTTTTTTCTAATATTCAAAAGCCATATTGCTATTCATGTTTCATATTTCACATTGACTTGCTTTGGCACGATAGAGTGCAACCTTTTTTTGTATATTGTCTATGGAGGTAGCTGCTCCTGGTTTGCACCTAATTCACACTGGTTTGGATGTGCCAGTCAGTTTTCTTTTACTTCTATGTTAGCTTACTGACCGAGCACTCCGCCCATCACCATGTGGTGATTTTAATTATAGCAGGTTCCTGCTCACCCAGAAAAGGCAAGCTTTACTGACAGAGGTGTCCACATTCACCCAGGAATTAGATATCAGCCTAATAGAGGTATGTTCACATAGGCAGGGACCCATACGTTCTGAGATCACCTTGACGTTGGTGTATGGGCAGGCATTATTTGGCCAAATTTTGTGCAAAGCGTCTCATTCATTTTTTTCTAATACTCAAAAGCCATATTGCTATTCATGTTTCATATTTCACATTGACTTGCTTTGGCACGATAGAGTGCAACCTTTTTTTGTATATTGTCTATGGAGGTAGCTGCTCCTGGTTTGCACCTAATTCACACTGGTTTGGATGTGCCAGTCAGTTTTCTTTTACTTCTATGTTAGCTTACTGACCGAGCACTCCGCCCATCACCATGTGGTGATTTTAATTATAGCAGGTTCCTGCACACCCAGAAAAGGCAAGCTTTACTGACAGAGGTGTCCACATTCACCCAGGAATTCAGATATCAGCCTAATAGAGGTATGTTCACATAGGCAGGGACCCATACGTTCTGAGACCACCTTGACGTTGGTGTATGGGCAGGCATTATTTGGCCAAATTTTGTGCAAAGCGTCTCATTCATTTTTTTCTAATATTCAAAAGCCATATTGCTATTCATGTTTCATATTTCACATTGACTTGCTTTGGCACGATAGAGTGCAACCTTTTTTTGTATATTGTCTATGGAGGTAGCTGCTCCTGGTTTGCACCTAATTCACACTGGTTTGGATGTGCCAGTCAGTTTTCTTTTACTTCTATGTTAGCTTACTGACCGAGCACTCCGCCCATCACCATGTGGTGATTTTAATTATAGCAGGTTCCTGCTCACCCAGAAAAGGCAAGCTTTACTGACAGAGGTGTCCACATTCACCCAGGAATTTAGATATCAGCCTAATAGAGGTATGTTCACATAGGCAGGGACCCATACGTTCTGATACCACCTTGACATTGGTGTATGGGCAGGCATTATTTGGCCAAATTTTGTGCAAAGCGTCTCATTCATTTTTTTCTAATATTCAAAAGCCATATTGCTATTCATGTTTCATATTTCACATTGACTTGCTTTGGCACGATAGAGTGCAACCTTTTTTTGTATATTGTCTATGGAGGTAGCTGCTCCTGGTTTGCACCTAATTCACACTGGTTTGGATGTGCCAGTCAGTTTTCTGTTACTTCTATGTTAGCTTACTGACCGAGCACTCCGCCCATCACCATGTGGTGATTTTAATTATAGCAGGTTCCTGCTCACCCAGAAAAGGCAAGCTTTACTGACAGAGGTGTCCACATTCACTCAGGAATTCAGATATCAGCCTAATAGAGGTATGTTCACATAGGCAGGGACCCATACGTTCTGAGACCACCTTGACGTTGGTGTATGGGCAGGCATTATTTGGCCAAATTTTGTGCAAAGCGTCTCATTCATTTTTTTCTAATATTCAAAAGCCATATTGCTATTCATGTTTCATATTTCACATTGACTTGCTTTGGCACGATAGAGTGCAACCTTTTTTTGTATATTGTCTATGGAGGTAGCTGCTCCTGGTTTGCACCTAATTCACACTGGTTTGGATGTGCCAGTCAGTTTTCTTTTACTTCTATGTTAGCTTACTGACCGAGCACTCCGCCCATCACCATGTGGTGATTTTAATTATAGCAGGTTCCTGCTCACCCAGAAAAGGCAAGCTTTACTGACAGAGGTGTCCACATTCACCCAGGAATTCAGATATCAGCCTAATAGAGGTATGTTCACATAGGCAGGGACCCATACGTTCTGAGACCACCTTGACGTTGGTGTATGGGCAGGCATTATTTGGCCAAATTTTGTGCAAAGCGTCTCATTCATTTTTTTCTAATATTCAAAAGCCATATTGCTATTCATGTTTCATATTTCACATTGACTTGCTTTGGCACGATAGAGTGCAACCTTTTTTTGTATATTGTCTATGGAGGTAGCTGCTCCTGGTTTGCACCTAATTCACACTGGTTTGGATGTGCCAGTCAGTTTTCTTTTACTACAGACAAGTTTTACGTGACTTGCTTGATCTTCTACAAGAGAATCAAGCCACTAGGGGTAAGAATGTCTTTCCACATAAAAATAAATCTCATGCGGCCCCCCCCCTTTTCGCTAGTTCCAGCTATTCGCATTTTCTTTGAATTGGTTAAGAGAGATATACTTTCCTTATCTCCTTTCTGCTCCTCTGCTAGGAATCTCAACCTGGCAGAGAGGGCGGCTATTCAAGCTCTTAAATCTAATCCATCCTTTATTATTAAGGAAGCTGATAAGGGGGGCAATGTGGTCTTGTGGCCACATGACCTTTATTTGGAAGAGGCACATAGACAACTGGATGACACCAGATACTATCGTAAACTGCCATCTGACCCCACTGGTATATTCTCTGCAAAATTGAGAAGAATATTGGATAGGGCTAAGGATTTAGGCATCATTAATAATCAAGAACATACTTTTATGTGGGTTGAAGAGCCCATCACACCCACGTTTTACATGCTGCCTAAAGTCCATAAGAATGTTAAGAAACCACCCGGACGACCAATTGTTGCCAGCATTGGCAGCCTGTGTGAAAAAGTCTGTATATATGTGGACTTTTTTCTGCAACCATTTGTTAGAGATCTTCCATCTTTTGTTCAGGATACTTCACATTTCATCAGGCTATGTCAGGAGATGTATATATCTACAGGGAACATTCTCGTCACCTGTGACGTAGAATCCCTGTATTCTAACATCGGGCATGATACAGGCATCCTGGCGGTTGCGCATTTTTTTGACCAACTGTCTAATTCAGACAGAATGCACGACTCTCTGATTTTGGACTTACTCAAATTTGTGCTGGTACATAATTTTTTCTTTTTGATCGCTCCTTTTATTTACAGACCTCAGGAGTGGCGATGGGAGCACGATGTGCTCCGGCTTTTGCCAACCTATTTTTAGGTTGGTGGGAAGCGACGGTGGTTTTCGACTCTGCCCAGTTTAAGAATCATGTCCGACATTGGTGTCGATATATCGACGATATATTTTTTGTCTGGACGGGTTCTGCTGAGGCCTGTCAGACATTCATTTCTGATTTAAATCAAAATGCTTGGAATATTATTCTCACGCATCATATGTCTTCCTCGTCGGTTATGTACCTAGATATGGAGGTAAAAATTGAGAATAACTGTATCAACACGACACTGTTTCGTAAACCTACGGCGACGAATAGTCTTTTAGACTACCGTAGTTTTCATCCACCACATATTAAAAGAGGGGTCCCGATTGGTCAATTTCTAAGAATCAGAAGAAATTGCTCTTCTGATTCGGATTTTTTGCATGAGGCATCAAATTTGACCAATCGCTTCAGAACAAGAGGCTACCCACGCGCCACTATATCTGCCGCATACCAACGAGCCAGAGGATCGACACAGGACTCCCTTTTAAACTCTAGGCCAAAGATCTGTGATAATAAACCCAGATTCATTACCAAATATAACACTCATTGGGACCAAATTAGAAACATTCTCGCCAAGCATTGGAGTGTTTTGTCTCTGGATTTACAGACCTCAAGGGTCATTAGTGAACAACCCCTTTTGACTGCTAGACGGGCGCCAAACCTCAAAGACATCCTTACCAAAAGTCACTATAAAAGACAGACGACAAGTTTAAATCGTGGTAGTTCACTTAAGGGCTCATTTCCTTGTGGGAATTGCACGATATGTACCTATATGCGTCCCGTTCGTGACTATTTTATCAATCCTCTTGATGGTAGCAGATATAGATTGAAGCATTACATTAATTGTAAAACCAACTGTGTCATATATGCTCTTGTTTGTCCGTGTTCCCAGGTTTATGTGGGTCAAACATCGCAAGAATTGAGACGCCGTATTCAGAAGCATTTTTCCACAATTAATTTGGCTCATGCGGATCAGATGAAGGGTAAGCCTCTTACGTCAGTGGCCTCACACTTTCTGACACATCATTCGGGCAGGATTGGTGATACCCAAATTGTTGGCCTGGAGAGGGTGGTGTTTTCTAATCGAGGGGGTTGCCCAAAGAAATTACTTTTGCAAGTTGAATCCCGCTGGATATTCAATCTTCATTCTACCACCCCTACAGGTCTCAATGAGGAGCTGCTGTTTTCTGGATTTCTTGGTTAAAATGTATTATTCTACTTTGGAACCGTCATTTATGCACTGCCAACATGGAAGACTATGGATCCATTTGGTTATACATACTTCCAAAGGATTGTGCGACTGGATGGAACATTTCGTGTGGACCTCTCAATAACCCTGGATCCATGTGTGCGACTTCTGTCCTTTCCTGCTCTTGTTGTTGTTTTGTATTTATCATCTTTGTGCTTGATCGATTGGCCATGATTTAGGTGTTCCCGCATTGGGTAGGGTTTGGGTGCCTGCCTTGGACAACCATTAAAGTCCTCATTACATGTGATACTTTCATGGACTGCACCCTTTGTCTTCTATGGTGCCTGGTAGGAAGGGGGTGTTAGATTGGGACATTCTTGAGAGTTTACCTGTATGGATTCAAGTTCTTTCTTTTTACTTATTTTCCCTTTGGGTCTGGGATCATGCCTATTATGGTTCCTTCATATGATCTCAATGTCCCTACCTATTCTGGTCGTATTGATCACTTTTTGTATATATATTTTATATATATATTTTTTGTATTTTCTTACATGTTCTATTTACTTATCCCATTTATATTCTCCCTCCTTATTATGATTTTTGTGTTTGCATTTTATTTTATATATTATTTTTACATGTTTACATGTTATTTTTACATGTCCTTTTCTTTATTTATTTATTATTTTCTTTTTGACTATTTATTATTTATTATTTATTATTTTTTTTTTTTTTTTATCATTTTTTCTGTTTTTCTATTTTACTTTATGATTGTTTATTATTATTATCTTTTTACAATCCTTGTCCTTAATTATTGTTGCCTCCATACAGGTTTCCCGTTGAATGATATGATTGGTGTTTCCCTTGTTCACATTTGTATGTGGCATGATTGCGTTGTTAATGGATTAGAACATAGTTTTTTGCTGGTCACTTATAAGTGTTGTTATACCGGCTTTCGGTGTTCTCCGGAGGCTTCACGCATGCGCACCTTCAGGCCTGCCGCCGCGCCTGCGTGTCAGTGGATCGCGGTCTGCTTAATCAGTGCAGAGACGTCTGCACCTTTCGCCTCGGCCCTTGCCAGTCACGTTCCATCACTTCCTTCCTTGGCCGACTCCCACACACAGCTGCCTCTATTTTTCTCATGCCCACTTAGGTATTTATACTTTCCAGGTTCTTGTTTAAATCACTTTCCCTGATGAAGCCGCACTAGCTGCGGCGGAACGCGTGGGACCGCGGTGTTTTCCTCTCCTGATCCTCCGCCTGGCTTCCTCATGCATTTACCATGAGATTTTTCTAGGGTAACTATCATTGTTGAATGGTTGCAGTCTTTGCTGGTATTTTCCAGCTTTTTTTGCAAGGCATTTGCCTCCCTTGTAGGACATTCTTGTATACTGGTTTTCTTAATCGGTTTGACACTCTCCCACATTTTCTGTGTCCATACAGGTTCTCTCATTTCATTAGGTGGGGTTTATTATTATATTTGTGTTATGTCATTATCATTATTGGCCCCGCATTACAA
This sequence comes from Oophaga sylvatica, assembly GCA_033576555.1. Taxonomy (NCBI): domain Eukaryota; kingdom Metazoa; phylum Chordata; class Amphibia; order Anura; family Dendrobatidae; genus Oophaga; species Oophaga sylvatica. Next base: position 787,710,510 of record JARQOD010000001.1, on the reverse strand, counting down.
CCTTTATTCCATGTGTTTATTTTGTTCTTGCAACTTTAATATGTATTATACCAGTATGTCCCAGATATGTCTGCAGGCGGTTTTTTCAGGACTGGAAACACCTTGTTTTTAATTATGTTTTATTGCACTTTCTTTATGAACCAATAAAATTGTTATATTTGTTGCATCACATTTTACTACTGGTGTAGTGTGCGTTACTACGGTAGTTCTCTTTCTCTCTTTCCCTTATTTCATAAATAAACGCAAGTCATATAAAAAAATTTTTACCACTAACGTGAAGTACAATATGTCACGAAAAAACATCTCAGAATCAGCTGGATTCGTTAAAGCGTTCCAGAGTTATAGCCTCATAAAGAGACAGTGGTCAGAATTGTAAAATTTGGCCCGGTCATTAAGCTGCAAAATGGCTCTGTCACTAAGGGGTTAAAAACTGACGTAATCATGTGCAAAAAGCACTTTATATAGTTAGAGCGTAGCTGCTCATTTAGTCATTGGGGTGTGCTTCATTTCGTTCAGTCACGATTCTCGCTGCCCACGCAATTTGAATGATGTTCCTGGGGTTGCGCCAGCGTCACTCGAATTTGCTTTGAAATCCCGCGCTTGCGCAATGTGTATTGGGAAGCTGAGCATGCTCCGTGACTAGTGGCTCCCTTGGTGTGTGCGTACAGTCAGTGAAGCTGGGTACTACACACAGCTTCAGTGCTCACACGTGGGGAGCCGATTGTAATGGAACATGTGCAACTCCATAATGCACAAGCGCTGGATTTCAAAGTGGATTCGAGTGACGTTGGCGCAACTCCGAGAACATCATTCAAATTGTGTGGGCAGCGATAACCGTGACTGAACGACATGAAGCTCACCCCTAAATGACCAAACACACCGGATGACACTGATATATATATAATAATCAATCAATATAATATCCAATATATATATAAGTAAAGTATATTGATTATATATTATTAACAAGTCACCCAGGTGCCTAAAGAGGAAGTGGATAACCACTTAATTAATTGAACATATCAAACACCCAAAAACCATGAAAAAGCCAAGAATACCAGACAAGAAATGTGATAAGTCTCTTTATTAATAAAGGGTGGCATAAAATATATATATATATATATATATATATTTAACATCAATATAAAAATCTTATAAAAATTATAAGCCATCTATTTATCTGCGCATATGCAGAGCATTATTATGTCTGGGGCCCCACGAAGGAAGTTTCTCCGAAATGCGCGTTGGGTAGCGCGATAAAACAGAGCCTGACATCCCTTACAGAGACAGTTATTGAAGGTAAATGGGAAAGAATTTCTTGCTTTCCAGCGTATCGCCTACTATTGAGCAATTGACCGTTCAGTAGTCACAGTGGTTTTGTGCTCTGTGCATATATAATCTTTTTTGCAGTTTGAGTGTTTCTACCCTCTGTGCACTCACATACACTCAGGTATATAGTATATGTTATTGATTTTGCAAATTTGTTTTTTTTTTTTTTCTTCTAGTGCACTCACATACACTTAGACATATGGTATATGTCATTGATTTTACAGATTGAGTTTTTTACTGTGCGTGCACTCATACACTTAGGTATATAGTAGATGTTATTGATTTTGCACAAGTGATTTCTTTTCTCATTTTGGTAATAATAATTATAATTTTTTATATATATATTGATTTATTTAAGTATCACGAGGTATATATATATATATTCCTTTACCTTCTTGCACATTACTGCTTCTTTGCACAATTTCTTGCATTTTTGCACAAAAATACTAATAGATTTAAGTATCAATATTAATTTTTTGTCTCCTTTTTGCACATTTTTTCGGCACGTTGCACAATTTTTTGCGATTTTTGCACAATATATTGGTCTGTGTTTTTTCTTTGTCACAAAATATATATTTATTGTTGTGCAATTTTCTGATATACTGTGTCTTTTTTGTTGGATATGCCTTTCAATAATTGTTCTATTACATAATAATGCTCTGCATATGCGCAGATAAATAGATGGCTATATTTTAATATGATGTTAAATAAATATATATATATACATATATATATATATTTTCTGCCACCCTTTTATTAATAAAGAGACTTATTACATTTCTTGTATGGTATTCTTGGCTTTTTCATGGTTTTTGGGTGTTTGATATGTTCGACTAAATGAACAGGTACGATCTAATTATGTAAAGTGCCTTTTGCACGTGATTACAGCATTGTTTTTAATAAAAACAACGTCTTAGTGTTGCACATTGCATCACTAACAACGCACTGGGGACAGTTTAGATACTAAATATGACATGGCAGGTTCCCTTTAAGCAATACGCCATCCTGTATCTACTACATGGACAGTGCTGTGATTCGCCTGTACCAAGTGTTTTGTTCTGAACCTGTACTGCACTGCTATCCATCTGTACCACATGTAATGCACTGAACCTTTACTACATGCACTGCATGGCTATGCAGCTGACACCCGGCACTAAGTGCCAGGAGTGGTCACAGACCGCTCCTGGCACTTTAACCCCCGGAACACTGCGATCAAACATGATCGCAGCGTTCCGGAGCCAGCACAGGGGCTGACAGCCCCCCTGCCTTTGGATCGGAGACCCCGCGGCATGACGTGGGGTCCCGATCACTCCATTGGTAACCCGATGTCGTCATCCGGGTTACCAGAGCTGAGAGACTTCCTGTCATGCGCAGTGCATGCCAGGAAGTCTCCAGGTCAGTGTGCAGCGCTGTAAGCTTTCATAGCACCCAGCGCTGCCGCCGGCACTCAGACCGGAGCGTGCGGCTGCATGTATTTCTATGCACGCTCCGATCCCGAGTGCTGGCGGCAGTGTTGGGTATTGACATGCGAGACTCGTGCGAGTTTCTTGCATGTCTGACCCCGGCCTAAGACAGTGGTTACCTGTCCACACAGAAGGCCACGGCTGGTCATAACTACAATCACATGGTGCAGAAAATCAGAAGGGACTGATTAGTAAATACTTTAAAGCGAGGAGGATCAACTCTCCTAAGTCGGATATATGGGTATCCAGGTCATAGGAAGCCAAATAAAATGATACCTTGATATCTGCAAGCCGATGTTTTATTCCAGAGAAATCCATGTTTTTTTTATGACTATGGCCTGAACACAGATATGCATGAGAATGTCTCCAGGGATTATTTTATATACGGTAAATGGAGTTACCTGTGTGATGTGTAATGGCTGTTCTGATCTCACTGCAGAGCTGTGTGTGATTATAACTGACACAGTGGTTAGCACTGTCATATTACAGCGCTGGGGTCCTGGGTTTGAAATCCCACTAAGAACAACATCTGTGAGCTTATATGTTCTCACTGTTTGCATGGGTTTCCTCCCGCAGTCCAAAGACATACTGATAGGGAATTTAGATTATGTGCCACATTGGGGACAGTGATGATAATTTCTGTAAAGTGCTGCAGAATGTGATGGCTTTATAAGCAAAACATAAAATAATTATCTTCAGGTTCCTCTCAGCTTCCATCTCACAGGCATTTAGTGTTGCAATAGTGCTGCAATACAGCAGAGCTGGAGAGTTGCAGCAAATGTTTGTTATGAAACCAAGTTCAATTCTACTGCTCTGTGTTAGTTACATGTCTCACACCAATAATTCCCCCTTTTATTCATAATAAGCTCTGGAGACATGTTCTCAAGGAGAAATTTGTCTGGGCCACATTCCTGAACAGCTCATTTAAATATATGAAAAACATGGATTTCTCTGGAATAAGACATTAGAACACAGATATCAAGATATTATTTTATTCAGTTTCCTATGATCTACATGCCCATATAGATGTTTTAGGAGGGTTGATCCTACTGACATATTCCCTTCATTACATTTGCTGTGCACATAACTATGGCTTAAGGTAAAGATTAAAAAAAAAAATCACCAGAGTGCTACTTTAAAGGGTATGCGTCATAAAAAAAAGTTTTTAAAAAAATTGAAGAAATATAAAGTACGGTATAAGTGTTTAAAGTAAAAAGAAATTAACTTTTTTTAATGATATGAAATGATTTGGTCTCGGTGAGGAGCCATATGGACAGAGGAAGGCTGGTAGCATCAATTCTGTTAGTTGGTGCCTGCATTGGAGTTAGATACGCGAGCTGTATCCAATGCTAGGATTAGATACGCAGATTGTATCCAATGCTGGGATTAGATACACGGATTATCCCGCACTAGGATTAGATAAATGGACTGTATCCTTCGATGGGATTAGATATGCGGACTGTATCCGACGCTGGGATTAGATACGTGGACTATCCCGCACTAGGATTGGATACAAAAACTGTATCCTGCTCTGGGATTAGATACACGGATTGTATCCTGTGCTGGGATTATATATGCAGACTATATACACGCTGGGATCAGATACGCGGACTGTATCCCGCTCTGATTAGATACGCAGACTGTATCCCGTGCTGGGATTAGATAAGTGGACTGTATCACATAGGATGGCATTAGGTACATTTGACTGTATCACACAGATTGGATACAGGCCTCATCAGAGGGTATCACATGATGAGATTAGGTACAGGGCTCAGCGTAGTGTATCACACAGGCTGGGACTAGATACAGGGCTCAGTGAAGTGTATCACAGGCTGGGATTAGATACAGACTTACATGCTTCTACTTGATACACAGAATGTATCACACTGGATGGGATTATATACACAGATTATCACGCTCTGGGATTAAATACATGGAGTGTACCACACATGATGGGGTTAGATACAGGGCTCAGCATAATGTATTACACATGATGAGACTAGATGCACGGTCCAGCGGACCATATCACACATGATGGGATGAGATGCCCCCCTTTGAGGAAGTGAGCGTCAGGCTCACGAAACGCGCGTCAGGGTTCCTGGACACCTGTGGATATCACAACCTGCTACTAAAATGGGTAAATCTTACCATGATCTGTTTATTTAAATGCACATTTTTTGTCTATTGTTACAACTGCGCTATGAGCATTACAATATAGTCAGTTCATATAATGATGGAAGCCCTCTGTGGACCTAATTATGATTCTATGATGCTAATACATTGCGCTCTGTACATATGATATTGCATTGAGCAGGCACCCACAGGGTCCTTATTATTGGGTGTATCATCTCATCCTGAGTTATATATACAACTATTCAATATATATGCACAATGCTGTAATTTTATTGATATCTGTACTTTTTGTATACAAATAAATTTGATATATTTTTTTAGATACTTTTTTGTTCTCCAGTAATTCTCACATGATGAGACTAGATGCACGGTTCAGCGGACCATATCACACATGATGGGATGAGATGCATGGCCCAATGAACCGTGTACACACGATGGGATTAGATACATGGCTTTGTTCATTCAGTGCAAGACCTCATTCAGATGTCTGTAATGCAGGGATCTATAAACGAGTCTTTACTGAGGACTTCTGATGAGCTTTCCAGATGCAGCAGTAAATTCTCAGCGCAGCAAAAAGGTATAATAACCAAATCTGGAAAAGAAGGGGGCTAAAAGAAGGTGGCTCTCCCTAAAAGGCCCTGAAAGCAGCCCTACCCACCAGCGGAGGTTGGCACCCTAGTTGTTGACGTAATGGCGCCCCCACTCAACGTCGGTAGCCCTGTGAACCTTAGACCACCCTAGACATACCAAAAATTGGGACACACAAGAAAAAACACGCACGTATAGAAACCGTAAAAATCCCCCTAATGGGGAGACAACATATTCTCATTCGAACTGTATCTGAGAGTGTAAAAGCGCTGATGTGCAGCATGCGGCTGTTGTGAGGTAAAGCCAGTGTCCACACTAGCATAAGAGGTATGACAATCCTATCCTCTAATAGTGTGCCTAAAAAAATACATGAGTTAACCATAAAAATGGAAGATTAAATAGCCACAGTGTTATGTGGACATTCCTCAGCAACACCATTAACCCAAAAATGTAGATAAATATCTACTTGAAAGAAAAAAGGAGAGTACATATGAGTTAACGATGATACTTCACAAAATCCCAAAGTACTCTCATGTACATTGGACACCCAGCACCCATTTGATAGTTCACTCCAGTGCTCATCTACTAAATATATAGAAAATATTTTACAATACTAGAAAGAGCCAATAGGGTCCGAGTATTTAAACAGCCATGGTTAAGTTTAAATACCAGTACTCCCATATGAGTTAGGCACCCAATGGTCAATACCCATTCCCTCCAGTTTCCATCTAAAAGTCATGCAAAAACAAATAGTAAGCATAATTTCATAGCAGTGCAATGCTGGGAAGACCAATAGAATCAGGGTGAAAACCAAAAAGAAGAGCTGAGGGAAATTTTTCTATGAGAAACTACCCAACAAGGATCAGCAAATTATGCTGAAATTAAGCAAAAATGAAATGATCCAAAGCCACAATATGGGGGTTATTTTAGAAAAGTATATAAAGTTTATTGCACATATATTTATTTCACACAAAGAGACAAGGTATTCGTATGAAAATGCAAGTGGCAGCTAAAGAGTTAATGCACTACATGATGGAAAAAGCAGCACATGGAGAAACACGCGTCTCCCAGCAGATCTGCATGTCAATTAGGGGCAAGATAAGCAAAAACATGGGACTGTTATAACCTAAAAATGGGAGGCAGGCTACATGTAATACATAGCACGCTGATTAGGCAAGACAGATCAATGGAGCAGGTAAATTAACGTGTATATATATATATATATATATATATATATATATAGAATACCTTGAGACATGTTAGATGCCGCAAGCAGGAGTGCTGGGAGGACGCGCAGGAGCCTCGACGCGTGTTTCACCGCCCTCGGCTTCGTCAGAATCAGGGTACTTATCAGCCATGAGTAAGTCTTATTCCCGACGCGTTTCCCCCTTAACGATCAAGGGTTCATCAGGGGATCCAGATGAGGGCTTCGATATCCCCCAATGGCTGAAAGTCAAATGTGTGCAGTCTTAAAGGTACTTGCCTGAGGATCACATCACAATCCCCAGACTGGTCGTCGACTCTCTTGACCTGAGCATGATAGCTGCATAATATGTGCTGTCACGCTCAGGTCTGGAGAGCGGACGGGCAGTCTGAGTATTGCGATGCAATGCGATCCTCGTCCGAGTAATATGGCCTTCTGACTGTGCCCTTAATAGTACAATTCCAGGCTGTCCAAACTGTGCTCACCACTGCAGCCCCAGAGCTCCTGTCACAGCCGCAGCCCGTCCTGTACACGCCTGCAATACCCTTTCACCGCTTCCGCTGAACACTGTAAGCTGTGACGTGGAAGTTTTAGTTCAGATCACTACTCTTGACTACTCCAAAAGAGAACCTGCTTCCCCCGATAGCTGTGAACTGGACAGCCCAGGGGACATCCCAGGTTAGCAGCTGGAGGCCATCACAATGCATGACTCTGGAATTGTATGACGAAATTGCCCAACCTTAAAGGGAATCTGTCACCTCGGGACACTAGTCATACCTGTATGCCTCATATTATGCCTTCCCAATCACACCTGATTGCCCTTAGCTGCATTATTTATTCAGTGCAATGGGTCTGCTCCAGACCCGTGTCTGCTCCACATATTTCAAATCCCATATTTCAAATTACAGATTTCTAATTACACTACTGTGAATTAGACTAGAATTTGACTGGAATTTGGCTGCAAGGTAACATAATTTAAAACCACTATGTTTCATTTTCTTATCACTTTCACCCCCATCCTCCTTTCTTTCTTCCTATCCCCTGTAATCCCCCCACCTAGTAAGGAATTAGTCATTTCCCCCTCCATTCTCCCAGCCATCTCACCTTTCCCACAGAACTGTTCCTCCACATACAATCCTTTTCACCAAGACACACACGGCCACACCATGGCTTATCCTGCTCTCACCTTCTAACGCTCTGTCTGCTACTCCTCATCGCTGGCGATGTATTCCCAAATCCTGGCCCTCCTCATCACATCCCCACACTCATTTCTAACACCCTGCCACGATCTTCCACACGTTTTTGCAACCCTGTCAACCTCATACCTATCCATCCACACACCCCTCCCCCAGTCCCCCTACCCGGAGCACTATGGAACGCACGCTCCGTCTGCAATAAACTGTCATTTGTCCACGACCTCTTTATCACCAACAAACTCTCCTTCCTTGGCATCACTGAAACCTGGCTCACCCCCTCTGACACAGCCTCTCCAGCTGCGCTCTCCTATGGCGGATTTCATCTTTCTCACACCCCTCGCCCCAGCAACAAACGTGGTGGAGGAGTTGGCTTACTCCTGTCTGATACCTGCTCCTTTACCCCTATTCAAATTCCACCCTCCGCTGCTATTCCCTCGTTCGAAGTGCACTCCGTCCGCATCTATTCCCCCTCCAACCTCCAACTGGCTGTCATTTACCGCCCCCCGGAACTAGCCATCTCCACCTTTCTCGACCACTTCACCACCTGGCTACTTCATTTCCTCTCTGCTGACATCCCCACCATCATCATGGGCGATTTCAACATCCCCATTGACACTTCCACCCCGGCTACCTCTAAACTTCTTTCGCTCACAGCTTCCCTTGGCCTCACTCAATGGTCCTCTGTGGCCACTCACAAAGGCGGTCACACGCTGGACCTTATCTTCACCCGTCTCTGTTCCCTCACTAATCTCACTAACTCCCCACTCCCCCTGTCTGACCACAACCTACTGACATTCTCTTCCCTCTCCTCTGTTAGTACGCATCCCCCACTCCACAAACTCACCCACCCTCGCAGAAATCTCAAACACCTCAATTTACAATCGCTCTCTGAGTCCCTCCTCCCTCTCACAGACATAGCCTCACTTAATGACACAGATGCTGCTGCCACATTTTATAACACCACAATAAAAACCACACTTGATCGGCCGCCCCCCTCATGCAGAGCAAAACTCGTACAATCAACAGGCAGCCCTGGCTGACCGGCCTGACCAAAGAACTGAGACGGGCTTCCAGGGTTACCGAGCGGAGATGGAAGAGAACCCACTCCATCGAGCACTTCAACGCATACAAGCAGTCCCTTGCCAGCTTCAAGTCCACGCTCTCTGCCGCAAAACAAACTTACTTTGCATCTCTCATATCCTCCCTGTCTCACAACCCTAAACAGCTCTTCAACACTTTCAATTCTCTACTCCATCCCACAGCACCTCCTCCCTCTCCTCTCATTTCTGCCGAAGACTTTGCCTCCTTCTTTAAGCAAAAGATTGATACTATCAGAGAAGGCTTTGGCCCGCAGCCCCCAATGCCCCTCTTAGCCACTCAGCCCTGTTCTTCCAAAACCAGCTTCACCACCATGACAGAAGATCAGCTCTCCACTCTCCTGTCAAGATCACACCTCACCACTTGCGCGCTTGACCCACTCCCGTCCCACCTCATCCCTAACCTTGCCACAGTCTTCATCCCTACTCTCACACACCTCTTCAACCTTTCACTTACAAATGGTGTCTTTCCTTCATCCTTCAAACATGCCTCAATCACCCCGATCCTCAAAAAGCCCTCCCTCGACCCATCCTCAGCGTCTAGCTATCGCCCGATATTCTTCTCCCCTTCGCCTCAAAACTACTGGAACAGCATGTATATCTTGAACTGTCCTCCCACCTTTCCTCCTGCTCCCTCTTTGACCGGTTACAATCAGGCTTTCGACCGCATCACTCAACTGAAACTGCCCTAACTAAAGTCACCAACGACCTACTAACCGCCAAGAGCAAGCGACACTACTCTGTCCTCCTTCTCCTGGACCTGTCTTCTGCCTTTGACACCGTAGACCATTCCCTCCTCCTACAGATTCTCTCATCTCTTGGCATCACAGACTTGGCCCTATCCTGGATCTCATCATACCTAACAGACCGAACTTTTAGTGTCTCCCTCTCACACACCACCTCCTCACCTCGCCCCCTGTCTGTCGGTGTTCCCCAAGGCTCAGTCCTAGGACCCCTACTCTTCTCCATCTACACCTTCGGCCTGGGACAGCTCATAGAATCCCATGGCTTGCAGTATCACCTCTACGCCGATGACACGCAGATCTACCTATCTGGACCTGACCTCACCTCCCTACTGACCAAAATCCCACAGTGTCTGTCTGCTATCTCAGCCTTCTTTTCTGCTCGCTTTCTCAAACTGAACATGGACAAAACAGGATTCATCATCTTTCCCCCACCTCATTCTACCCCTCCACCAGGCCTATCCATCAATGTCAATGGCTGCTCGCTTTCCCCAGTCCCACATGCTCGGTGCCTTGGGGTGATCATCGACTCTGCCCTCTCTTTCAAACCACATATCCAAGCCCTCGCCACCTCCTGCCGCCTCAAACTCAAAAATATTTCCCGGATCCGCTCATTCCTCAACCATGAAACCACAAAAACACTAGTGCACGCCCTTATCATCTCCCGCCTCGACTACTGCAACCTCCTACTGTCTGGCCTCCCCTCTAGCACTCTGGCACCACTCCAGTCCATCCTACACTCTGCTGCACGACTAATCCACCTGTCTTCCCGCTATTCCCCAGCCTCCCCACTATGCCAGGCCCTTCACTGGCTTCCTATTGCCCAGAGGCTCCAGTTCAAAACCTTAACCATGACATACAAAGCCATCCACAACCTTTCTCCTCCATACATCTGTGACATGGTCTCCCACTACCTACCTACACGCAACCTTCGATCCTCTCAAGATCTCCTTCTCGACTCCCCCCTCATCTCTTCTTCCCACAACCGCATACAAGACTTCTCCCGGGCTTCCCCCATACTCTGGAACTCCCTGCCGCAAAACATCAGACTTTCACCAACAACGGAGACCTTCAAGAAAAACCTGAAGACCCACCTGTTCCGACAAGCCTACAACCTGCAATGATCCTCAGTCTACTGAACCATCGCACGACCAGCTCTACCCTCTCCTAGTGTATTCTCACCCATCCCTGTAGACTGTGAGCCCTCGCGGGCAGGGTCCTCTCTCCTTCTGTACTTGTGTGTCCCTTGTCTAGCACATGTTTATTGTATCTGTCTATATTTTTCCCTTTTCATATGTAAAGCGCCATGGAATAAATGGCGCTATATAAATGTATAATAATAATAATAATAATAATTAATGGTCTTGTTGCTGAGAAATGTTATATTCTTTCTTTGTTAATGATGTCTTCCAGGCTCCAGGGTGTGCGCTGCCTGGAAGAAATCCCTGCCCGTCTTCATTATAATACTTACCTCCTTCCCATCAGCGTTAGTTACGGCCCCAGAATCCTGCGTCCTGCACACCCTCAGAAATACAGTGGGGAAAAAAGTAATTAGTCAGCCACCAATTGTGCAAGTTCTCCCACTTAAAAAGATGAGAGAGGCCTGTAATTGACGTCGTAGGTCGACCACTACTGTGAGAGTCAAAATGAGAAAACAAATCCAGAAAATCAACTTGTCTGATTTGGCAAGATTTATTTTGCAAATTACGGTGGAAAATAAGTATTTGGTTATGTTATTTCTGTTGTGTAAAACTCACTTCCCTTTAACATGGCGAGCACCAGGCCCACTGTTTAGATTTTGTTTCTTTTTGTGTTTTGCTGTGTGAATATCTGGTCATCGTCTGTTAACTGATCAGGCCAGAGGGACATGGACAGATTACATTGATACAGGGTGAACTGTTGTGTAATTTTGTGCATTCAGAGCGCTGATAGTTCAGATGGGTGATGCAGATTTTCAATACGAGCTATACACAGAACAAAATCTTTAACAGAAAACCCAATCTTTTGTTACCAGGCAGATTTTTAATGTTTTTCTTTTTCCTTTTGAAGTAATCTTTGAGAGTTTGGGGTGATCTTTACCAATCCATTCTTTCATAAAGTCATAGTCGTTCTCAAGGAAATTCCAGCTGGTCAGAAAAGGCGATCCAGAGGTAAAAGGACAAGGAGGATGACCAAGATGGCTCCAGGAAGATTTATCGACCCTTAAAAGATTAGCAAAACAAAGTAACTCCCATTGTACCCAAATCTGCAGAATTGCTGTGGTCTGCCATATTGGAACAAGCATGTAGCCATGATAGCATGTGTATAGACAGACGGTCGGTCTTGAATAAGTCAAGTAAACGACTGCAGATGTTAGCAAAACTGATCTGTGTTTATGAGGAATCCCTGTGTAAGACAGATTCCCCAAATTTCCACTGTCAGTGTTGTGTGACTAATGTGCAGAGAGTGTGCTCCTTACAGACACAACTGGCAGACAACGATCAGTATAATGTGGACAGAGAAAAGCAGATTTCTAGGCTTGAATCACAACTGCTGGAAATGGAAAATCATTGTCTTGATATAGAAGCACGGTTGACTCAGTCTGGGGCTGAGATTAAAGCTTGTAAGGACAAGGCTTCAGCTAGTGATGCCATAATTAATCAGTTGAATGGGGAGCTTGATACTAGTTCCCAACTGATTACTAGTTTGCAAAATAGCAATGATTTTCTTCTCTTTTTCTCTAAAAACAAGGTCAGATCCCCAACCAATTGTGCCCTGTGCAGGGCAAAAAGGGGGGAGTGAAGGAATAAGGGATTGATCAAATATTTTATCAAATTTTGATCCAATAAAAAAGTAACGATAGGAATGTGCTGTCCAAATGACAAAGAAAATGCAAACGTAACATTGTTAAGAGAGCATCCTTAGTAATGGAAGAGTTTAAAACATCCAGACAGAAGGAAGTATGTTCTGTCAGGGCTCTTAAATCAGGCATGGCATGTGTTAGATGTTATGCCTGTGCTGGCTCCGGCCATATTGCCAGGTACTGCAAATGGTCAGGTACAATGAGAGAGAGGACATATCAATCTGTGAAATGTTTTAAATGTTGTCACTTTGGACATATTGCGAGGAACTGTTATTGCACAAGTAATTGTGAGCGGCCTAGTAGTATTGTCAGGGAGCACAGACATTTACACAGACATAATGACATTTTCTCTCAGTCTCATGTACCCCACCATGTGCAGACACCTCAAAATGACCGATTACAACCTGGAAAGCTAGTGAGGCCTTGATGTAATCTCAGTTTTTCAGAGTTTCAAACTGGCCTCTAGTCTTTCTTATTGGTTGTTTGGGTTTAAATTATTTTACTTCTCTTCTATTTGCTAGGTTTGCTCTTTTGCAATTTAAATGTATTGTTAGACCAGTGAGGTTCAGACAGGAGGCAGAAAGGCTTTATCTGAGGTGCAATGTTAATGCAATTATAACAGCATTTGCTAGTCTGTTGGTTGTTTGCTGTCTCCTGTCAGACCCCCTGGGAAGTTTAGCTTCTGTTTTCCATAGAATTCATAATGATAAGAGTAACACAGATCGCAGGATAATAGAGCCACATCCATGGATGTGCTGGCATTGTTGCATGAAGGGTCCCGTCACACTCTTCAATGTCCCAGTGATCACACCAACGATACGACGTGGATGGGATCGCTGGGAGATCGTTAGCTGATCACTGGGATCTGTCACATAGGCAGACTCACCAGCAATCAGGACCAGCGAGCACCTTGGTATCTAATGTACACATCGGGTAACTAAGCACCACACGGCACCTAGTTACCCGATATGTACCCTAGATACCTGCTATCAGCGCTCTACAGCAGAAGCTGGGAGCCAGTAACCAGGGTACATATCGGGTAACTAGGTGCCGCGCGGTGCTTAGTTACCAGATATGTACATTGGATACCAGCTCGCTGATCGTTGGTCTCCCGCTGTCACACGCAGCAATGCGCGCTGGCCAGCGGGAGACCAACGTTGAAAAAATGGTCCAGGACATTCAACGACGATCAGCGATGCCCAGCAGGGGGGCCGGTCGTCGCTGCGTGTCACACTAAGAGAGATCGCTGGCTAGGTCGCTGCTGCGTGACAAAATCGGTGACGCTTCAGCGATCTCGCTTAGTGTGACGGGGGCTTAAGACAGGTAGAGAGGTGTGGGTTCACCTAGGCCTTGAAATTCAATGGTTAATTTTGTTTGTTTTAAAATGCTTTTTAGTTCTCTGTGCATTTTGGATTGGAAAAAGGGTGTTATTATGTGAACTAAGACAGGCAGAGAAGCATGGACAGATAACGGACGTACAAGATGGAGTATCGTGTTATACTGTGTGCTTAGACCTTGAAGTTTAGACTGATAACATGGCTGTTTAAAACTGATGCAGGATACAACTAAAAACAGTGTACCCAAGTTTGACATTTAGTTTTCCTAGATTGTTAACCCCTTCACCCCCAAGGGTGGTTGGCACGTTAATGACCGGGCCGATTTTTACAATTATGACCACTGTCTCTTTATGAGGTTATAACTCTGGAACGCTTCAACGGATCTTTGCGATTCTGAGAATCTTTTCTCATGACATATTGTACTTCACGTTAGTCGTAAAATTTCTTCGATATAACTTGCGTTTATTTTTGAAAAAAACCGCAAATATGGCGAAAATTTAGAAAATTCTGCAATTTTCAAACTTTGAATTTTCATTCCCTTAAAACAGAGAAATATGTCACACAAAATAGTTAATAAATAAAATTTCCCACATGTCTACTTTACATCAGCACAATTTTGGAACCAAAATTTTTTTTGGTTAGGAAATTGTAAGGGTTAAAAGTTGACCAGCGATTTCTCATTTTTACCACAAAATTTTACAAAGCCATTTTTTTCAGGGACCACCTCACATTTGAAGTCAATTTGAGGGGTCTATATGGCAGAAAATACCCAGAAGTGACACCATTCTAAAAACTGCACCCCTCAAGGTACTCAAAACCACATTCAAGAAGTTTATTAACCCTTCAGGTGCTTCACAGGAGCTGAAGCAACGTGGAAGGAAAAAATGAATATTTAACTTTTTAGTCACAAAACTGATCTTTTACAAACTTTTTTTCATTTTCACAAGGGTAAAAGGAGAAAATGGACAGATAAAGTTGTTGTGCAATTTCTCCTGAGTATGCCAATACCTCATGTGGGGGAAAACCACTGGGCACACGGTAGAGCTCGTAAGGGAAGGAGCACCATTTGACTTTTTCAAACCAAAATTGGCTGGAATTTGAGATTGGATGCCATGTCGTGTTTGGAGAGCCTCTGATGCGCCTAAACAGTGGAAACCGCCCACAAGTGACACCATTTTGGAAACTAGACCCCCTATGGAACTTAGCTAGATCTGTTGTGAGCACTTTGAACCCCCAAGTGTTTCACAAAAGTTTATAATGCCTGGGTGAGAAAAAAACAAAAAACAATTTTCCACAAAAATTATTTTTTAGTCCAAAATTTTTGATTTTTCCCAAGGAAATTGGACCCCAAAAGTTGTTGTCCAATTTGTCCTGAGTATGCTTATACCCCATATGTGGGGGGGAAACTGTTTGGGCGCACGGCAGGGCTTGGAAAGGAAGTAATAACGTTTTGGAATGCAGACGTTGATGGGGTCATGTTCCGTTTGCAGTGCCCCTGATGTGCCTAAACAGTGGAAACCCCCACAAGTGACCCCATTTTGGAAACTAGACCCCCTAAGGAACTTATCTAGATCTGTGGTGAGCACTTTGAACCCCCAAGTGCTTCACACAAGTTTATAATGCCCGGGCATGAAAATAAAAAATCCTATTTTTTCCCACAAAAATTATCTTTTAGTCACCAATTTTTTATTTTCCCAAGGGTAACAGGAGAAATTGGACCACAAATGTTGTTGTCCCAAATTTGTCCTGAGTACGCTGATACCCCATATGTGGGGGGGAACCACTGTTTGGGCGCACGGCAGAGCTCGGAATGGAAGGAGCACCATTTGACTTTTTCCAACCAAAATTGGCTGGAATTGAGATTGGACGCCATGTTGCATTTGGAGAGCCCCTGATGTGCCTAAACAGTGGAAACCCCCACAAGTGACCCCATTTTGGAAACTAGACCCCCTAAGGAACTTATCTAGATCTGTGGTGAGCAATTTGAACCCCAAGTGCTTCACACAAGTTTATAACGTAGAGCCGTAAAATTAAAAATCATATTTTTTCCACAAAAATGATCTTTTCACCCCAATTTTTATTTTCCCAAGGGTAACAAGACTCCAAAAGTTATTGTGCAATTTGTCCTGACTACGCTGATACCCCATATGTGGGGGTAAACCACTATTTGGGTGCATGGCAGAGCTCGGAAGGGAAGGTGCGCCGTTTGACTTTTTCAACGCAGAATTGGCTGGACGCCATGTCGTGTTTGGAGAGCTCCTGATGTGCCTAAACAGTGGAAACTCCCCAAAAATGACACCATTTTGTAAACTAGACCCCTCAAGGAACTTATCTAGATGTGTGGTAAGAACTTTGAACCCCAGGTGTTTCACTAAAGTTTATAACGCCCGAGCATGAAAATAAAAAAAATCATATTTTTTCCACAAACATGATCTTTTAGTCTCCAACTCTTTATTTTCCCAAGGGTAACAGGAGAAATTGGACCCCAAAAGTTGTTGTCCAATTTGTCCTGAGTACGCTGATACTCAATATGTGGGAGAAAACTACTGTATGGGCACACGTCGGGGCCCGGAAGGGAAGTAGCGACGTTTTGGATTGCAGACCTTGATGAAATGGTCTGGGGGCGTCATGTCGCATTTGGAGAGCCCCTGATGTGCCTAAACAGTGGAAACCCCCCGCAAGTGACCCCATTTTGGAAAATAGACCCCACAAGCAACTTATCTAGATGTGTGGTGAGCGCTATGAAGCCCCAAGTGCTTCACAGAAGTTTATAACGTACAGCCGTAAAAACAAAAAAATCTTTTTTTTTTTTAAAAAAAAATGATATTTTCGCCCCCAATTTTTTATTTTCCCAAGGGTAACAGAAGAAATTGGACCCCAAGAGTTATTGTGCAATTTGTCCTGAGTACGCTGATACCCCATATGTGGGGGGAAACTACTGTTTGGGCGCATGGCAGAGCTCAGAAGTGAATGAGCACCGTTTGACTTTTTCAACGCAGAATTGGCTGGAATTGAGATCAGACGCCATGTCACATTTGGAGAGCCCCTGATGTGCCTAAACAGTGGAAGCCCCCCCAATTCTAACTCCAGCCCTAACCCCAACACACCCTAACCCTAGTCCCAACCCTAACCACAAACCTAACCCTAACACACCCCTAATCCTAACCCTAATCCCAACCCTAACCCTAATCCTAACTTTAGGCGCAAACCTAACCCTAACTTTAGGCGCAACCCTAACCCTAATGGGAAAATGGAAATAAATACATTTTTTTAATTTTATTTTTCCATAACTAAGGGGGTGATAAAGGGGGGTTTGATTTACTATTTATAGCGGGTTTTTATGATTGGCAGCTGTCACGCTAAAAGATGCTTTTTATTGCAAAAAATAGTTTTTGCATCACCACATTTTGAGAGCTATAATTTTTGCATATTTTGGCCCACAGAGTCATGTGAGGTCTTATTTTTTGCGGTACCAGTTGATTTTTTTTTTGTACCATTTTTAAGCACGTGACATTTTTTGATCGCTTTTTATTTTTATTTTTGGGAGGTTAGAATGAACAGAAATCAGCAATTCTTGAATTTCTTTTGGGGGGCGTTTATACCGTTCCACGTGTGGTAAAATTGATAAAGCAGTTTTATTCTTCGGGTTAGTACGATTACGGCGATACCTCATTTATATCATTTTTTTTATGTTTAAAAAATAATTATTTTGCATCGCTTTATTTTGTGAGCTATAAGTTTTTTATTTTTTCGCTGATGATGCTTTATAGCAGTTAGTTTTTTGCGGGACAAGATGATGTTTTCAGCGGTACCATGTTTATTTATATCGGTCTTTTTGATTGTGTGTTATTCCACTTTTTGTTCTGCGGTATGATGATAAAGCATTGATTTTTTGCTTGTTTTTTTTTTTTTTTAGGGGGTTCACTAAAGGGGTTAACTAGTGGGACAGTTCTATAGGGCGGGTCTTTACGGACGCGGTGATACCAAATATGTATACTTTTATATATTTTTTTTTTTAAAGGAAGAAATTAATTTAGTGGGGAAATTTTTTTTTTTCCTTTATTTGGAATTTTTTTTTATACTTGTTATTTTTTTTTTTTTTTCACTTTTTTTACTTTGTCCCAGTGTGAAATATTACTGTATAGGGTCAGATCGCTGGTCTCACAGTGTGCACAGCACTCTGTGAGACCAGCGATCTCACAGGCAGTGCTGCAGGCTTCCTCAGCACCTGCTCTCAGCAGGCATAGAGGAAGCCGCCTCACTGCATTACCCGGCCGCCATCTTGGATCTGGGGTCCTGCAGGGAAGAGGCCTTCAGAACAGCGCTGTCACATCGCGAACAGAACAGCCCCCTCCCTGCGCGATGCTCCTCTGTGCCCCAGGTACACCGCAATCATGTTTGATCGCGGTGTGCCAGGGGTTAATGTGCTGGGAGCGGTCCGTGACCGCTCCTGGCACCTGGTGCCGGGTGTCAGCTGTGATAAACAGCTGACACCCGGCTGCGATCAGCTGCGCTCCCCCCGGGAGCGCAGCTGATCGCTTCGACGTACTATCCTGTCCATGGTCAGATTGTCATGGCTTTCATGGATGGGATAGTACTTCGGGTGGCAGAGAGGGGTTAAGTAGCGGCGAGGGTTGTATGATATTCTTTTGAATTTTGGAAAACTGGAAAGGGTGTCTGTATAGGAAACAGAAGCAATTGACTAGGATTGTACTAAAGGAAAATTGCATTCATTTTGTGGGGTTCAGGGAAGTCGAGACACTAACTAACTTTCTGGGCAACTCAAGAAAGGTTATCAGTGGGAGGTCACCCTTAAAAGAAACGCATAAATAATGAGTGAGTTTGGTGGAAGAGGGAAGCATCACATAAGGGAGCTTATCCAGTGCCAGGATGGTTATTAACTTCATTGGGAGAACTCCCAGGAGCGTATTGTTCCCTTTGTCCCATTTTAGGTATCGATGTAGTGGAGCACCTATCACTTCAGAGAAGTAGACTTGACCTTTGCCCAGATACCCCTGAGAGACTCAAGAAGACCACTCTTACGTTTGGCGCTGAGCTGTAACATCTCTCAGATTTCAGCTATGGGGAGGAGACTGTAATAAAACCCAAAGCTACCTCTTCCTGTAAATTTCCTACTGGTCATTATTATGTATATTGGACTGTTTATGATCTGCAGGAGGGCAAAAAGACTGGCTGCCCAACTGCACAGAAGTTAGGCTGAGAACCATTAACTCAGCCGAGAAGGGAGGTTAAGGACATAAGAAAAATCCAGTCCTTTACCCCAAATTTAATATATGTTTTATATGAATAATGATGAATGCATTGGATTATGTCTAAATTGATCTGTTTACTGCCTAGTGAAATTCCATATGTGTGCAAATAGACACTTTAAGTGCAAGTGCAGGACTACCTGTACATGGACATACTCAGTCCACGTTAAGTGTGTTCATGTGAGGGTGTTCACGCACTTACAGCCGGTATATGGCTCCAAATGAACATGGGTCAATGATCTGCATGTGCATTATAGATCAGTAGTAGCCATGCTATTTTAGCTTAAGTCTCTCTATGCATTCAACCCAAAAGCTTATTTTGGAATGGAATTGTAATATGCGTTTTGTGTGAATGTGGAAAAAGAGTGAGGCTCTCTAGGGACAGTTTCCCCCACCCTCTAAGGTTTTTGCTACTTTATTCCTAGCAATGGTGATGTTCGTAAGGGATGGACTGAATGTTGGTTATAATTAGACGGTTTTCTCTTCCGCAGTCAACTTAGGTATTGTGACATCACTCCCTACTCAAGAAATTCTGACCGGCCTAGATCATCCTATCTATCCATGGTGGAACCTCATCAACAATCAAGTCGTTTCCGGTGCCTGAGTCCAGTCGTTTCCGGTGCCTGAGTCCAGTCTTTTCTGGTGCCTGAGTCAAGTCATGTCGTGAGGCCCAATTACAAACTGTGACACCCAGCAGTCTCATCATGCCAGACATACTAAGCAAGCTATAGGAGAGTAACATAAAGCAGGGTGAGGGGTGTACACAGGATGATGTTGACCGACCTATGGACTGTGAGGGTGAAACCATTCCAGAGTCTGACCTGTCACAACT
>JARQOD010000001.1:787651429-787690376 GCA_033576555.1 Oophaga sylvatica | reverse complement strand
CCTGGGGCGCCTTCATTTTTTTTTTTTTACAAGCAGGGCAAAAATTGCCCCTTTTTTTACGGACTGTCCTGTTATTTCTGGACTGTTTGCAGCTTATATCGGGATGTGGAGGAAGCCTGTTGCAAAGAGATCACACAGCATTTGGTAGAGAAGAATTTGTGTGGAGGGTTGAGAATTCGGTGTCTGTTTGCACATAAAAGTGCCATGGTCATGTTTGGGCCAAATGGTTAGTTTTGGGTTGTCCTGAACGCTTATATAAGTAGATAGGGCTGAATGTGTGTAAATTTGGGTGCCATTCATTCTATAGGTTCTGGAGACACAGATGATTTTGGTGAGTGCTGCACTCGAGCTCTCCCACAATCATATTACACAAGGGAAATGTGTTTACTGCAGGCGTGTAAGTGGCATTCTGCAGCTGTCAGTAATAGAGGGGGTCCTGTTTTGGATAATAAACCAACATGAACACAGCTGTTCCAAATTAAAGAATATTAGTTTATTACTTTAAAAAGTTCGTTCACATTGTTCTGTCCACGCATGAGGCGAATGAAGATGTGGTTGATTAATAGGGGTTGGGAGAGATCCTACCTTCTTTTTCCTCAATGCAGAGCAGGACAGGACCGATGCTGTTCAGCGTCGGAGAGATGATGCATACCGGGGGATTGTGCAACACAGACTTGTTTATTTGGAAATCTTGACATACAGATATGATCGGTAATTACAGTAATTCTCCAGGAATGCAGGTGTAAAAAAGGTGCATCAAGTACAGCACCAAGTGTAGCTGCAAGTGTGAGCAGCAAGAGGTCGAAAACTGATGCCTTCCTCAGCTCGGTTCAAGGGTGTCTCTCCCACAGAAAGTGAAACTAAAAATGACATAGCTGCTAGGAGGAAAAGGTGACCCTTGAACTGGAAAGTGGAAGGCACACCCATAAGAATTAATTAATTACAGACTGCTATGCGGAAAAAGGCCAGTAGGTGGCAGCAGGCAGCATGTAAGAACAGATACCATGAAAATTTAATACAATATATAGGAAACTGCAAAGCACAATCCAAATGCCTGAGAACCGGCCAAATGGAACAGCATACACATAATCATATAAACATGGCCTAGAACTATCCAATGTCTTATCAGATAGCACTAGGCTCAATGTTATACCATGGGGCAGAGCAGATCTGCAATTTTTTTCTCATAATATTCCGCACAAGAAAAATAAATCACAGCAACTGGTTACCCCTCTGATGGGCACCATCAGAATGTTTGTGAAGTGACCAGATAAAGTCCATTATCATCCTTTGGTTCAGCTGGACGTGGCTTTCTTTAGCACATGTTGTCACAAAGGAGTCACAAAAGCATTTTTTTTATTAAGCGATATTCAATTTCTTGCTCAAATTGTTTTTATTGATAATGTTCTAATTATTATACAAAAAAGGAGTTAAACAACATGAAGAAAAGGAAAATAGGGGGAGACAAGGGAAAATAAAGGAAAATGGGAGAAGGAACTATCGCAAAGCAATAAGAGTTATTCTATCTCTGATACATGTACCAAGAGATATTAAGGTCAAGGGTTAAGACAATGGAATTATCATTTCTTCCACAGTTTTCTCACCATTTTGATAGTTTCATTATCAATATTATGTAAGTAGCTAACTGTGTTTCTGATCAGGGCTGCCAAAAGGAAATTTTATGGCACCATTAGTGTCAAAATTTTCAGGCTCCTTTGAGACTCCGTCCAGGCTCCATCCCAGTTCCACCTCCCACAAGCCCCTCCTACACCCTCGAACTTTCCACAGTCCCACCCCCACTCTTGGAAAAAAACTTTCTGCCTCGTCCTCATCAATCAAACAGTAACTGTTCCCATGGAACCATATCACATACATAACCATCACCTTTTGTTTTGACCAACAGATTTTTTAAGCCTGCACCAGACAAGGTAGACTCTTTTGGCAGGGCCCTACTCTACTCTAACATATCAAACATTTCTTAAAATATCCAATAATCTTTTTAGGCATATTTTTTATTTATTTTTCTTTAAGGGAATGTGTCACATACATTTTTAAAACTAATTGAAATCAGATTGTTATAATCTTTTGTTTAATCTGTATTTTTTGATTGCAGATTATTGTATTCTGTTTCCCGTAATTTATGGAAGATGCTCTCTAGTCTGTTTGGAGATATGGACATAGGGACATATACATGTATATATCATAACACATTATAGGGGACTCTATTTCCTTGTGAGAGTTTTCTATTCATGTTCTCATGTTTAGTGACATGCAGATGTCAATTGTGCGGAAGGGGGAAGAGGTGAGCTGTGACACTACCTACTGTGAATGATGGATTCTGTTATCTCTCATTGTAATCTGCTTGTTATGATAAATGAGGTGACGGCTAATAAGGGATCTCTTCTGGATATGTCAGTCTATTAGAAAAGTCGTTTCTGTTTATTTATTATTTTATGATATATGGGTGACATACTTTAAAGTTAATTCTTGCAAAATTTTAAAAACTATGATTTAAAGGATTGGCCATTTTCTGGTTATTGTTGACGAATGTGTTTGAGATGATAGGGCTCTTAATAATATGGCCTTTCTTAAATTTCAGCACCAAATTATGAAATATGGGAAATAAATATAAGCTATGCTGAATTTCTGCACTAAATGCCTTTTAATCTTCTCACATAACATTGGTTAACCATAACAGAGAGTGGTCAATGCCCAAAAACATAAAAGCTTATGACACATTCCCACTAAATTTTTTGCTAGCTAAATTTTTTTTTCAGAAGAGTCATTTAGTTAAATCCTTGGTCAATTACGTAAAGTGCAAAATTGCAGAGCCAAAAACAAAGAGAAAACAAACAAATAAACAAACAAAACAAAGACAATCAACACAATGAAAATAAGGTCATTTTGTGAGATCAGAGAAGCATAATATTAAAAACAACAAAGAGTATTATAGCACACGATCTAAGGAAATTGAAACCATGTCTGACCCCGGGGCCCAAAAAACTGACGTGCATGGGAGGGGGATAGTATTACATAAAGAGAGTAGGCTGGGTTTTTCTTCCAGGCAATGCACACCCCGGAGCCTGGAAGAAATCATTAACATAAAGACAGAATAGAACATTTCTCCACAACAAGACCATTTATATGACGCATACAGGTAGGACTAGTACCTATTACATATAGGTAGGATTAGCTTAACATTTCTATTACCTGTATGCCATATTAATAGGTCATATACATCTCGGGGGGGTAACAGATTCCCTTTAAAGCATAAAAACACACATAGATAAGAATTAATATATCTAATAGGGTGACGACAGCTGTCCAGACCTGCATCCCACCACAAGAAACAGCCCAGAGTAATCTCTGGAAAATTGCTATCATCCTCAGTGACACAGTGAGGGGCTACTCGCCCCCTTCTGATTCAGGCTCTTTACTCATCTAGGAGTGCTACTCAAACTGTTGGGGTACAGCTATGGGACCCTATTTTCAGAGTTGGTGTCCTCCACCCAAGTCTCAAAACGCTGAAAGGGTCTTCAGGAGAGGTGGGTAGTCGAGCTAGGCTATCAGACGGTCACCTTGTAGCTGTGTCATTCTTCCTATGGTTCCATTCAGGGGTGGACAGGGGGGACATGTTGGTGCAACTTGTGCAACTGCACACGGGCAAAGTGGTAAGGGGACCCATTTCCACCCCTAAAGCAGATGAAATTGTGCATTATTGATGAGTTATTGGGTGTTCATTAAATAAAGACAGAATATAACATTTATCCACAACAGACATTAATATGAGGCATACAGGTAGGGGCGCTTAACATTTCTACCTGTATGCCCACATTAATAGGTCATATACTGTCATGTGTGCATTGCCACGAAGATCGTCGCGGTTGACATTTTGACTTCTCACAGTGATCTGCTGTTTCTTTGTGTTTTGGGAGCTAGGGAGTTAATTCTGTCTATGCTCGGTGCTGGGATGGGTGCAGTTTCTCCCGGCTGCAATTGATTATTTGTTGATTGGTTTCCTTTAATTCCTGGTTGTCTGCTTGGGGAGTTGCCAGTGAAACCTTCATGCAGACCACAGATAGGAATGAATCTGTATAGACTTTAGTTGTGAGCTCCTTTTGTTGTTCTAAGCTCAACTTGGTTAGAGTTTATTTCCCAGACCATTTATGTTCCTTTGGTGTTTGAGTGTGTATGCAAGCGAGTGTATCCTGTCTGTCTTATATGTCTAATCTGTGTATTTAGCTGAGATCAGCCCATATCCCTTTGGTGGTAGTCAGGATCCTTCTTAGGACTGATTAAGGGTTCAGGGTCTGATAGGAGACAGGGTTAGGTTGGGAGACTTGGACCTCTGAACCATTATCAGTACCTCCAAGGTGAGGGATTAGTTAGGACCCCAGTTTAGGGTCAGGTTAGATCCGGTCCACCTCTTTCCTGTTTCAGCTCATCAAGTCCTCAAGATTAACCCTGAGTTCAGCAGATATCGTGTCAGGTAAATCTATTCTATACTTACATGCTGATGTTGCTATATAGTTGTTGTATAGAGTGTTGTTCCTGTATTAATAGTTTACTGACATTGTATACATATCATTAGACAGCGTGCATTTTCACTGGCATAAAAATTATCTCCAGTTACCATGGATCCATTAGCCCAGCTGGCTCTGCAGTTGCAGGGATTATCCATGGAGCTGACGGACATTAAGTCCAAAGTTTTGTCTCCCCTGGAGCAAACCAGAGTTGAACCTAAAGTAGCTCTCCCGGACAGGTTCACTGGTGGGCGAGACAAATTTTTCCCCTTTCCCGGGAGGCTTTGTAAATTGTATTTTCGGCTTCGGCCTCGATCATCAGGGAGTGATGAGCAGAGAGTGGGAATTGTTATCTCAATTCTGCAAGGGGACCCTCAATCCTGGGCATTTTCCCTTCTCGGGATCCCGGCTCTACTGTCTGTAGATAAATTTTTTACTGCCCTGGGATTGGTATATGATGCCCCAGATCGGGTCTCTCTTGCTGAGACAAAATTACGTAAGATACAGCAGGGAGATCGTCCTGCAGAGGAATTTGCTTCTGAGTTTCGTAGATGGGCCACAGATACTCAGTGGAATGACCCAGCTCTTAGGAGCCAGTTTTGTCATGGGCTTTCTGATAAATTAAAAGACGTTTTGGCTCGTAGAGTCTCCTCATTCACTGGAGGCTGCTATGGCTTAGCTATCCGTACTGATAGATGGCTTCGGGAGAGGGGTGAGGTAACCCCACTCCCTGTTGTTTCTCCACCTCCCACTAAAGTCCCTTATGTTGAGGTTCCCTTTGTCTGTTCGGATGAGCCTATGCAGTTGGGAGGGACATATTTCGTAGGAGGGGATTGGCGGTACGCCGCAGGACTAGAAGATGTTTTTTCTGCGGGAAGGGGGGACATTTTGTTGGAGAATGTCCATCCGTGCCTTGTTGAGCCAAGAGTCGCCGGAAAACTGTTAATCCCAGGTTGTTGGTGGACGACAACCTGGGAGTTTGTATTTCATCCGCCAGTTCTTCTCAGTTCCTTGTCCCAGTGGAGGTGGTGGTGGTACGAGAGTGGAGAGATTGTTGTTCTTCTTGATAGTGTTCCGGGGCTAATTGGTTGACGCTCAGTTTGCTCAGGCTCAAGGTATGCATCTGAGTGTATTGGTCAAACCGATCCTATATTCTCCATTGACGCCAGGCCTCTCGGCCAAGGGTAGCTTTGTTCATGAGGTTCATAACATTGACCTTCGGGTAGGGGCATTTACATAGGGAACAATTATCTTGTTATGTGTTGGAGGGTCTACCTACTCCATTGTGTTGGGACTTCCTTGGTTGGTTTAAACATAACCCTGTGATTAATTGGCAGGCCAGAGAAATAAGCCAATGGGGTGAGTTTTGCAAAAGCAACTGCATAAACACAGTCATCAGTGCGGTCGTGCCTAGTACATTGCCTCCTTTTTTGGAGGATTTTGGGGATGTTTTCTCTGAGGAGGGGTGTCAGGAGTTGCCTCCTCATCGCGTGTATGATGCTCTATTAATCCCCTTTTCCTGATGCTAAGTTGCCTAAAGCTAGGTTGTATAATCTTTTGGTCCTGAGAGGCAGGCTATGAAAGATTATATTTCTGAAAGTTGGCCAAAGGGCATATTAGACCTTCATCTTCCCAGTAGTCGCGGGGTTCTTCTTTGTGAAAAGAAAGATGGAGGCCTACGCCCTTGCTTGGATTTCCGCGAACTTAATCGGATTACTGTTCGAGATCCGTATCCACTCCCTCTTATTCCTGATCTCTTCAATCAAATTGTTGGCGCCAAATGGTTCTCTAAATTGGATCTCAGGGGGGGTATAATCTGATTAGGATAAAAGAGGGGGATGAGTGGAAAACGACGTTTAACACGCCGGAGGGACATTTATGAGAACCTTGTCATGCCTTTTGGTCTGACTACTGCACCAGCAGTTATCCAACATTTTGTTAATGACATTTTTCGTCACCTTGTGGGGCTGTTTGTGGTGTATATTTGGACGACATTTTAATTTACTCGCCAGATCTTGTGTCTCATCAGGAGCATGTGAGACAGGTGTTGCAGATCTTGCGAGACAATTAAACTATACGCCAACTGGAGAAGTGTGTATTTGCCGTACAGGAACTTCAGTTTTTGGGTTTTTTGGTGTCAGCCTCCGGTTTCCGTATGGACCCTGAAAAGGTGAGAACAGTGCTTGAATGGGATCAGCCAGGGGATCTTAGGCTCTGTAGCGTTTTTTGGGGTTTGCTAACTACTACCGGAAATTTATTTGTAATTTCTCATCTGTCGTCAAACCCCTCACTGACATGACAAGAAAAGGGACGGATTTTTCTAAATGGTCGGACAAAGCTTGCCAAGCCTTTTCCTCTTTGAAGAAATGTTTTGCTTCGGCACCCGTTCTCATCCAACCAGATGCATCTCAGCGTTCATTGTGGAGGTGGATGCGTCTGACGTGGGGTGGGTGCTATATTGTCCCAGGGTCCGTCCCCTGGTAAATGGCATCCGTGCGCTTTCTTTTCTAAGAAATTGTCGTCCGCCGAAAGGAATTATGATATCGGCAATAGGGAATTTTGGCCATTAAGTTAGCTTTTGAAGAATGGCGTCACTTTTTGGAGGGGGGAGTCCACCCGGTTACCGTTATTACTGATCACAAGAACCTGTTGTATTTGGAATCCGCTAAGCGTCTGAATTCCAGACAAGCTCGATGGTCGTTGTTTTTTACCAGGTTTAATTTTGTCGTCACTTATCGCCCGGGGTCTTAGAATGTAAAGGCTGATGCCTTGTCTCGCAGTTTCCCAGGGGCCTGGAAAACAGATGACCCGAGTCCTACCTTCAGGAGGGGGTGGTAGTGTCGGCTTGTATTTTCTGAGCTTGAGGAGGAGGTGTTAGAGGCTCAGGGGGACGCCCCTGCAGGACCCTCCCGGAGACTGTTTGTCCCAAATTGTTGAGACAAAGGTTATTGAGGCACATCATAATTCTGCTCTGCAGGACATCCAGGAGTAAGGCTACTTTAGATCTCCTTTCTCGCCGGTTTTGGTGGCCTAATGCTAATAAAGATGTTATAACTTTTGTCGCGTCATGTGGGGTGTGTGCTCGCTTAAAACCCCTACCCGTCAGTTGGGACCCTTTTACCCTTTGAAACTTCCGGAGCGTCCATGGAATCATTTATCTATGGACTTATACGGACCTTCCTCCGTCGTCAGGGAATACTGTCATCTGGTGGTTGTTGACAGGTTCAGTAAGATGGCACATTTCGTTGCTCTTCCTGCAAATCCCTAAAGCTAAAACTCTGGCGCAGGTGTTCATTAGGGGGATCGTTAGACTTCATGGGTTGCCTTCTGATGTGGTGTCAGATAGGGGGTCTCAGTTTGTGTCCAAATTTTGGGGGCATTTTGTTTTACGTCGGGGGATGCAATTGTCATTTTCCTCGGCTTTTCATCCGCAGACCAATGGTAGACAGAGCGTCTGAATCAGAGCTTAGAGACATATCTCCGGTGTTTTGTTTCAGAGAAACCAAGAGGAAATGGTCTTCTTTCTTGCCTCTGGCAGAGTTCGCTCTTAAGAACAGGCGGAGCGAGTCCACTGGTAAGTCCCCGTTTTTTGGGGCATATGGTTTCCATCCCCAGTTTTGTACTTTCAATGGGGGGGGCCCTTCTGGGGTTCCTGAGGAGGAGCGTTTCTCGTCGTCACTTGCTTCTGTGTGGAGAGGTGTATTGAATAATCTGAGTGCGATGGGGAACCGTTACAAACGTTATGGCTGATAGGAGGAGAGTTTCTGGTCCAGATCTGAATGTGAACGATCTGGTATGGTTGTCTACCAGGAATATAAAACTTAAGGTGCCCTCCTGGAAACTGGGTCCCAGATTCATCGGGCCTTTACAGGATCAGTTCCATAATTAATCCTGTGGCATTTCGTCTGGACCTCCCTCCTACGTTTAAAATTCATAATGTGTTCCACAAGTCATTACTTAAAAGGTATGTGGCACCAGTCATACCGTCACCTCTACCTCCTCCTCCTGTGTTGGTCAATGGTAACTTGGAATTTCAAGTATCAAAGATCATGACTCACGTCTGAATCGCTGGTCCCTTCGTACTTGGTGCATAGGAAGGGGTATGGTCCAGAGGAGAAGGACGTGGGTCCCTGCGTCTGATGTTAACGCAGATCGTTTTGGTTCGGACCTTCCACAGAACTCACCCGGGCAGGCCTGGCCCTGAGGGTCCGGAGGCCCCTCATAGAAGGGGGGGTACTGTCATGTGTGCATTGCCACGAAGATCGTCGCGGTTGCACATTTTGACTTCTCACAGCTGATCTGCTGTTTCTTTGTGTTTGGCAGCTAGGGAGTTAATTCTGTCTGTGCTCGGTGCTGGGACTGGGTGCAGTTTCTCCGGCTGCAATTGATTATTTGTTGATTGGTTTCCTTTAAATTCCTGGTTGTCTGCTTGGGGAGTTGCCAGTGAAACCTTCATGCAGACCACAGATAGGAATGAATCTGTATAGACTTTAGTTGTGAGCTCCTTAGTTGTTCTAAGCTCAACTTGGTTAGAGTTTATTTCCCAGACCATTTATGTTCCTTTGGTGTTGAGTGTGTATGCAAGCGAGTGTTATCCTGTCTGTCTTATATGTCTAATCTGTGTATTTAGCTGAGATCAGCCCATATCCCTTTGGTGGTAGTCAGGATCCTTCTTAGGACTGATTACAGGGTT
The DNA here is from genome assembly GCA_033576555.1 of Oophaga sylvatica. Classification (NCBI taxonomy): domain Eukaryota; kingdom Metazoa; phylum Chordata; class Amphibia; order Anura; family Dendrobatidae; genus Oophaga; species Oophaga sylvatica. Next base: position 787,681,160 of record JARQOD010000001.1, on the reverse strand, counting down.
CAGGGTCTGATAGGAGACAGGGTTAGGTTGGAGACTTGGACTCTGAACCATTATCAGACCTCCAAGGTGAGGGATTAGTTAGGACCCCAGTTTTAGGGTCGGTTAGATCCCGGTCCACCTCTTTCCTGTTTCAGCTCATCAAGTCCTCAAGATTAACCCCGAGTTCAGCAGATATCGTGTCAGGTAAATCTATTCTATACTTACATGCGATGTTGCTATACTAGTTGTTGTATAGAGTGTTGTTCCTGTATTAATAGTTTACTGAAATTGTATACATATCATTAGACAGCGTGACATATACGTCTTGTGGGGTGACAGATTCCTTTAAAGCATAAACACACATATATTAATTCTTATCTATCTAATAGGATGACGACAGCTGTCCAGACCTGCATCCCACCACAAAAAACAGTCCAGAGTAATCTCTGGAGAATGCTATCATCCTCAGTGACACAGTGAGGGGCTACGCGCCCCCTTCTGATCTCAGGCTCTTTACTCATCTAGGAGTGCTACTCAAACTGTTGGGGGTGCAGCTGTGGGACCCCATTTTCAGAGATGGTGTCCTCCACCCAAGTCTCAAAAAGCTGAAAGGGTCTTCAGGAGAGGTGGGTAGTCGAGCTAGGCTATCAGACGGTCACCTCTGTAGCTGTGTCATCCTTCCTATGGTTCCATTCAGGGGGGGACAGGGGCGGACATGTTGTTGGTGCAACTTGTGCAACTGCACACAGGCCAAAAGGTAGGGGGACCCATTTCCACCTCCAAAGCAGATGAATTTGTGCTTTATGGTGAGTTATTGTGCTGCAAAGGGTCCATATATTTTTTCATGCACAGTGTCCCTCTTCTGTCTGTGTCTTCCAGTGTCTCCAATGTATAATTAATTTCCTGCAATACAAGCTCAATACAATCAGTCCTACGACTACCACTATGGGCTTTTGAAGAGTTGAGGGTAAATTGTTTAACCCAACTTGATAGACCCCATCCAGAAAAAGGGATTCCATCCCTCCCTGGATATATCTCTAGCTTTTTGCTGCAGCTCCTTTACTTTTTCCATGTTTCTCTAGGAGCAGCATTCCTCACTATAACAGCACAAGTGCCCCCTTCAATTGCTAATAGGCAGTCAAGAGCCATTCTCTTCAGAAGCGCTGCCATCCTCATTCAGTGACATCACAAGTAGAAGCTAAAGGGGTGAAACCAACAACCAAAACATTTGGTGACATCACAAGTCGTTTCTTATGGGGCAAAACTAACAACCGAAACATGCGTGAAATGACAAATAAGAGCTAATGTGGGCAAAGTCAACAACCAAAATATTCTTGACATCATATGACGCATCTAATGGGGGCGGAATCAACAATCCCATCACTCGAAGACATAACAAGGAGCAGCTAATGGGTGCGGATCCAACAACCACCACATTCCGCGACATCACAAGTAGCAGCTAATGGGTGCGGATCCAACAACCTCACTTCCATTGAAGGCATTGCCCAATTTACTAGAGATCAAACAATATGAATACTACCAATGTGAGGAAATATTTGAATAGTTTCACTGTATATGTAGCTAATATGTATATACAACGGTGTTGTACAAGGATTTCCCATATTGGTTGGATTTATATTTTAGATCTGGACTGTATATTACCATATGTTTCAATAACACCCGACAATTACATAATTATATCCAGGTTACAAGTGTTTCCATTTACAGGATATAAACTGTAACCTCCCAGATTTGGATGATTCTATAACAATACATGGCCTAAAAATCGAGAAGTCGTCATGCTCCAGTTATGGCTAGCGGGATTCTCTCAACTATAACTATTCTATGGATCTGATGAGCAAGAACGTCAGAAACCAGTAAAATGTGATAGATAAAGGGTAAATCATTGTCATTTCTATATTTGGAGAAAAATCCCGTCACATCCTATATATCTTTTACTATTAAAAGAAATGCTGGAAAACTTGGACATCAGCTAATCTGAGGGGTTCACTATTTGTTTTGGACCTGCTTGTATTATATAGAATAAAGACTCCTTAATGAATAAAAAAATAAATGAGAAACAGATGATAGAAGAGAATGAAGGACACGACAAGAGATGACATAGAGCCGACTTACTCTCTCTCCACTGTCTGCAACTGTCACATGGAATGTTGTCTCTGCAGCTCCTTACACAATGTGTGTGATGTCATAATGCAAGGGGCGGAGCCGGAAACCACAACATTCCGTGACATCATCAGCTGGAGCAGCAGCTGCTATTTAACCCCTTAGTGACAGCCAATTTTGAGTTTGTTTTTTCGTGACATATTGTACTTCATGTTAGTGGTAAAAAAAATGTAATATGACTTGTGTTTATTTATGAAAAAAACGGAAATATGGTGAAAATTTTGAAAATTTGGCAGTTTTCAAACTTTAAATTTTATGCCCTTAAATCAGAGAGATATGTCACACAAAAATTACTTAATAAATAACATTCCTCACATGTCTACATTACATCAGCACAATTTTGGAAACAAAATTTTTTTTTGTTACGAAGTTGTAAGGGTTAAAATTTGACCAGCGATTTCTCATTTTTACAACACCATTTTTTTTTAGGGACCACATCACATTTGAAGTCACTTTGAGGGGTCTATATGATAGAAAATACCCAAAAGTGACACCATTCTAAAAACTGTACCCTCAAGGTGCTCAAAACCACATTCAAGAAGTTTATTAACCTTTACTTCACAAGCACTGAAACAGTGTGGAAGGAAAAAAATTAACATTTAACTTTTTTGAAAAAAATTTACTTCAAAACCATTTTTTTATTTTCACAAGTGTTAAAAGAGAAAATGAACCACAAAATCTGTTGTACGATTTCTCCTGAAAACGCCGATATCCCATATGTGGGGGTAAACCACTTTTTGGGCGCGTGGCAGAGGTCACAAGGGAAGGAGCGCCATTTGACTTTTTCAGCACAGAATTGGCTGGACGCCATGTCGCGTTTGAAGAGCCCCTGATGTGCCTAAACAGTGGAAACCCCCAACAAGTGACCCCATTTTGGAAACTAGACCCCTTAAGGAACTTATCTAGATGTGTTTGTGAGCACTGTGAACCTCCAAGTGCTTCACAAAGTTTATAACGTAGAGCTGTGAAAATAAAAAATCATTTTTTTTCCTCAAAAATGATTTTTTTGCCAGCTATTTTTTATTTTCCCAAGGGTTAACAGGAGAAATTAGAACCCAAAATTGGTGTGCAATTTGTCCTGAGTACGCTGATACCCCATATGTTGGGTAAACCACTGTTTGGGCGCACGGCAGGGCTCGGAAGGGAGGGAGCACCATTTGACTTTTTGAACGCCATGTCGTGTTTGGAGACCCCCTGATGTGCGTAAATAGTGGAAAGCCCTCAATTCTAGCTCCAACCTAACCCCAACACACCCCTAATCCCAACCCTAATTCCAACCTAATTGTAACCTTAACCTTAAATGTAACCCTAACCCTAATCCTAACCCTAACCGTAATGGAAAAATGAAAATAAATATAGTTTCTTTATTTTATTATATGTCCCTAACTAAGGGGGTGATAGAGGGGAGGTTTATTTACTATTTTTTTTATTTTGATCACTGTGATAGCGTTTATCACAGTGATCAAAATGTCCTGCACTGAATGAATGAACCTGCCGGCCGACAGATTCGGCGGGCGCACAGTGCATGCACCCGCCATTTTTTTTGCAGATAGAAGACCGGGAGCTGCAGTAGCCATGGGAGGACGGGGGGGGGACGGACACTGGGAGGTACCCAGGGAGTGATCGGGGGACCCTATTTCTCTCCCCTCTGATGTGCAATCACATCAGAGGAGAGAGAAATTAAATGCAGAATCGCTGTTTTTTTTTTCATGTTCTGCTGGTTTTTGTTCATTCTGATTCCACAAAAATCGGAATAGGAAACGATCAAAAAACGTTATGTGCCTGAATATGGTACCAATAAAAACGTCAGCTCGTCCCGCAAAAAATAAGCCCACAGATGACTCTGTCGGCCGAAATATGGAAAATTATAGCTCTCAAAATACGGCGATGCAAAAATTTCTTACAAAAAATTATTCCAAAAAAAAGCATCTTTTAGTGTGTGACAGAAGCTAAACATGAAAAAAGAGTATAAATCTGGTATCGCTGTAATCGCACCGATCCGAGGAATAAGTCGCCTAATCACTAATACCGCACGAGGAACGGCGCAAAAAAGAAAACCAATTCTTCACCTTTTGTGGATTTGTTCATTGTGCCTCCCAAAGATCGCAGTAAGGCGATCACAGTGGTTCCCCCCCACATATGGGGTATCAGCGTACTCAGGACAAAATGCACAATAGCTTTTGGGGTCCTTACCCTTAGAAAAAAAAAAATTTGGGGCAAAAAGATTATTTTTGTGGAAAAAAATATGATATTTTTATTTTCACGACTCTACGTTATAAACTTCTGTGAAGCACTTGGGGGTTCAAAGTGCTCACCACACATCTAGATAAGTTCCTTGGGGGGTCTAGTTTCCAAAATGGAGTCACTTGTGGGGGGTTTCTACTGTTTAGGCACATCAGGGCTTTCCAAACGTGACATGACACCCGCAGACCATTCCATCAAAATCTGCATTTAAAAACGGTGCTCCTTCCCTTCCGATCTCTGCCATGCGTCAAAATAGTGGTTCCCCCCCACATATGGGATATCAGCGTACTCAGGACAAATTGCACAATAGCTTTTGGGGTCCTATTTCTCCTGTTACCCTTATAAAAATAAAAATTTGGGGGCAAAAAGATTATTTTTTGTGGAAAAAAATATGATATTTTTATTTTCACGGCTCTACGTTATAAACTTCTGTGAAGCACTTGGGGGTTCAAAGTGCTCACCACACATCTAGATAAGTTCCTTGGGGGTCTAGTTTCCAAAATGGAGTCACTTGTGGGGGGGTTTCTACTGTTTAGGCACATCAGGGGCTTTCCAAATGTGACATGACACCCGCAGACCATTCCATCAAAATCTGCATTTGAAAAGGCGCTCCTTCCCTTTCCAGCTCTGCCATGCGTCAAAATAGTGGTTTACCCCCACATATGGGGTATCAGCGTACTCAGGACAATTGCACAATAACTTTAGGGGTCCTGTTACCCTTTGGAAAATAACAATTGGGGGTGGAAAGATCATTTTTGTGGAAAAGATATGATTTTTTAATTTTACTGCTCTACGTTATAACCTTCTGTGAAGCCCTTGGGGGTTCAAAGCTTTCACCACACATCTAGATAAGTTCCTTGGGGGGTCTAGTTTCCAAAATGGGGTCACTTGTGGGGGGTTTCCACTGTTTAGGCACACAGGGACTCTCCAAATGCGACATGGCGTCCAATCTCAATTCCAGCCAAAAAAGTCAAATGGCGCTGCTTCCCTTCCAAGCTCTGCCATGCGCCCAAATAGTGGTTTACCCCCACATATGGGGTATAAGCGTACTCAGGACAAATTGCACAATAACTTTTGGGTCCTTTTACCCTTTGGAAAATAAAAATTGGGGATGGAAAGATCATTTTAGTGGAAAAGATATGATTTTTTAATTTTACAGCTCTACGTTATAACCTTCTGTGAAGCCCTTGGGGGTTCATAGCTCTCACCACACATCTAGATAAGTTCCTTGGGGGGTCTAGTTTCCAAAATGGGGTTACTTGTGGGGGTTTCCACTGTTTAGGCACACAGGGGCTCTCCAAATACGACATGGCGTCCAATCTCAATTCCAGCCAAAAAAGTCAAATGGCACTGCTTCCCTTCCGAGCTCTGCCATGCACCCAAATAGTGGTTTACCCCCACATATGGGGTATCAGCGTACTCAGGACTAATTGCACAATAACTTTTGGGGTTCTTTTATCCTTTGGAAAATAAAAATTGGGATGAAAAGATCATTTTTGTGGAAAAAATATGATTTTTTAATTTTACGGCTCTACGTTATAACCTTCTGTGAAGCCCTTGGGGGTTCAAAGCTCTCACTACACATCTAGATAAGTTCCTTGGGGGTCTAGTTTCCAAAATGGGGTTACTTGTGGGGGATTTCCACTGTTTAGGCACACAGGGGCTCTCCAAATGCGACATGGCGTCCAATCTCAATTCCAGCCAAAAAAGTCAAATGGCGCTGCTTCCCTTCCGAGCTCTGCCATGCACCCAAATAGTGGTTTACCCCCACATATGGGGTATCAGCGTACTCAGGACTAATTGTACAATAACTTTTGTGGTCCTTTTATCCTTTGGAAAATAAAAATTGGGATGAAAAGATCATTTTTGTGGAAAAAATATGATTTTTTAATTTTACGGCTCTACGTTATAACCTTCTGTGAAGCCCTTGGGGTTCAAAGCTCTCACTACACATTTAGATAAGTTACTTGGGGGGTCTAGTTTCCAAAATGGGGTCACTTGTGGGGGGTTTCCACTGTTTAGGCACACAGGGACTCTCCAAATGCGACATGGCGTCCAATCTCAATTCCAGCCAAAAAAGTCAAATGGCGCTGCTTCCCTTCCGAGCTCTGCCATGCGCCCAAATAGTGGTTTACCCCCACACATGGGGTATCGCTGTACTCAGGAGAAATTGTAAAACAAATATTGTGGTTCATTTTCTACTGATACCCTTGATAAAATTTTAAAAAATTGTGTCGAAAGAAAAATTTTGGGAAAAAAAGTTAAATGTTAATTTTTTCCTTCCACATTGCTTCAATTCTTGTGAAGTACCTAAAGGGTTAATAAACTTCTTGAATGTGGCTTTGAACACCTTGAGGGGTGCAGTTTTTAGAATGGTGTCACTTTTGGGTATTTTCTGTCATATTGACCCCTCAAATTCACTTCAAATGTGAGGTGGCCCCTAAAAAAATGATTTTGTAAATTTTGTTGGAAAAATGAGAAATTGCTGGTCAACTTTTAACACTTATAACTTCCTAACAAAAAACAATTTTGGTTCCAAAATTGTGCTGATGTAAAGTAGACATGTGGGAAATGTTATTTATTAACTAATTTTTGTGACATATCTCTCTGATTTAATGGCATAAAAATTAAAAGTTTGAAAATTGCAAAATTTTCAAAATTTTTGCCATATTTCCGTTTTTTTCATAAATAAACGCAAGTTATATTGAAGAAATTTTACCACTATCATGAAGTACAATATGTCTCGAGAAAACAATCTCAGAATCGCCAAGATCCGTTGAAGCGTTCCAGAGTTATAACCTCATAAAGAGACAGTGGTCAGAATTGTAAAAATTGGCCTGGTCTTTAACCTACAAAATGGCTTGGTTGTTAAGGGGTTAATAGGGGTTGGGAGAGATCCTACCTTCTTTTTCCTCAATGCAGAGCAGACAGGACCGATGCTGTTCAGCGTCCGGAGAGATGATGCATACCGGGGGATTGTGCAACACAGACTTGTTTATTTGGAAATCTTGACATACAGCATATGATCGGTAATACAGTAACTTCTCCAGGAATGCAGGTGTAAACAAGGTGCATCAAGATACAGCACCAAGTGTGGCTGCAAGTGTGAGCAGCAAGAGGTTGAAAACTGATGCCTTCCTCAGCTCGGTTCAAGGGTGTCTCTCCCACAGAAAGTGGAACTAAAAATGACATAGCTGCTAGGAGGAAAAGGTGACCCTTGAACTGGAAAGTGGAAGGCACACCCATAAGAATTAATTACAGACTGCTATGCGGAAAAATGCCAGTAGGTGGCAGCAGAGCAGCATGTAAGAACAGATACCATGAAAATAATACAATATATAGGAAACTGCAAAGCACAATCCAAATGCCTGGGAACCGGCCAAATGGAACAGCATACACATAATCATATAACATGGCCTAGAACTATCCAATGTCTTATCAGATAGCACTAGGCTCAATGTTATACCATGGGGCAGAGCAGATCTGCAATTTTTTTCTCATAATAATTCCGCACAAGAAAAATAAATCACAGCAACTGGTTACCTCCTGATGGGCACCATCAAGAATGTTTGTGAAGTGACCAGATAAAGTCCATTATCATCCTTTGGTTCAGCTGGACGTGGCTCTTCTTTAGCACATGATGTTCACAAAGGAGTCACAAAAGCATTTTTTTTATTAAGCAGATATTCAATTTCTTGCTCAAATTGTTTTATTGAAAATGTTCTAATTATTATACAAAATGGAGTTAAACAACATGAAGAAAAGGAAAAATAGGGGAGACAAGGGAAAATAAAGGAAAATGGGAGAAGGAACTATCGCAAAGCAATAAGAGTTATTCTATCTCTGATACATGTACCAAGAGATATTAAGGTCAAGGGTAAGACAATGGAATTATCATTTCTTCCACAGTATCTCACCATTTTGATAGTTTCATTATCACATATTATGTAAGCTAGCTAACTGTGTTTCTGATCAGGGCTGCCAAAAGGAATTTCATGGCACCATAGTGTCAAAATTTTCAGGCTCCTTTGAGACTCCGTCCAGGCTCCATCCCAGTTCCACCTCCACACAAGCCCCTCCTACACCCCTCGAACTTTCCACAGTCCCACCGCCCACTCTTGGAAAAACTCTTCTGCCTCGTCCTCATCAATCACACAGTAACTGTTCCCATGGAACCATATCACATACATAACCATCACCTTTTGTTTTGACCAACAGATTTTTTAAGCCTGCCACCACGACAAGGTAGACTCTTTTGGCAGGGCCCTACTCTACTCTAACATATCAAACATTTCTTAAAATATCCAATAATCTTTTTAGGCATATTTTTTATTTATTTTTCTTTAAGGGAATGTGTCACATACATTTTTAAAACTAATTGAAATCAGATTGTTATAATCTTTTGTTTAATCTGTATTTCTGATTGCAGATTATTGTATTCTGTTTCCTGTATATTTATGGAAGATGCTCTCTAGTCTGTTAGGAGATATGGACATAGGACATATACATGTATATATCATAACACATTATAGGGGACTCTATTTCCTTGGGAGAGTTTTCTATTCATGTTCTCATGTTTAGTGACATGCAGATGTCATTGTGCAGGAAGGGGGAAGAGGTGAGCTGTGACACTACCTACTGTGAATGATGGATTCTGTTATCTCTCATTGTAATCCTGCTTGTTATGATAATGAGGTGACGGCTAATAAGGGATCTCTTCTGGATATGTCAGTCTATTAGAAAAGTCGTTTCTGTTTATTTATTATTTTATGATATAATGGGTGACATACTTTAAAGTAAATTCTTGCAAAACTTTAAACTATGATTTAAAGGATTGGCCATTTTCTGGTTATTGTTGACGAATGTGTTTGAGATGATAGGGCTCTTACTAATATGGCCTTTCTTGAATTTCAGCACCGAATATGAAATATGGGAAATAGAAATATAAGCTATGCTGAATTTCTGCACTAAATGCCTTTTAATCTTCTCACATACACATTGGTTAACCATAACCAGAGAGTGGTCAATGCCCAAAACATAAAAGCTTCATGACACATTCCCACTAAATATTTTGCTAGCTAAATTTATTTTCAGAAGAGTCATTTAGTTAAATCCCTTGGTCAATTACGTAAAGTGCAAAATTGCAGAGCCAAAAACAAAGAGAAAACAAACAAATAAAACAAACAAAACAAAGACAATCAACACAATGAAAATAAGGTCATTTTGTGAGATCAGAGAAGCATAATATAAAAACAACAAAGAGTATTATAGCACACGATCTAAGGAATTGAACCATGTCTGACCCCCCAGGGCCAAACTGACGTGCATGGGAGGGGGATAGTATTACAATAAAGAGAGTAGGCTGGATTTCTTCCAGGCAATGCACACCCCGGAGCCTGGAAGAAATCATTAACATAAAGACAGAATAGAACATTTCTCCACAACAAGACCATTAATATGACGCATACAGGTAGGACTAGTACCTATTATATATAGGTAGGATTAGCTTAACATTTCTATTACCTGTATGCCCATATTAATAGGTCATATACATCTTGGGGGGTAACAGATTCCCTTTAAAGCATAAAAACACACATAGATAAGAATTAATATATCTAATAGGGTGACGACAGCTGTCCAGACCTGCATCCCACCACAAGAAACAGTCCAGAGTAATCTCTGGAGAATGCTATCATCCTCAGTGACACAGTGAGGGGCTACTCGCCCCCTTCTGATCTCAGGCTCTTTACTCATCTAGGAGTGCTACTCAAACTGTTGGGGTGCAGCTATGGGACCCTATTTTCAGAGATGGTGTCCTCCACCCAAGTCTCAAAAACTGAAAGGGTCTTCAGGAGAGGTGGGTAGTCGAGCTAGGCTATCAGACGGTCACCTCTGTAGCTGTGTCATTCTTCCTATGGTTCCATTCAGGGGTGGACAGGGGCGGACATGTTGGTGCAACTTGTGCAACTGCACACGGGCAAAGTGGTAAGGGGACCCATTTCCACCTCTAAAGCAGATGAAATTGTGCATTATGATGAGTTATTGGGCTGTTCATTAACATAAAGACAGAATATAACATTTATCCACAACAAGACCATTAATATGAGGCATACAGGTAGGACTAGCTTAACATTTCTACCTGTATGCCCACATTAATAGGTCATATACGTCTTGTGGGGTGACAGATTCCCTTTAAAGCATAAACACACATATATTAATTCTTATCTATCTAATAGGATGACGACAGCTGTCCAGACCTGCATCCCACCACAAGAACCACTCCAGAGTAATCTCTGGAGAATGCTATCATCCTCAGTGACACAGTGAGGGGCTACGCGCCCCCTTCTGATCTCAGGCTCTTTACTCATCTAGGAGTGCTACTCAAACTGTTGGGGTGCAGCTGTGGGACCCTATTTTCAGAGATGGTGTCCTCCACCCAAGTCTCAAAAAGCTGAAAGGGTCTTCAGGAGAGGTGGGTAGTCGAGCTAGGCTATCAGACGGTCACCTCTGTAGCTGTGTCATCCTTCCTATGGTTCCATTCAGGGGTGGACAGGGGCGGACATGTTGTTGGTGCAACTTGTGCAACTGCACACAGGCCAAAAGGTAGGGGGACCCATTTCCACCTCCAAAGCAGATGAATTTGTGCTTTATGGTGAGTTATTGTGCTGCAAAGGGTCCATATATTGTTCATGCACAGTGTCCCTCTTCTGTCTGTGTCTTCCAGTGTCTCCAATGTATAATTAATTTCCTGCAATACAAGCTCAATACAATCAGTCCTACGACTACCACTATGGCTTTTGAAGAGTTGAGGGTAAATTGTTTAACCCAACTCTGATAGACCCCATCCAGAAAAAGGGATTCCATCCCTCCCTGGATATATCTCTAGCTTTTTGCTGCAGCTCCTTTACTTTATCCATGTTTCTCTAGGAGCAGCATTCCTCACCTATAACAGCACAAGTGCCCCCTTCAATTGCTAATAGGCAGTCAAGAGCCATTCTCTTCAGAAGCGCTGCCATCCTCATTCAGTGACATCACAAGTAGAAGCTAAAGGGGTGAAACCAACAACCAAAACATTTGGTGACATCACAAGTCGTATCTTATGGGGCAAAACTAACAACCGAAACATGCCGTGAAATGACAAATAAGAGCTAATGTGGGCAAAGTCAACAACCATAATATTCTTGACATCATATGACGCATCTAATGGGGGCGGAATCAACAATCCCATCACTCGAAGACATAACAAGGAGCAGCTAATGGGTGCGGATCCAACAACCACCACATTCCGCGACATCACAAGTAGCAGCTAATGGGTGCGGATCCAACAACCTCACTTCCATTGAAGTGCATTGCCCAATTTACTAGAGATCAAACAATATGAATACTACCAATGTGAGGAAATATTTGAATAGTTTCACTGTATATGTAGCTAATATGTATATACAACGGTGTTGTACAAGGATTTCCCAATATTGGTTGGATTTATATTTTAGATCTGGACTGTATATTACCATATGTTTCAATAACACCCGACAATTACATAATTATATCCAGGTTACAAGTGTTCCATTTACAGGATATAACTGTAACCTCCCAGATTTGGATGATTCTATAACAATACATGGCCTAAAAATCGAGAAGTCGTCATGCTCCAGTTATGGCTAGCGGGATTCTCTCAACTATAACTATTCTATGGATCTGATGAGCAAGAACGTCAGAAACCAGTAAAATGTGATAGATAAAGGGTAAATCATTGTCATTTCTATATTTGGAGAAAAATCCCGTCACATCCTATATATCCTTTTACTATTAAAAGAAATGCTGGAAAACTTGGACATCAGCTAATCTGAGGGGTTCACTATTTGTTTTGGACCTGCTTGTATTATATAGAATAAAGACTCCTTAATGAATAAAAAAATAAATGAGAAACAGATGATAGAAGAGAATGAAGGACACGACAAGAGATGACATAGAGCCGACTTACCTCTCTCTCCACTGTCTGCAACTGTCACATGGAATGTTGTCTCTGCAGCTCCTTACACAATGTGTGTGATGTCATAATGCAAGGGGGCGGAGCCGGAAACCACAACATTCCGTGACATCATCAGCTGGAGCAGCAGCTGCTATTTAACCCCTTAGTGACAGCCAATTTTGAGTTTGTTTTTTCGTGACATATTGTACTTCATGTTAGTGGTAAAAAAAATGTAATATGACTTGTGTTTATTTATGAAAAAAACGGAAATATGGTGAAAATTTTGAAAATTTGGCAGTTTTCAAACTTTAAATTTTTATGCCCTTAAATCAGAGAGATATGTCACACAAAATTACTTAATAAATAACATTCCTCACATGTCTACATTACATCAGCACAATTTTGGAAACAAAATTTTTTTTGTTACGAAGTTGTAAGGGTTAAAATTTGACCAGCGATTTCTCATTTTTACAACACCATTTTTTTTTAGGGACCACATCACATTTGAAGTCACTTTGAGGGGTCTATATGATAGAAAATACCCAAAAGTGACACCATTCTAAAAACTGTACCCCTCAAGGTGCTCAAAACCACATTCAAGAAGTTTATTAACCCTTTACTTCACAAGCACTGAAACAGTGTGGAAGGAAAAAATTAACATTTAACTTTTTTGAAAAAAATTTACTTCAGAACCAATTTTTTTTATTTTCACAAGTGTTAAAAGAGAAAATGAACCACAAAATCTGTTGTACGATTTCTCCTGAAAACGCCGATATCCCATATGTGGGGGTAAACCACTTTTTGGGCGCGTGGCACAGGTCACAAGGGAAGGAGCGCCATTTGACTTTTTCAGCACAGAATTGGCTGGACGCCATGTCGCGTTTGAAGAGCCCCTGATGTGCCTAAACAGTGGAAACCCCCAACAAGTGACCCCATTTTGGAAACTAGACCCCTTAAGGAACTTATCTAGATGTGTTGTGAGCACTGTGAACCTCCAAGTGCTTCACAGAAGTTTATAACGTAGAGCTGTGAAAATAAAAAAATCATTTTTTTCCTCAAAAATGATTTTTTTGCCAGCTATTTTTTATTTTCCCAAGGGTAACAGGAGAAATTAGAACCCCAAAATTGGTGTGCAATTTGTCCTGAGTACGCTGATACCCCATATGTTGGGGTAAACCACTGTTTGGGCGCACGGCAGGGCTCGGAAGGGAGGGAGCACCATTTGACTTTTTGAACGCCATGTCGTGTTTGGAGACCCCCTGATGTGCGTAAATAGTGGAAAGCCCTCAATTCTAGCTCCAACCCTAACCCCAACACACCCCTAATCCCAACCCTAATTCCAACCCTAATTGTAACCTTAACCTTAAATGTAACCCTAACCCTAATCCTAACCCTAACCGTAATGGAAAAATGAAAATAAATATAGTTTCTTTATTTTATTATATGTCCCTAACTAAGGGGGTGATAGAGGGGAGGTTTATTTACTATTTTTTTTTATTTTGATCACTGTGATAGCGTTTATCACAGTGATCAAAATGTCCTGCACTGAATGAATGAACCTGCCGGCCGACAGATTCGGCGGGCGCACAGTGCATGCACCCGCCATTTTTTTTGCAGATAGAAGACCGGGAGCTGCAGTAGCCATGGGAGGACGGGGGGGGACGGACACTGGGAGGTACCCAGGGAGTGATCGGGGGACCCTATTTCTCTCCCCTCTGATGTGCAATCACATCAGAGGAGAGAGAAATTAAATGCAGAATCGCTGTTTTTTTTTTTCATGTTCTGCTGGTTTTTGTTCATTCTGATTCCACAAAAATCGGAATAGGAAACGATCAAAAAACGTTATGTGCCTGAATATGGTACCAATAAAAACGTCAGCTCGTCCCGCAAAAAATAAGCCCACAGATGACTCTGTCGGCCGAAATATGGAAAAATTATAGCTCTCAAAATACGGCGATGCAAAAATTTCTTACAAAAAATTATTCCAAAAAAAAGCATCTTTTAGTGTGTGACAGAAGCTAAACATGAAAAAAGAGTATAAATCTGGTATCGCTGTAATCGCACCGATCCGAGGAATAAAGTCGCCTAATCACTAATACCGCACGAGGAACGGCGCAAAAAAGAAAACCAATTCTTCACCTTTTGTGGATTTGTTCATTGTGCCTCCCAAAGATCGCAGTAAGGCGATCACAGTGGTTCCCCCCCACATATGGGGTATCAGCGTACTCAGGACAAAATGCACAATAGCTTTTGGGGTCCTTACCCTTAGAAAAATAAAAATTTGGGGCAAAAAGATTATTTTTGTGGAAAAAAATATGATATTTTTATTTTCACGACTCTACGTTATAAACTTCTGTGAAGCACTTGGGGGTTCAAAGTGCTCACCACACATCTAGATAAGTTCCTTGGGGGGTCTAGTTTCCAAAATGGAGTCACTTGTGGGGGGTTTCTACTGTTTAGGCACATCAGGGGCTTTCCAAACGTGACATGACACCCGCAGACCATTCCATCAAAATCTGCATTTAAAAACGGTGCTCCTTCCCTTCCGATCTCTGCCATGCGTCAAAATAGTGGTTCCCCCCCACATATGGGATATCAGCGTACTCAGGACAAATTGCACAATAGCTTTTGGGGTCCTATTTCTCCTGTTACCCTTATAAAAATAAAAATTTGGGGGCAAAAAGATTATTTTTGTGGAAAAAAATATGATATTTTTATTTTCACGGCTCTACGTTATAAACTTCTGTGAAGCACTTGGGGGTTCAAAGTGCTCACCACACATCTAGATAAGTTCCTTGGGGGGTCTAGTTTCCAAAATGGAGTCACTTGTGGGGGGGTTTCTACTGTTTAGGCACATCAGGGGCTTTCCAAATGTGACATGACACCCGCAGACCATTCCATCAAAATCTGCATTTGAAAAAGGCGCTCCTTCCCTTTCCAGCTCTGCCATGCGTCAAAATAGTGGTTTACCCCCACATATGGGGTATCAGCGTACTCAGGACAAATTGCACAATAACTTTTGGGGTCCTGTTACCCTTTGGAAAATAACAATTGGGGGTGGAAAGATCATTTTTGTGGAAAAGATATGATTTTTTAATTTTACTGCTCTACGTTATAACCTTCTGTGAAGCCCTTGGGGGTTCATAGCTCTCACCACACATCTAGATAAGTTCCTTGGGGGGTCTAGTTTCCAAAATGGGGTTACTTGTGGGGGGTTTCCACTGTTTAGGCACACAGGGGCTCTCCAAATACGACATGGCGTCCAATCTCAATTCCAGCCAAAAAAGTCAAATGGCACTGCTTCCCTTCCGAGCTCTGCCATGCACCCAAATAGTGGTTTACCCCCACATATGGGGTATCAGCGTACTCAGGACTAATTGCACAATAACTTTTGGGGTTCTTTTATCCTTTGGAAAATAAAAATTGGGATGAAAAGATCATTTTTGTGGAAAAAATATGATTTTTTAATTTTACGGCTCTACGTTATAACCTTCTGTGAAGCCCTTGGGGGTTCAAAGCTCTCACTACACATCTAGATAAGTTCCTTGGGGGGTCTAGTTTCCAAAATGGGGTTACTTGTGGGGGATTTCCACTGTTTAGGCACACAGGGGCTCTCCAAATGCGACATGGAGTCCAATCTCAATTCCAGCCAAAAAGTCAAATGGCGCTGCTTCCCTTCCGAGCTCTGCCATGCACCCAAATAGTGGTTTACCCCCACATATGGGGTATCAGCGTACTCAGGACTAATTTACAATAACTTTTGTGGTCCTTTTATCCTTTGGAAAATAAAAATTGGGATGAAAAGATCATTTTTGTGGAAAAAATATGATTTTTTAATTTTACGGCTCTACGTTATAACCTTCTGTGAAGCCCTTGGGGTTCAAAGCTCTCACTACACATTTAGATAAGTTACTTGGGGGGTCTAGTTTCCAAAATGGGGTCACTTGTGGGGGGTTTCCACTGTTTAGGCACACAGGGACTCTCCAAATGCGACATGGCGTCCAATCTCAATTCCAGCCAAAAAAGTCAAATGGCGCTGCTTCCCTTCCGAGCTCTGCCATGCGCCCAAATAGTGGTTTACCCCCACACATGGGGTATCGCTGTACTCAGGAGAAATTGTAAAACAAATATTGTGGTTCATTTTCTACTGATACCTTGATAAAATTTTAAAAAATTGTGTCGAAAGAAAAATTTTGGGAAAAAAAGTTAAATGTTAATTTTTTCCTTCCACATTGCTTCAATTCTTGTGAAGTACCTAAAGGGTTAATAAACTTCTTGAATGTGGCTTTGAACACCTTGAGGGGTGCAGTTTTTAGAATGGTGTCACTTTTGGGTATTTTCTGTCATATTGACCCTCAAATTCACTTCAAATGTGAGGTGGCCCCTAAAAAAAATGATTTTGTAAATTTTGTTGGAAAAATGAGAAATTGCTGGTCAACTTTTAACACTTATAACTTCCTAACAAAAAACAATTTTGGTTCCAAAATTGTGCTGATGTAAAGTAGACATGTGGGAAATGTTATTTATTAACTAATTTTTGTGACATATCTCTCTGATTTAATGGCATAAAAATTAAAAGTTTGAAAATTGCAAAATTTTCAAAATTTTTGCCATATTTCCATTTTTTTCATAAATAAACGCAAGTTATATTGAAGAAATTTTACCACTATCATGAAGTACAATATGTCTCGAGAAAACAGTCTCAGAATCGCCAAGATCCGTTGAAGCGTTCCAGAGTTATAACCTCATAAAGAGACAGTGGTCAGAATTGTAAAAATTGGCCTGGTCTTTAACCTACAAAATGGCTTGGTTGTTAAGGGGTTAATAGGGGTTGGGAGAGATCCTACCTTCTTTTTCCTCAATGCAGAGCAGACAGGACCGATGCTGTTCAGCGTCCGGAGAGATGATGCATACCGGGGGATTGTGCAACACGGACTTGTTTATTTGGAAATCTTGACATACAGCATATGATCGGTAATACAGTAACTTCTCCAGGAATGCAGGTGTAAACAAGGTGCATCAAGATACAGCACCAAGTGTGGCTGCAAGTGTGAGCAGCAAGAGGTTGAAAACTGATGCCTTCCTCAGCTCGGTTCAAGGGTGTCTCTCCCACAGAAAGTGAAACTAAAAATGACATAGCTGCTAGGAGGAAAAGGTGACCCTTGAACTGGAAAGTGGAAGGCACACCCATAAGAATTAATTACAGACTGCTATGCGGAAAAATGCCAGTAGGTGGCAGCAGAGCAGCATGTAAGAACAGATACCATGAAAATAATACAATATATAGGAAACTGCAAAGCACAATCCAAATGCCTGGGAACCGGCCAAATGGAACAGCATACACATAATCATATAACATGGCCTAGAACTATCCAATGTCTTATCAGATAGCACTAGGCTCAATGTTATACCATGGGGCAGAGCAGATCTGCAATTTTTTTCTCATAATAATTCCGCACAAGAAAAATAAATCACAGCAACTGGTTACCTCCTGATGGGCACCATCAAGAATGTTTGTGAAGTGACCAGATAAAGTCCATTATCATCCTTTGGTTCAGCTGGACGTGGCTCTTCTTTAGCACATGATGTTCACAAAGGAGTCACAAAAGCATTTTTTTTATTAAGCAGATATTCAATTTCTTGCTCAAATTGTTTTTATTGAAAATGTTCTAATTATTATACAAAATGGAGTTAAACAACATGAAGAAAAGGAAAAATAGGGGAGACAAGGGAAAATAAAGGAAAATGGGAGAAGGAACTATCGCAAAGCAATAAGAGTTATTCTATCTCTGATACATGTACCAAGAGATATTA
The DNA here is from genome assembly GCA_033576555.1 of Oophaga sylvatica. Classification (NCBI taxonomy): domain Eukaryota; kingdom Metazoa; phylum Chordata; class Amphibia; order Anura; family Dendrobatidae; genus Oophaga; species Oophaga sylvatica. Next base: position 787,662,967 of record JARQOD010000001.1, on the reverse strand, counting down.
AGGTCAAGGGTAAGACAATGGAATTATCATTTCTTCCACAGTATCTCACCATTTTGATAGTTTCATTATCACATATTATGTAAGCTAGCTAACTGTGTTTCTGATCAGGGCTGCCAAAAGGAATTTCATGGCACCATAGTGTCAAAATTTTCAGGCTCCTTTGAGACTCCGTCCAGGCTCCATCCCAGTTCCACCTCCACACAAGCCCCTCCTACACCCCTCGAACTTTCCACAGTCCCACCGCCCACTCTTGGAAAAACTCTTCTGCCTCGTCCTCATCAATTACACAGTAACTGTTCCCATGGAACCATATCACATACATAACCATCACCTTTTGTTTTGACCAACAGATTTTTTAAGCCTGCCACCACGACAAGGTAGACTCTTTTGGCAGGGCCCTACTCTACTCTAACATATCAAACATTTCTTAAAATATCCAATAATCTTTTTAGGCATATTTTTTATTTATTTTTCTTTAAGGGAATGTGTCACATACATTTTTAAAACTAATTGAAATCAGATTGTTATAATCTTTTGTTTAATCTGTATTTCTGATTGCAGATTATTGTATTCTGTTTCCTGTATATTTATGGAAGATGCTCTCTAGTCTGTTAGGAGATATGGACATAGGACATATACATGTATATATCATAACACATTATAGGGGACTCTATTTCCTTGGGAGAGTTTTCTATTCATGTTCTCATGTTTAGTGACATGCAGATGTCATTGTGCAGGAAGGGGGAAGAGGTGAGCTGTGACACTACCTACTGTGAATGATGGATTCTGTTATCTCTCATTGTAATCCTGCTTGTTATGATAATGAGGTGACGGCTAATAAGGGATCTCTTCTGGATATGTCAGTCTATTAGAAAAGTCGTTTCTGTTTATTTATTATTTTATGATATAATGGGTGACATACTTTAAAGTAAATTCTTGCAAAACTTTAAACTATGATTTAAAGGATTGGCCATTTTCTGGTTATTGTTGACGAATGTGTTTGAGATGATAGGGCTCTTACTAATATGGCCTTTCTTGAATTTCAGCACCGAATATGAAATATGGGAAATAGAAATATAAGCTATGCTGAATTTCTGCACTAAATGCCTTTTAATCTTCTCACATACACATTGGTTAACCATAACCAGAGAGTGGTCAATGCCCAAAACATAAAAGCTTCATGACACATTCCCACTAAATATTTTGCTAGCTAAATTTATTTTCAGAAGAGTCATTTAGTTAAATCCCTTGGTCAATTACGTAAAGTGCAAAATTGCAGAGCCAAAAACAAAGAGAAAACAAACAAATAAAACAAACAAAACAAAGACAATCAACACAATGAAAATAAGGTCATTTTGTGAGATCAGAGAAGCATAATATAAAAACAACAAAGAGTATTATAGCACACGATCTAAGGAATTGAACCATGTCTGACCCCCCAGGGCCAAACTGACGTGCATGGGAGGGGGATAGTATTACAATAAAGAGAGTAGGCTGGGATTTCTTCCAGGCAATGCACACCCCGGAGCCTGGAAGAAATCATTAACATAAAGACAGAATAGAACATTTCTCCACAACAAGACCATTAATATGACGCATACAGGTAGGACTAGTACCTATTATATATAGGTAGGATTAGCTTAACATTTCTATTACCTGTATGCCCATATTAATAGGTCATATACATCTTGGGGGGGTAACAGATTCCCTTTAAAGCATAAAAACACACATAGATAAGAATTAATATATCTAATAGGGTGACGACAGCTGTCCAGACCTGCATCCCACCACAAGAAACAGTCCAGAGTAATCTCTGGAGAATGCTATCATCCTCAGTGACACAGTGAGGGGCTACTCGCCCCCTTCTGATCTCAGGCTCTTTACTCATCTAGGAGTGCTACTCAAACTGTTGGGGTGCAGCTATGGGACCCTATTTTCAGAGATGGTGTCCTCCACCCAAGTCTCAAAACGCTGAAAGGGTCTTCAGGAGAGGTGGGTAGTCGAGCTAGGCTATCAGACGGTCACCTCTGTAGCTGTGTCATTCTTCCTATGGTTCCATTCAGGGGTGGACAGGGGCGGACATGTTGGTGCAACTTGTGCAACTGCACACGGGCAAAGTGGTAAGGGGACCCATTTCCACCTCTAAAGCAGATGAAATTGTGCATTATGATGAGTTATTGGGCTGTTCATTAACATAAAGACAGAATATAACATTTATCCACAACAAGACCATTAATATGAGGCATACAGGTAGGACTAGCTTAACATTTCTACCTGTATGCCCACATTAATAGGTCATATACGTCTTGTGGGGTGACAGATTCCCTTTAAAGCATAAACACACATATATTAATTCTTATCTATCTAATAGGATGACGACAGCTGTCCAGACCTGCATCCCACCACAAGAACCACTCCAGAGTAATCTCTGGAGAATGCTATCATCCTCAGTGACACAGTGAGGGGCTACGCGCCCCCTTCTGATCTCAGGCTCTTTACTCATCTAGGAGTGCTACTCAAACTGTTGGGGTGCAGCTGTGGGACCCTATTTTCAGAGATGGTGTCCTCCACCCAAGTCTCAAAAAGCTGAAAGGGTCTTCAGGAGAGGTGGGTAGTCGAGCTAGGCTATCAGACGGTCACCTCTGTAGCTGTGTCATCCTTCCTATGGTTCCATTCAGGGGTGGACAGGGGCGGACATGTTGTTGGTGCAACTTGTGCAACTGCACACAGGCCAAAAGGTAGGGGACCCATTTCCACCTCCAAAGCAGATGAATTTGTGCTTTATGGTGAGTTATTGTGCTGCAAAGGGTCCATATATTGTTCATGCACAGTGTCCCTCTTCTGTCTGTGTCTTCCAGTGTCTCCAATGTATAATTAATTTCCTGCAATACAAGCTCAATACAATCAGTCCTACGACTACCACTATGGGCTTTTGAAGAGTTGAGGGTAAATTGTTTAACCCAACTCTGATAGACCCCATCCAGAAAAAGGGATTCCATCCCTCCCTGGATATATCTCTAGCTTTTTGCTGCAGCTCCTTTACTTTATCCATGTTTCTCTAGGAGCAGCATTCCTCACCTATAACAGCACAAGTGCCCCCTTCAATTGCTAATAGGCAGTCAAGAGCCATTCTCTTCAGAAGCGCTGCCATCCTCATTCAGTGACATCACAAGTAGAAGCTAAAGGGGTGAAACCAACAACCAAAACATTTGGTGACATCACAAGTCGTATCTTATGGGGGCAAAACTAACAACCGAAACATGCCGTGAAATGACAAATAAGAGCTAATGTGGGCAAAGTCAACAACCATAATATTCTTGACATCATATGACGCATCTAATGGGGGCGGAATCAACAATCCCATCACTCGAAGACATAACAAGGAGCAGCTAATGGGTGCGGATCCAACAACCACCACATTCCGCGACATCACAAGTAGCAGCTAATGGGTGCGGATCCAACAACCTCACTTCCATTGAAGTGCATTGCCCAATTTACTAGAGATCAAACAATATGAATACTACCAATGTGAGGAAATATTTGAATAGTTTCACTGTATATGTAGCTAATATGTATATACAACGGTGTTGTACAAGGATTTCCCAATATTGGTTGGATTTATATTTTAGATCTGGACTGTATATTACCATATGTTTCAATAACACCCGACAATTACATAATTATATCCAGGTTACAAGTGTTCCCTTTACAGGATATAACTGTAACCTCCCAGATTTGGATGATTCTATAACAATACATGGCCTAAAAATCGAGAAGTCGTCATGCTCCAGTTATGGCTAGCGGGATTCTCTCAACTATAACTATTCTATGGATCTGATGAGCAAGAACGTCAGAAACCAGTAAAATGTGATAGATAAAGGGTAAATCATTGTCATTTCTATATTTGGAGAAAAATCCCGTCACATCCTATATATCCTTTTACTATTAAAAGAAATGCTGGAAAACTTGGACATCAGCTAATCTGAGGGGTTCACTATTTGTTTTGGACCTGCTTGTATTATATAGAATAAAGACTCCTTAATGAATAAAAAAATAAATGAGAAACAGATGATAGAAGAGAATGAAGGACACGACAAGAGATGACATAGAGCCGACTTACCTCTCTCTCCACTGTCTGCAACTGTCACATGGAATGTTGTCTCTGCAGCTCCTTACACAATGTGTGTGATGTCATAATGCAAGGGGCGGAGCTGGAAACCACAACATTCCGTGACATCATCAGCTGGAGCAGCAGCTGCTATTTAACCCCTTAGTGACAGCCAATTTGCAGCTTAATGACCAGGCCAATTTTTTTACAATTCTGACCACTTTCACTTTGAGGTTATAACTCTGGAACGCTTTAACGAATCCCGCTGATTCTGAGTTTGTTTTTTCGTGACATATTGTACTTCATGTTAGTGGTAAAAAAAATGTAATATGACTTGTGTTTATTTATGAAAAAAACGGAAATATGGTGAAAATTTTGAAAATTTGGCAGTTTTCAAACTTTAATATTTTATGCCCTTAAATCAGAGAGATATGTCACACAAAATTACTTAATAAATAACATTCCTCACATGTCTACATTACATCAGCACAATTTTGGAAACAAAATTTTTTTTGTTACGAAGTTGTAAGGGTTAAAATTTTAAAATTTTTACAACACCATTTTTTTTTAGGGACCACATCACATTTGAAGTCACTTTGAGGGGTCTATATGATAGAAAATACCCAAAAGTGACACCATTCTAAAAACTGTACCCTCAAGGTGCTCAAAACCACATTCAAGAAGTTTATTAACCCTTTACTTCACAAGCACTGAAACAGTGTGGAAGGAAAAAATTAACATTTAACTTTTTTGAAAAAAATTTACTTCAGAACCAATTTTTTTTATTTTCACAAGTGTTAAAAGAGAAAATGAACCACAAAATCTGTTGTACGATTTCTCCTGAAAACGCCGATATCCCATATGTGGGGGTAAACCACTTTTTGGGCGCGTGGCAGAGGTCGCAAGGGAAGGAGCGCCATTTGACTTTTTCAGCACAGAATTGGCTGGACGCCATGTCGCGTTTGAAGAGCCCCTGATGTGCCTAAACAGTGGAAACCCCCAACAAGTGACCCCATTTTGGAAACTAGACCCCTTAAGGAACTTATCTAGATGTGTTGTGAGCACTGTGAACCTCCAAGTGCTTCACAGAAGTTTATAACGTAGAGCTGTGAAAATAAAAAAATCATTTTTTTCCTCAAAAATGATTTTTTTGCCAGCTATTTTTTATTTTCCCAAGGGTAACAGGAGAAATTAGAACCCCAAAATTGGTGTGCAATTTGTCCTGAGTACGCTGATACCCCATATGTTGGGGTAAACCACTGTTTGGGCGCACGGCAGGGCTCGGAAGGGAGGGAGCACCATTTGACTTTTTGAACGCCATGTCGTGTTTGGAGACCCCTGATGTGCGTAAATAGTGGAAAGCCTCAATTCTAGCTCCAACCCTAACCCCAACACACCCCTAATCCCAACCCTAATTCCAACCCTAATTGTAACCTTAACCTTAAATGTAACCCTAACCCTAATCCTAACCCTAACCGTAATGAAAAAATGAAAATAAATATAGTTTCTTTATTTTATTATATGTCCCTAACTAAGGGGGTGATAGAGGGGAGGTTTATTTACTATTTTTTTTATTTTGATCACTGTGATAGCGTTTATCACAGTGATCAAAATGTCCTGCACTGAATGAATGAACCTGCCGGCCGACAGATTCGGCGGGCGCACAGTGCATGCACCCGCCATTTTTTTTGCAGATAGAAGACCGGGAGCTGCAGTAGCCATGGGAGGACGGGGGGGGACGGACACTGGGAGGTACCCAGGGAGTGATCGGGGGACCCTATTTCTCTCCCCTCTGATGTGCAATCACATCAGAGGAGAGAGAAATTAAATGCAGAATCGCTGTTTTTTTTTTTCATGTTCTCTGGAGAAAATCCGACTCGGCAGGCGCACTGCGCATGTGCCTGCCATTTTCTTTGCAGGGAGAAGACGCGGGGAGCTGTGGGAGCTGTAGGAGGACAGGGGGGGACCCCAGGAGGTACGGGGGACAGATCGGGGTTCCCGGGGACCCTATTTCTCTCCCCTCTGATGTGCGATCACATCAGAGGAGAGAGAAATTAAATGGGGAATCGTGGCTTTTTTTTTTTTGGCGGTCGCCGTTATATGGAAATATGGAAAATCCGACTCGGGGGCGCTACATATTTTCTTACCCTTCTTTACCCTTAACCACCGCCGTTAAAAGGCGTATCGGCGGTCGTTAAGGGGTTAAGGAACTCACGGTGCCCAGCAAACAGGGAGCCGGGAGGTGGCATCAGAGCAGGATGGTCACTAAGATTTAAGACCTTAGAACAATCCTTTTAAAGGGAACCGGTCATGTAAAAAAACAGTATTAACCTGCAGGTTAATCTACCAGTTCTGACATTGTGTGGCCGCCGCACTGAGAGCCCCGCTACCAGGAGGAAAAGAACGTTATTCTTCCCAGCAGCATTGGGCGTTCCGTCATAGGGTTGACTCCGGCACGATTCATTCACTGCTCTGTGCATAAACCCCACCCTGACATTGACTGATAGCCGGCCCTAATAATGAGCGAGCTGTCAGTCAGTGCCACGGGCACGGTTACAGCCTGCACTCTATGCGCTGAGCGATTACCAGGGCCGGCCCGAACGTATAGGCGAACTAGGCGGCCGCCTAGGGCGCCGACCCTAAGGGGGCGCCAGAGAAAAAATAGAAAAAATTACAAAAAAACTTTTCAAAAGGCAAAAAGTTTTAGGGATAGAAAGAAAAGTGTACATAAATTTTTTTACCATAAATTTAAAAGAAAAACCGTTGAGCTTCAATTTACGCAGGAGGCGCTAAACTACGGACGTGAGTCGTTTGCATCATCTGCTGACAGGTGTTTGATCCCGCGCGTTTATTTTGCTCCTAAGTTTTCAAATGTTGGCAAAGCAAACAACCAAAAATGCACACACTACACTAAGGGGGCGCCCGAGAGAAAAAAAATACGTATACTTAATAGTAGGGGCGCAACAAAATAGTTTCTCCTAGGGCGCCTAATCTCTCGGGCCGGCCCTGCCAGACCGCAGCATGTCAATTTATGTAGCGGTAGAGGAGACTGAGCTGCGTAAATTACCTATTCACTATCATTAGATGCAGTAAAACCGCATTATCTTCTTAGTCACATGCGTATTAAGTGCGGGAACGCAAATTACTACGCATGTGTACTAATTTAAATAATGTCGTACCTTGTTTCAGCCAGAAGTACACATACAATGCAGTTCTCGTGATGAGCTGAGCTAATCGCGAGAACTGCCGTGCACGTGACCACCGGGGACGGGATTATCTCTGGTAACTAGCTAAATTTTCACGATCAGCTGACCGTGCGAACTGCAGTGCACGCGACCGCTGGGGACCAAGTTATCTCCGGTGATCATCTTCAAGCTCCGCTGTGTCTGAATGTCAGCTGAATGGTGGCATAATGCCACAGTTCACCAAAAGGCATCCAGGTGTAGCAGAGCTGGACTCGTCATGGGACAGTATGTATATCTTCTCGGTGGACAGGTAAGGATATTGTTGCTTTTTTATTTTAATTCTCCTCCAGGAGATGTTGGCTTTGGTGGAATAGGCGATGCAGTAAGTATGGTTTAATTAAAGGAGTCGGTGTCATTATTTAAAAAAAATACTTTATTCTGGCTGAGTCTTTATTTACCATGTAACTATAGGGTTAGTAATGGATAGGTGTCTTATAGACGCTTCTCCATTACTAAGCCATGGGCTTGATGTCACCTGACAATACAAAGGTGACATCAACCTCACAAATATTACCCCACTTGCCACCGCTATAGGGCAAGTGGGAATAGCCGGGTAAAGTGCCACAATTGGCGCATCTTTGGATGTGACAATTGTGGGGCAGCTGTGGGCTGCTATTTTTAGGCTGGTGAGGGCCAAAATCCATGGGCCTTGCCAGTCTAAGTATACCAGACCGCAGCTGTCTGCTTTTTCCTTGGCTGGTTAACAGAAATTGGGGGAACCAACGCTATTTTTTTTGGAGGGGATCCCACTATTTTTGCTAACCATCCAAGGTAAGCAGACTGCTGCGGCTTGGTATTATCAGGCTGGTAAGGTTCATGGATATTGGATCCTTACCAGGCTGAAATACCAGTCCCAGTAGTCTGCTTTACTCTGGCTAGTTAACGTATATAGGGGGACCCCACGCTATTTTTTTTTAAATTATTATTTATTTATTAAAAAGGAGGGGACCCCTCTCTGTGGTTTCCTCCACTTCCTGTGTCATGTACTTCCAGCTGTGTCACAAGATTCACCATTATTTAAATTAGTACACGTGTAGTAAGCTGCGTTCCCGCACTTAATATGTATGTGATTAGGAAAATAATGCAGTTTTACCGTATCTAATGATAGTGAATGGGTAATTTATGCTGCGGAGACGGAGCGTCTCCGCTACATAAATAGACATGCTGCGGTCTGGAAAGACGCGCCACATGTGCGTCTCTGCAGGAAAGCTGCAGGCATCGGTGCACGCATAGTGGGCATGGAATTTCTTGAAATCCCATCCACTATGCTGTAACAGCTGGATGCTGCAGGTTGGACATTGCGTCCAACCCGCAGCATTTACTGACCGTGGGAACATACCCCAATATATCTGCACACAGGAAATCACTTTTTTTTTTTCCTTCCCAGAAGTCAACTTTTAATTCGCTTTATTTCAAATGACGAAAAAAACACATGCAATGAAAAAACGCATGCGGAAAAAAACGCATCAAAAACACGTAAAAAACACATCAAAAATGCAGGTGACCTGCCAGTGACCTCAGATGCAGATTTGGTGCAGATTTCACTTGCGTCAAATCCTGAGCAAATACTGAGCCTGTTGGAATAGCTATATAATCCTTAAATTTAGATGAGATTTTAGGAGTTCCAACATAGAATGAAGTAGCTCATGAGTCCAAGTATACTGAGTATCTGCTCACGTGACCTGTACACAGTTTGCAGTGTGAAATCTGGTTAATGAAAACCTAACAACAAAGTGACTTAGAACATGACGGCTTTGGTTACCATGAGCTCTGCCTCTGTAATGTGTCAGACATTTCGAGAGCATAATCCTACGTGTAAGGCTGGGGTCACACTTGCGTATGGTATCCGATACAAGAGCATCAGATGTGATATGCTAATGAACCTCGGCTCCTGCTCTGCTGCGTGTGGGAGCCGAGTGTTATGCGACTGCGCTCCGAGCCTTTCGCACAGAGCAGATCGGAGCACAGCTGCGGAGGAGGCAGATAGAGAAATTAGTTTATCTCCTCCATTGCCGGCGTCGGCGTATATCGCACAGCACTCGGATGATATCAGAGTGATGTGTGCTGGGTCACTAGCACCTATAGACTTATATGGGTGCGAGTGCGCCAAGACTCGGCTGAGTGTCGGTGACAATGGCAGCATTCTGTGATTTCTCTCGCACTCAGAATACGCCCAAGAAAAAAAATGGTGATGAGAGCTTCCCCATAGATGAATACTGGTCCCACTGATATGCGATGTTTTATCGCACAGCACCCGTCCGTATTCATAGCTAGTGTGACTCCGGCCTAAGACGAATACTCGGTGACCCGGCGCTGTGTACGCCTCAAGAGATGTTTCCTTTTCTTAAATACTTGGTGGAAGGATTAGACAACAGCTGTTCCACAAAGTCCCTTTTCTGCTCAGTTCCCTTAAGAGCGAGACTCTCTCAATTATTAATGACAAATTTACAATTGTGTGGTTGTTCCGCTTTGATGTCTGCTGGAGAATCCCGCCGTCGTCTGACTCGCATGGCCATTCCTAACCAGAGTTAGCATGAGACAATGCGGCACATCTATTTCATGTCTGACGGTATAAGCTGCATGGAGATGGGCCGGGACCCTTTTTTATTCATTATCGCCTAAGCAGGAGTTCAATTTATTGAGTTGAAAAAGGTTGGTGACAAATCCAATACTCAATCCTGTTCTCTGATAAGATAGATTACAAAGTTGCTTATTTTCATGTGTATTATTAATTTATGAAATAAAAATTAAAATGACAGTTACATTTAAAAGGGAATCTGTCACCAGTTTTTTTCCCTTTCCATCACCTTTAAAATCATGATCATGTAAATTGGGTTCCTACAACCCCTCTATACTCATAGTTGCCCCTGCATACCTCAGAAAAAGTGCTTTATTCCTCGCTGAATGCAGATTGGTCCGTCCCTTCAAACGCCGCCTCTTCTACTTCGATGGAAGTGGGTGATGTCTCCTACGTCTTCCACCCTGTGCTTGAAGCTTGCGCCTGCGCAGTGGAATCAGAGACCGGCACACAAAGTTATGTAATACGCATGTGTCAGTTTTACTTTCCTGTCACCACCTCCCTAGCTGTTCAATAGGGCAGAGTGAAGCATGCATGCGTATACAAGAGGCGGCATTTGAAGGGAACGGCGCAGTGCTGAGTGCGATGTGGATTCTCACGTCGACCCCGACTACACAATTTGCATGCAGCGAGGTACATGAATAAAGCACTTTTTCTGAGGTGTGCAGGTGCACCTATGAGGTTACAGAGGCGTTGCAGGAACCCCAATGACATGATATTACCGGTGAAGGGCAAGGTTTATAAGGCACAAAACTGGTGGCAGGTCCCCTTTAAGTTCCAATATCCCATTCGGCACTGCTGTAATTGTGTGTGCTACATGCTAACACAATGCACCATGGAAGTCTAGCAGTTCAAGTTCATTGACTGGAATGTTTCTGTACCAATGAATGATGCTAACAAGCTTTTATTGTTTATAAATCAATAACTTATGTAAAATCGGCCAATTCTATAACTTCCCTAAGAGTATTACTATTTGATTCATTAGGTCTCGGTAGGAGTCTACAAATCCCACAGGAAGTCCATTCATTTCTTTTAAACTTGAGTGCTGTTCAATAAGTACTCTGTCTAACAAAAGGATTAACGATGAATAATGAAAGACAATTACTTTACTAAGAGACAGCTTTGTCCTCTAACATACAGATGAGGCCACCTTGGAATTAATGAAAACCCCTCGCTGTTCTCTGCCTGACCTGTCCCAATCAGCGCCTACGAGGAGGAAGCGGAATGTGCAGCCGGTGACAAAGTGGAGCAAGAGAAATTTATCCTGGAGGTAAAGGTCGCTTTCATTTCTATTATACCACATTGTGAAGTGCGCAGAAAAGTAACATTACGGCTGCCTTCCCCCATGCTATAAATCAAACAAAAATCTGACGAAATCTGAACATTTTACATTCTGATTTTATTGTGGATTTTCGGTGGATTTTATCCTATGCATTATAAAGACTAAAATCTGCAGCAGAAATATCAAATCCTCACCACCGGTCAATTTCAGCTGCAGATTTTTTTCAGCTTATATATATTTTTTTACTTGTACTGTAATACATGGTAGAAAATCTGCAGCATTTCTGCTACATGTAAACATACCCTAAGGGTTCAGAGACCTGAAA